>WOFM01000614.1:1411621-1989608 GCA_011428145.1 Ericerus pela
GATAACGTCTCAGGAACGTTGATCGAAGATTCATATGAGGAGAAGATTTGTGGAACATTTTATGGCGAGATTTTTACTTTATTTTTATCTTTCATTTTTTAATACCTTTTACAATATCACGATAAGAAATTTCAGAATTAATTTTACTACTTTCAATATTAACTTGTCTTCTTGCCAGTCATACATCAATATTTATCTATTGCTGATTCACATATGCAGTGTTACAAAGATCAACATCAGTGCAGTATAAGAATATAGGTAATATGAATATCACTTTTGTATTAGGGCTGGTATCTGCATATATTCCCCACACCTAATGATAGAAAAATAGTATTTGAAGAGTTTTGGCATACTCCATCATTCTTACATATTACAATATATGAATATTAAAGGATTATAATAAAAAGTATATAATTTCATAATATATTATCTAAATTTCCTTTTGAAAATTTTATTGGACATTGGGGGCTTGATGTCCACAATAAATATATTTATATATCAAGAATAATTAATAAACAAATAACATAACTCCAGTAACCGCACCAAGTAATCACTTTATTATACAAAGAAGAACAAGTAGATGTTAACTCTACGAGTACAAGAAGAAGTGAGTATAAAGAAAAAGAATAAATTTTCTTAGTAGTATTAACGGCGGTATTGTACATCAGTGTAACCCCAACACTCCCTCCTTGGTTGACTGACGCAGTTGGTCCATTGAATTCTTGAGTTGGTGTGGTAAAAGAACTGTTTGGAGAAAACCATTATTATGGAAAAACATCAATTTTTCATCGAAAGAATATTTACTCCTGTTGTTGAGGAAAAACCGTATAAACAGTAAAAAAACCTCAACTTGAATTTCTCCGATCTCTATTCTCCGTACACTCATCTCCGTTTTAAATCTCCTTTAGAGAAAAACTTGTACTCAAGAAAAACCTCTATTTCTCCGATTGTTACTCCTATTCGAAGAAACCCTTTTACTCCACAAGGTAAAACTTCGAAGTATTGCCAAAGAAAATATTTAAATTTGTGTATCATTTTTTTATTATCGCTTAATTAGCCTTAAGCCACCATAAGACTAGTTAAGTGATTTGTTATTGTTTTTCAAAATAAAGTGTAAAGTTTGTACAAAATAATAAAATTCATATAATTAATAAAAATATAAAAACAAAAAACAAAACAATTCAATAACACACAAATAATAATAATAATAATAATATAATAATAATAATGAATAATAATCACTCCTCCCGAACACAAACATATTTACAAATAGGTAGGTAGTACTTAAATAATAATGACTTGATTTTTTTGACAAGATCGTTTATTTGAGGTAGTTGATTGATCTCCGTTTCATCTCCGATCTACTGCTTTCGTGTCTACTGATTGTCTGTAAATAAATTATTTTATGTTAATATTACTCCAGTAACATTTAAATCATAATACTCCAAATTTTAGTGGTCGGTGTTGTCCTTAATGTTTAACATTCTCCGTACTAATTTTTCAAATACTCCTATCGACAAAGGTTTAGTGAATATGTCAGCCTCCTGATCTTCTGACACAACTTAAACTAAATTTACTTTACCATCTTGTTGAGCTTGTCTCACATAATGGTATCTCGTGTGTAGATATTTTAAGTCTGGTGCTCCTACCATGTGAGCTCCTTCGATAGCAGATTTGCTATCACAATAAATTGTCCCCAGTAAATAAGATACTTCTATTATTTTCTCCGTTATTTCAGCTTGAGTTTCTATTTCCTTGGATAATTCACTCATTGCTATGAATTCAGCCACACAAGTGGAAGTGGTTACGCACCGTTGTTTGTAACATTTCCAAGCAATTACGTCTCCGAATAGTTTAACAGCGTATCCAGCTGTTGAAGCTCAGGTTACTGGGCAATCTCCCCAACTTGCATCCGAGTAACCTTCTAAGTTATCACCTTCTCCAAGATAAGTTAGCCTAAATTCTCCGTATGTTTAAGGTATCTGAAAATTCTTTTTAACTCCTGTATGTTCTCCAGTGTAGGGTTTGATTGACATCTACTCATTATGTTTACCACCAATGCTATATCTGGTCTTGTTCCTCCAGTCAGATATAACAAACATCCAACAGCTTCTCTGAACGGATATTTTTCTCCAATTTGTGATTCCTCTGTCTGTTCGTAATTATTTTCATTTCTCCGTTTAACTTGCCTTGTCACCATTGGTGTTTTACAAGGCTTATAGTCTTCCATTTTAAATCTCCTCAATAATTTGTTAATAAAACGAGACTGCTTTAACTCCAATTTATTAATACTCGGATTTCTTTTATTTCAATACTTAAATATTCTTTGGGTGTTCCCATGTCCAAATATTTAAATATTTTTCGTAAATTCTCCTTAAGTTGTTTTATTAACTCCAAGCAGTTTCCAGCTAATAATATGTCATCGACATACGCCAGAAGTATAACAAATTTATCTCCTTTTCTCCATTTGAACAAACAGGGGTCCTTAACATCACTGACCAAGCCAATTTTATTCATTTCTGCGGTAAAAAGGACATTTCAACTTTTTGGACTTGTTCTTAAACCGTAGATTGATTTATTTAATTTGCAAATTTTGTTTGCCCATTACGGAGGATTTATCTCCACTCATTCAGGAATCCCCATGTATATTAGGGTGGTTACTTCTCCATGTAAAAACGCAGTTTTCACATCCAGCTGACAAGTCTCCAGATTGTACTTATTTACTATTGATAATAAATTTTGTACTGTTGTCAGTGGTGTTACCAGCGCATATATCTCCAATAGACTATACTCCATTTTGTCTTTAAATCCTCGTCCCACTAATCTGCTTTATAGTGGATTCCTCCGTGTGGTTCTGTTTTGGTTTTGAATAACCAACAAGAATCTATGACATTCAATTTTCTCCCATATTCATCAACGACTGGGCGTCTATAATACTCAAGACCTGATGTTCATTTAACTAGTTTAGTTCTTCCTTTGTAGCTTCTCTCCACTCCTGACTATTTGAGGAACTTATTGCCTCCATATAAGTTTTAGGATCCCCATTTATTTCCGCCATAGCTATATATGTAAATCGTCTGTGTTATCCTCCGAGTCTCCAATATTCACAATATTTTCTCCTTCAATATTGAATGCTTCAACCTTTTGCCTTTTCGCCTCAGACAGTCTCTTTGATTTTCTCCACTTAACTCCTGTTGAAGCAGGTGTTTCTTCTTCTTTTTCTGATTCAAACTCCGTCTTACATTTATCAAACCAGTCGTTGTCGATATGTTTATTTTTCTTCAATAGTTTATATTTCTCCCTATAAACTATTTTCTCATTAAAACATATGTCTCTCGATTCGATAAACGTTTTATTCTCCGGACTATAGAGTACGTAACCTGATGGAGTATATCCAACCAAGATAGCTTGTATACCACGTCCTGAGAATTTAGTCTCCAGTCTCCTTCTCACCTTAAAATATGCCAAGCAACCAAATCTCCTTAATTGGTTGAAATGGCTATTTGTGTTAAGCGAGATACTTTTTATTGGTGTTTCATAATTTACTGATTTGTGGGGTATACGATTGTACTCATGAACAGCTGCTTTGACTGCCAACTCCCACATACTCCTGGGCAAACCTGAATCTAGCATTAATGCTCTTACTCTGCTCTGTAATGTTCGGTTAAATCTCTCCGCTACTCCGTTATGTTGTCATGTGTCAGGTGGTGCTAGTTGTAGGTCAATTTTCTCACGTTTTAATATCTCCTTTGTATATCCTCCAGTAAACTCCGTACTTTGGTCTGACCTCAAGTAGCACACCTTAACATCGTCTCCGATTAAATTACGAACATTACCTAAGAACAACTCCAAACATTCTCCAACCTCCGACTTGTGGGTCATGATGTGTGCTTGTGCATAACGGGAGTAGTCGTCAATAAACACTACTATAAATCTCCGTCCTCCAGGGATGTTGCTGGCGAGATAGGTCCCATTACATCTGAATGTATCATTTATAATGGTTTCTCCACTCTCCATCTCGAATGTTTAAATGATAGTTTTGATAAATTAGCTATAGCACATGTTTCACAATCCCTGATTACTCCAGTGAACTGAACACCTTTTAATTTGGGATGTGTATTAGCTAATTTCTTTAAGTATTTCTCCGACAAATGACCTAGTTTATAGTGCCAAAATAACTCAAGTGGTATTTGTTTATTCGTAATCTCCATGATGGTAGTAACGAGCATTTTATCTCCGTCTAATATATATTTATCACACTCTATATTTTCAGTGTTAGTAACTGATTTTTCATTTTTCTCCTCAACTCCCTCCGTCTTTTTCTCCTCAAGACTTTCTCCATCTTTCTTTATTTTCTCTAATTTCTCCGCATTATTATCACTGTCTCCTCTCTCTATGATAATTGATTATCTTCATTCTCCGATAGCGAAGGTGAACTATTCTCTTTGTTGATATTTTCTCCATTATTATCATACTCTTGGTTTTTACTTTCTTCTCCTAAAGTATATCCTTTATATCCTACTCCCTCCAAATTGTTTGCCGAAGCTATATCTCCTACATGAGCCTGGCTAAAAATTACACGATGAGCTAACTCTGGGTTCTCATCGTCATAAATAGGTGAGCCAAAAGTATGATCAGTATAAAATTGTAAGTGCCAAAATGGTTTGGAATAAGGACCTTGGAAATAAATTACATTTTGCCCCGAATTTGTGATATGTACTGACCTATTATCAATGATAACTGTAAAACCTACATCTATCAATTTTCGTAGAGAAAATAAATTTTCCGAAAGATTAGAACAACACCGTACTCCTTTAAACATTAATTTGTTACCTTGTAAGTCACGAGTTACTAATGTACCTAACTCCATACACGGTAAACGTGAGCTTACATCAGCACTTAATACATCCTCCGTATAGGCTTTACGAGATTGTAAAGAATATGCAGTAGACATTAAGTGCTGAGTGGCTCTGCTATCAGCTAAAAATGATATTCTGTAAGTACTACCTGATGACTCCGTATTTGGTCGTCCCTCCGGTTGACCAACCTCCATGGGGGTTTCCTCCAAATTGGTGGCTATTAGTGCCGACTCAAGTGGGGCGTTCTCCGATTTGCTAACGAAGGGACAGGGCTTGGTGGCAGCGGGATGTTTAAATACTCCGGAACATACTCCACAGTGTCTGGCCCAATCACTCCGGTAATCATCACCATTTCAGTCTCCGATTCAACTGTTGTCTCCGCTCCAATATCTAAATGTTCCTCAACAGCTGACTCGAAGATGAAAGACTCTTCACTCGAAGAGTACAAATCCTTCGGGTTTAACACATATTTTGCCGATGTATGTGTCGACTCCTACAACGTGGAAGCATCTCCTTGCTTCTTGAACACCACTTTACCGCGTGCAGCAACTCCTCTCCAATTACTGACTGTGCCCCGAGCTGGCTTGTTAATTCCTCCACTGATCCGTTTCATCGGATCATTAAACAAGCCGCTCTGTTGCACAGGTGGTCTTACTCCGCAACCTACTCTGCAGCTACGCGAAAATACTCCTCTTCCGCCAAGGTGTGTTGTTTCGAATCCAGTTCTCTGATACTGTATTCTTGTGTTCGGTACCACCGGCTGAATTTTTTCTCTCTTGGGACATGTTGCCGAAATATGTGTTGTCGTGACTACTCCGCACGTTTAACACATTCTCCCTTCCACCGCAGGATTCGGACAATTTACTTCAAATTGCCCGTAACGTTGGCAATTATAACTCTGTATATTGTCCAGAGGGGATGGAGTGCGCATTACTCCGGTTCGCATTCCTCCACGACCTCTATAGACAATATTTGCCTGAGCTGCCACCGTAGCTCCTTGTCCAACTCCATCAGGTTTCTTCTCCATTTGTTTATTCGCCTCCGCCTATAACATTAAACATTTCAACTCCTCAATCGAAAGGCCAATATCGTTTTGGAATTTCGTAATAAAATTTATTGTTTCAATCATATTTGAGGACTTGGAGACAGCCATGTAAAAATAACTCCTCTTCTCCTTCCCCGTTAATTGATCATTCTCCTGATTACTCTCATATTGTCGTATCAATTCGTCAAATCAATTAAAGAATTGATACGGTTTCTCCTTCGAAGGATTGTATCTTAACAGTGCGAGCTCTTTTCTCAATGCCTCTGACACCTTATGAGACTCACACTTTTTGAATTCTTTCAAAGTATTTAAGATTTTATTAGGGTCGTTCTCCGATATGATCATTTTATGATAATTATCATCTATGTGATTTATTATTATATCACGAACTAAATTTAATCTCAACTCCTTTTCTTTATCACTATATTTTTCTATCTCCTTCCCCGGCTTTCTATAACTCCATACAAATCCTTCGATATTAACTCCGATCTAAGATAATCAAACCATAAATCATATCTCAAACTCCTCATTAGTTTGTATTCACATTTTACATTATCTCTTGTTACAACTATCTCCGATTTTAATTTCTTACTAGACTCCTCAGGTAAATCACTTTCTCCTTTTAATGTGTCAACGAGGATTTCTAGGAACTCCCTTTTAATATTTCTCTCCGATTCTGAACTTTTCTCCTTTGGTTCGTTGTTAGTTGGCTTTTCTCCATCTCCTTGTCCTCTATTTACATTATTTTCTCCAATCTCATTTTGCATATCGACATCCTTATTTTGTTTTTCTATAAATACCTGATTCGTAAACTCCGTTAGCGTGCTCTCCAATGACGCAATGCAGCGTTTTAACTCCAAAACCTCCGGTGACTCCATTTGTTGCGCCTCATTTTCTTTCTCCCACCGCATAGCCTCAAAACATTCTCTTGCCACCTCTGCTGCCAGACTTCAGGCATCCACCTTGTGCAAAGACATTGGCACTGCCTCCTTATGTTTTGATTTCTCCGCCATCACCTTTTATGTAGTGTGTTGCACCGATTCACGAGAAATTTTGGGAATTTTATAGTTGGTGAGAGACTGTACAGACTTTTTTGCCACTGGCTTCTCCCATGACCTCAGTTTTGATGTCGATATTTTAGTCACTGATTTTCGGGGAGCTCCCCCAGGTGTGGCTGCCTTCGACGAAGCCGGTTTCTTGCCCGACTTTAATTACGGATTCTCCACCATCTCCTTTACAGCTGCTTTGGATTTGACTGTAACAAAGGGAACCACAATTAAATAGGCGTGACGTCATTTACTCCTTCTCCACTTTAAAGCATTAAATATTATGAGCAACCCTAAAAATCATCACGGCTTACCCCGTCTTCGTTCAACTCCTTCCTCAAGAAGGCGACTTTTGACTTCTTCATATTGGTTGGATTCACCAACCAACTCTTCCTCCAGATACTCTTCCACCACATACTCCGAATAAGACAAAGCTGAATCAGACACATTGCCTTTGACACCACTCTGTTTGCTGCTTCACGCACTGTCTCCCGCTCCGGACTTCGCCTTTCTACCTCTCGGCATCTTACTATTTTAAGAATGCATTATATTAGTTCAAAATTTTTACTCATATATTACATTTACAATATTATTTGGTTCGAAGTCCATTTGGCTCTTTCTCCTTTATGGGGTATTTATCTCCTTCTGATCCATTAATAATTATGAGGGAAACATACGACCTTGCTCCTGAACTATGACAACGAACGTCGTTGTACATAACTCGTAACACCATCTCCTTCAATGTGAGGAACACACACACATCTACAGAGATAGTTAGTCAACTATATTTCTGTCCGCAAATGCAACGTACATCCATATAGTTAACCAGCAAACAAAGATTGTTGTGGATCGAGTGTATTTCAGCCTCTTATGTTTCTCCGATGTGAGATGAATTTTTCTCCTCTACCTCCTTTATCTTCAAAAAGTGCCTAAGGTGGTATTAATATTATTATTATGATTTCGTAATTATACACTCGATCCTACCACCATTTTAAATTATCTCCTAACTCCTATAACACCGAATTGCTTTACTGTATTCTTTACTCCCTACAGTAAAGGTATTCTGAATAGTGAGGAGCTTTTTTAACGCAACTCCTTCTCTGATCCTCTGTTAGGCAACTGTATGCGGTGGTTAACTATCAGGTTTTTACTCCAAAAAAAATTTACAGTGGCACCATATACATCGATGTATATTATTATTTTATAATCACTCCCTATATTGAGCGCTTTAAATTTATCCAAAGCATAAAACAATTATACGAAACATGTTTCATTACACCAATCAACTCCTATCGTATGCAAACAATTTTCCTCCTACCGGTATTTAATTGTCTCCATCTTACTTGAGTAATTAAAGGAAAAGGATTGTCAATGAGATCGAACCAAATTTAATAAAGACTCCATATATTTCACTTAATTAATTAAGAATCACTCACCGATCTTTCTCCTTGCAAATTAATCATTACTAGTTGATCTCCAAGACTCCAATAAATAGTGGTTTTACGTACCTTTCAGGTACACGTGTGACACCCACAAACAAATTACAAACTTATTTTAAAATGGCGAAAATATTCACAAAAGAATAATAAAACTAAAGATATCATAAACGAATATGCCGTTGATGTAATGAACAATAGTAATATACTAATAAGGAATAAGTTCCAAATAATGAACACCATTAGTGTCACAAACTGGGAGACAACACTCAACCAGTTGTTTCAAAGCGAATGAAGATCGCCAAAAATAGATCAACCTCACTAAATTTGCAATTAAAATGGTTCGACCTCGATCCTTCATCCTGATTGGCCAATTCTCCTAATCTGTTTTCTCCAAATTCAAAGTAATACAAAAGAATGCATTCATATATATATCTAACTCCGTCCAGCAATGATGAGGCAAGGCAGGCGATGAACATTCTCACGTTTATTCATGCACTGCGAATTGCCTATATTGATGAACTCGCAACGTATTTTACTCACACATACTCACACGTACACCAGCGGAGTTGTGTAGTAGTGACCTCCATTGTCTCCTTTTCGTTCGTTCTCCGTTTTAACATCGATGTTTCTCGAACTTGTCAAAGGATTAGGAATTTTCCGACATTGTAGCAAGCCAGCAACCAATATTATTGGCACTGACGACTTGTTCCTTTGACCTTCTCCTTTTTTTATTTCATCATCATTTTATTATCTCCAGGCCTATATTTTTCTCCACATATACGATTTCTTTATTTTGTAATTTTTTTTTGATAGTGTGCGTAATAAAATTACGTACACTAAACAGTATTTTCTCCCAAAAAAAAAATTTATTTCATAAAGAAATATTTCGCCTCTTCTCAATACACCGTTTCTCCAACTCTGACAATGATTTCATTTGAACTCCAACTTCTTCTCCTTTCAATCTCCATACTCTATCTAGACATATATGCTGTTAAAATAAATACAAAGTAAATTAATATGTGCATATTCTCCGTCTCCATATAATTATATACACTGCAGTATTAAGTAATATTAAAAATAATCAACAATTTGCTGTCGACAGACTTAAATTAATGAGGTACCTCTTATATAATTATACTAGTGTTAAACTCCACTTACCTCCACCTCTGTCATCAAACAGCCTGAGAAAGATTTTAAAAATACACACAAATACCTGCATTGGTACTGAAATCTCCGGGATCTTTGCCCTGGGATTCCAATCCCGTTAATTCTTCAGGTACCCGGCGCCTCCACCATATTGGACATTGGGGGCTTGATGTCCACAATAAATATATTTATATATCAAGAATAATTAATAAAGAAATAACATAACTCCAGTACCGCACCAAGTAATCACTTTATTATATAAAGAAGAACAAGTAGATGTTAACTTTACAAGTACAAGAAGAAGAAGTGAGTATAAAGAAAAAGAATAAATTATCTTAGTAGTATTAACGGCGGTATTGTACATCAGTGTAACCAACAAGTGCTCAAACAATCAGTGTAACCCCAACAATTTTTAAATAATTTAACTATTGGGAAAGAGAAGGCGTATTAAAAAGATTGTGGGTAAAAACAAAATATTATATATCAAAGCCTGAGATTAGGTGACAAAAAATATCTTATAATTAAAATTTTGAATTTTTTTTTCTTGAATAATTTTATAGGTATATGCTTGTAAAAAATACTTTACAAACCTTCCCTTGACAAAATCCTGCAGCGTGCTTTGTCCAGATTATATAATTTCTTGTTATTTATATACATTCTGTGTGTTTATTATAGCATAAAAGGTGAGGTAAAATGTGATGTGTGGGTAGATGGTAAAAAGCGGCCGTACACAATCATTTATGGAAAAAAAATACTATTATATTTATTACATGCTGATACTAAGTGATGAGAGTTTTGGCTGCCTTGACTTTGTCATTGTTGCAGATTGTGCTTCAAGGAAACAATGTTACATTATTCATAATAATTTTTTTTATTTAGAAGACAAACATAGTCATTGTATTTAAAAAAAATTTTTTATAACTGTGGCAGCTACCATACATTGGCTTTACATTACATCTCACTCAATCACCATCACCCAGTGCCATGGCCAAGTGAAAACTGTGCCATATTTGGGTGGCAGTGAGGTGCGGAGTTTATGTATTCAGCCAGTATGGGTTTGAATCCCTGTGCCACCTAAATAGTTAAAGTGGTGACCTCGATGTGATTTGACAGATGGGAACAATGCCATCTCTCAGACACCTAAGCCAGTTGGTAGTTTGTTACAACATCACCACCAAAAAATAATGTTGCACCAGAGGGTGGTGCTAAGGGGGGCATCCACCACACTCTGGTGCACACACCTACTAACCTGACACCTTGTATTTGCCATATTATGCTCCACAATATGGGAGGAATGGTGAAAACACATCGGCTTACAATACTTCTCCCTCAATCACCATCACTCAACACCATGGCCGAGTGAGAACAGTGCCATATTTTGGGTGGTGATAAGGCAGGAAGTTTAGGTATTCAGCCAGTACAGGTTCAAATCCCGACATTGCCTGAATACCTGAAATAACTATAGTTATTTCCTAAACAATTGCCATAATGAGACATTTTTAAGAGTTGACATGATGTGGTAAAAAAGTGTCACACTCTGACAGCTTAAACTGTAGAATTGTTTTCTTAAATTTTAATATTACGAAAGCAGTTGTGCTTTAATGTTAAGAGTTTACCCTAGTAGTAAGTAGTAGTGAACAATTCATAAACTTGTTATATTAACTTTAATACAAGTTTCATAATATTTTGGGAATTTTTCTTTAAATAATGTGCATTTTATTAATATTTGTAGCAGTCTTTTTTGCTTCAGTAGAACGCATAAAATTGTGCAAATGATGCGTAAAATTATGCCTATGATGGCTGACAAATTTTATAATTTATGTGACTTTAGATGTATGGGTCAGAATATGCATGAAATGTATTAAATGAGCATGCGTGTCACACACAATATTATACATATACATTGCATGTAAATTGCACATATAAGTATACCGCTACTCAAATAATGCGCATGTAGGTGTGAATAGTCTCATTTCACGTGCCTACATACACATGTGCGTTTTTTTGAAAACAACTGATTATGAATACCTACATATATATATATGTACAATGTGACACCTACATATATGATATAAGTATATTTTGCAAACATGTGTATGTATACTAAAAATATGTGTGAAAGATTGTGTGTATGTATGTGTAAATAGTCTCATTTTATGAATTACGTACACACATGCGTTTTTTTTTTTTAGAAATACGCATAATTTTGCTGCTGGGGTCAACCACTTTAACTGCCTACTCAGATAGCTTGCAGATATTTAATTTTTGTCCTGATAATACATAATTAGCTCCCTTTGTAAATACAAAATTCACTTACCTGTCAACTCCTTCAGAACTTTCTGCTAAGTAATTGAGTATGAAATATCCTTCTTGGTTACTAGGAAAATTACTTTTGTATCCAATCATCACATCATATATGCGTTCAGCGTACAAACTGTCTTCCACTATAATTATGCACAAATCATTATCTTCATCGAACTCAACACCAGATACTCTGATAATTGCACTTTGAATATCATTCTCCACCAAGAAAATATACGCAGGATCCGTGAAAGTTATGTCTTTGCAATTCAATATAACTTCTTCAGTTTCTTGGAGACATTTAATCTGATTACAAAACGCTTACATTAAATGAGTGTAAGTGAAAGTCAATATTATTATAAGCAGTGACGTAATGGATGGCCGTGCGAGGGCATAAAGTTAAAAAAGGCACCAGTCAACATCAGTAAGAAATAAAATGAAAAAACTCTAACGCAGTTAGGTACTTCAAAAATCATTAAATTTAATTTATCATTTTTTAAACAAATAAAAGTAATCCCTCTACTATACAGATAAAACTTTTGTTCAATTTCAACTAACTGTTAAGGAAATTCATGATGAACTGTATTTTAGAGTTGAAAAATTACAATACTGACTTAAGTTAAATGAAATGAAAATATGCATGCTTATAATCCAGCTTCTTTGGTTCATCTAGAATTTCTTTTTGATAGAACTCATTTGAGACCCCTATACTTCAACCACTTGAATGATGTGAACCAAAGGTAATTCCACATGAAACTATATACCTATAGTATGGCAAAATCTACCGATATATTATATCGATTTTCAGCACCATTGAATTAAAATTTCGACCTCTATCGTGCTTACAAAGAAAGTGTCAGATATAAGCCAACATACATAAAGTAAAAGTACCTGTTTCTCCTGGCTTTGTTTTGATGTGAAAAATGTAAAAAATTTTGTAAATTTAAATAAAGCAGGGGAACTTTAGCTACATAATATTCATTATTATATTTCAAAAATCAAGATCGTAATTCTTAGTCTTAAATCATTACAATCATACACAGCCTAGATAAAAAAAAATTCAATAATAAAACTTTTCCTATCTGTTACTTTTAAAATTAATCACAAAATTATTTCATCGTTAGCTGTTATCATTTCTTTTGATGTATATAGACTGAGATGCTCATATCACTGTTCAACAAATTTTCTTAAAATTATGACTTATCTACATTATTTTCCCCCCACTCAAAAACTCATATCCTCTAATTTTAAGCTACTTTGTTGATCTGTATTTCCTTAGAGTGAGATTACCTACATACATACGAAACATATATACGTATAATTTTTTCTCATATTTTATCATAATGTATGATATGTGGTGTGTTGAGGGGGTACCAAAATATGGAGGTAACTTCACAATAATTTTCCAATACATACGAACACATAATCATTACTATTTCACAACCCTCAGTTTTCAAAGTAATATTTCCCAGAATAAGCTGGAAATATTAGACACTTATGTGCCTGTCTTTGGCTAACCATTTTGAATACTCAAACCACAAGTTTAAATTCTCTCTCTATACTGAACTTCACCAAAAACAAAGCACACCAACAGCTCAGTACCTTTTCTATTATTTTAGCCAATAAGTACGAAGAAAAAAAAATTTAGAACATGACAAAATCTTAGAATAATATAGAAGTAATGTATACCTAATTATACGATTTATTATTGAAAGAAGCTAAAAATGGAATCATACTTTCATATCCATGAATAATTAAATCTGTATAGTACAGGTATATTTTAATTATTCTGTTACGATCAATTCTTGTAAGTTTGATTGGATGTAGTGGTTTTCTATTTGTCGAAATTTCTGCATAACACATGGATTTATGGCATTTGACTGAGAACCTTATGGACCATTGGAATTTACTGACAACACAGACTATTGAGACTTGGACCAGAAACCAGCTTCAATTTGTTATTTACTAATTTCGGATTGGAAAATTTGGTGATTGAAGTTTATTTTTATAACACAAAATCAGAATAATTGCAAGAACTGAATCAGAAATATTGAAGTAGGTAGATCGTTTCAATTTTTTATGACCTACTTTTTATTTTAGGGAGATCAATAATTTCCGCCAAGTTCAAAAAGGAATTTTTTTACTTCATAAATTTTGATTATCTTTCTTATTTTTATGTAAGATTCAAGAAACCTGGATGAATTGGTTACCAAGACAACAAAAGATAGGTATCAACAGGTAAGTGTTTTGGTAAGTAACTATCAGTTTTATTCACCATTAAAAATTTAACTTGTGGCAAATTAATATTTCACTTAATTTTTATCCAGAACTTGAGAACCAACCTGAAGGTGTTAATTCATCCATACAGAGTCTAACAGTTTACAATAGATTTACACAATCACCATAACATCTTCTATATAAAAAAAATCATTGTTGGAGATTTCATGTTATTAAAGTATTGGTTGGCTACACTACTGCTGTTAACATCCAGTTGTTGTGAATGCTGTTCTATTATAAAATACTTTTTACTTTCTTATTGTTGTTGCTGAAAACAAGATGTATTTTAATTCAATACATACATCTGATGTAATACTTTGTTTTATATGTGTTTATTAGTTTTATAATAATTTTTTATCATTTAATCCTATAAATATTTATTGGTCATCGTGCCCCCAATGTACAGTATGGTGGAGGTATTGGGTACCTGTAAAATGGTATTGACTATTCCAAGGAAAAGTTTTCAGAGTCAAGTAAGCAAGTATTTGTATTTTGAAGATTGGTGATTCATTAGCAGAGTCTAAGTAAGTGGAGTGTTTATCGGTTATTGGTACCATAATTACAATTAAGTCTGGCCAACATTATGGTTAATTCATAGAAATGTTAATTTTTAGGCACTTTTATTGTTTACATGATTACCTACCCTAATTTAATATGTACGTATTAGTTGAGTGGAGATAACCTTTACATCAATGATCGATTATTAATTTACTTTTATGTGTTCTTAGAGAGAGTATGTTGATTGGAGAAAAATGGCTTATGAAGAATACGATTAAAGTGTCATTTGGAGGAAGACAGTTTTTGTAGTAACATAATAATGGAGAAATTCTGTCAGTAGTAAAAATTGGCAATTGAAGAAATTTGTATATTTTATTTGAAAGTATTTATTCATTAATGTAAAATATTAAAATGAAGAAATTGTATGATCCAGATTAATAGCGCTTATAATGTCGAGTCGTGTAAATTGGAGAATTCAAAAACTTAGATCCCAGAAATAATTCTGTCTTTGTATTAATCATTATTGGAGAAATGTTCCAGAACGAAGTTTAGTGGTATATAGTATTTACTACCAGACACACACGAGAATGGTAGCTGCTTGATGAATAAAAAAGAAATGCATAGTATTTTTTATTTCATAGAAGTTTTTTAGAAAAAATGATGCAATGTAATATTAAATTTGTAGGAGTAACTAACACAAACTTACACATACATGGATGACCAGGCCACATGGAGAGGATAGCCAATCAGGGAGTAAGAATAGGTCCAACCATTGTTCTTTCAGTAGATAGCTTTGTTGGGCGATGACAAACCTAGTTTTTGTATGGGAGTATGCAGTGACAAATATTTTTTGGTGTCTTGTCATTAGATTGATTATTCTCATACTGTCCATAGCTTGTAGTGAAAGATGCGTTTTGACGTTTTGTCTATTCTTCTTGTATTATTTTTTGTAGTTGTTCGTTGATTCGATGGAACTACATCGTGTTTAACTCTTTATAAATTTTCAAAATTACTTTGTTTTACTGTTGTGATTATTTTTGCAACATTTGCTCATTTTAAACAACTATTGAATCATAGTAAATTGGGAGAACATTGAAAAGTTGTTCGTCGTTTTTTATTTATTGTTCAAAATATTTTCAAACATTTTTCTTTGGTGTTGTGGGGCTTTTCCCAAAAACACAAATTGTTTATTGGTCTTCTGCAATCATTTGTTGGTGCTGAAAAATTTCATAATGGAAAGGTAATGGAGATTAATTTAGTAAATTATATTTTATTGATTTGTTGAAGTATCGATTGTTTGTGGAGATTTTATTTGAGTTTATGTCTGACACAGCATTGTTTGGTCTGACCTAGTTAATTTCTACCCCTAAATATTAATTTAACTTTCATATCTACATTAATTAATTGAGCACTTTAGAGTGGAATCTTTATAAGAGCAAATATTACTCTAACTACTCATTTATTGGAGAATGTATTTATTTAATGGAGTAATTATAAAACATCAATGTGTACTTAATTAGCCTATATAGAAATTTTAAAAATTTGTTAGAGAATAGCCACTAAGCCTTTGTGTGGAGTTGAGATTTAAAATTTTAGTTGACAGAATAAGTTAGAATTTTATCATTAAATTATTTTTGTGGTTGGGTAAATCCAATTTGAATCAAAATTCGTCACTAAAGGAGTAATGGAGATTATATGATCCAAATCAGAGTAATCACTGTCAATGTTAGAATCAAATGTTTTTGAAATTATCATCATGGCATAGAGTAGGTATTAAATTTCACTTCTCATAAAAATGAGGCAGTAACATATTCAGTTCGAACAATCTTTGGTCATGGTTGTGAGGTATCTGGGTAAAATACGCTCCGGTTACCTGCAATTATCAACGTCGGTTGATTACTCGTAAGCAACCGGGTTTTTTCCCAAAATTGATAACCGCTCTTCACTTTTAAATATGTACGCATATTTGAAAGTAGAAGAACGGTTATCCCGGCCTGGCCTTATCTACCACGATTACGGCTTGTTCGTTCTCGTGGTACATTTGACCGATCACTCTCGTTTTACTTATGTTCGACTACGGTACTGGCGTAATTTATTCTCATATATATTTTGCACCATGCTTCTTTCACCTTTGTAATATTTCATGCGCCACGTCTTCATTCATACCCGCCTATGAGGACGAACCCGTATATTGCTGTTGGTAATTATGTTTCTTACGTACAATTACAGGTATGTTACTAGTATTTCTGTCTTTATTATGAAGTGGTAATTATTTTACTCGTGGGTGAAATGGCGGGGCAAAGTCCTATTGTCAACACGTAACTTGTTCTTTCCAGGTGGTTTTTGGTTATTTCTATTCCTTCACTTATGTATTCCAAATTATCAACGTTCCTGGGGTTACTTAAACTATCACCCGGGATCACTTTCCAGGCACACGAGGTCCCTTTGGTATTCATCGTGTTGTATCCTTATTTGTGTCTTCGGGGACTTATGAAGTGGGCCTTTGGAGATGTGTCAGGACGTCGACATCGGTCCTCGCTGGGGGAGTAAACAAGATGTTGGTAGCTCACCGGACGCAACCCTCTTGGGGTGTTGCTACCCCGGTTGGCATACCACATTTTTTTACACTACTAACGCGGACACTCGACGCTCTCACATGTGGATCCTCCAGATTTCCCCCACTTCACGTTCTTTCACACTCTAGTCGCTCCCTTTTGGTATGACTAGCGTCCCCTCACACGCACAATAATCTAACCCACTCCTTTTTCTTAACAAAAAAAATGGCGCCCGAACAGGGACCCCTGAACGTCCCGCGATTTTTTGGAATTCAATAACCTTGCATCCAAAATGCCGTTCCGCCACGTTAACGTTTAAAAATTCCACGTGGCAGGCTTCTCAAAACCTAACTTCTCCTGAGGTTAGCAGCCATTTTTTTATGTTCTGTCTTTAAAATTTCTTTTTAATGTAATAATTAAAATACTAAACTGAAATTTTGTGTTCTTTTATTAAAATTTGAAACTTGCGATGTTTCTAAATAATGTCCATTGGCGTCGGCTATACTTGACTGCCCTAACCTGGCGTAAGCTTGTACTCCAGGCTAGAAGCGCGTATGTCCTGTAGAACCTTCGAGGGTGGATATAATCATTTTGGTATCCGCGTGTTACTCTTTGCGCGGGGAGTGACCGTGGTAGCGCCCAAAATTTGCGTGCTTTTGTTTTTTCTATACGAACATGACGAAGTTTGTCCCCTTCCGATTTTCGTATTTTATGTATTTTTTTTTATGGTCAAATGGACCTATCCATTTTGAACTTGTCTTTTCGAGATCTGTAATGCTAAAGTTCCTAAGTACGATCTCTGCCTTTGGAAACGGTGAACGTTACATTTTTGCTCTATGTGCGTTTCACCACCCTAAATTTTATTAAAATTATTGAAACCAGACCCACCCTGAACGTGTTTTTGAACTTTGTTTCCATCCCCGCCTTAGTAGCCCACTACCCCTCATTGAATTAAAGTAGCTCTTTTCTTGTTACTTAGCGTTATTTATTAAAATTAACGTCGTGTCTCCTTGCTATATACGCGTGGTGACATTTTTGTGTTTTTGCATTTGTCGCTTTCTCGTCATCGCGTATATTTTTGTTTTTTTTTATCAGTGCCGCCAACGTAATCTTTCTTCTTGTTGTTTGCCTAGGCGTGTACTTTGCCCTTTCGTTCCTTAAGAACGTGTTTTTTTGTGTATAGATACCCGATATCTTTTGTCCTTTTTTTTATCCGTCTTTCTTTGTCGGATTATTAAGATACCTCTACTTAACGTAATCCAGGTATCCTTTCGAGTCACGGCTCGAAATAATCGATTAAGCGCTATTATAGTGCAGGTACAGTTTTACTTCTGGGTCTTTCCCAGAACGTTTTTTTTCTTCGTCCGATAGGGACCGATAACATTCTCGTCCTTCATACCGGGACACGCGCCGATATTCTTATCGCCATTGTTTTATTCTTTAAGATCGTCTCTCTATAGTTATTTTGTTCAAGTCTTTTTATTCATCCCCTCGAAGATTGTAAATTTCCAGTCTACTCATACGAACCGGTTACTTGCTTTTGATCTACCCGTTACTCTCTTTTTTCCTTTCATTCATGAGTGATGGTAAGGAAGGGCTAACGACGACGGAGAGGAAATTAGATTTGGACTACGACCTGCTTGAAATCGACGAAAGAACTGTATGACGTCAACGCTTCATTACTAGATCTTAAAGAAGGTGAAGAAATTAGACCGGAAGATATAATTAAAGAATACAAAATCCCTGCTAACGTACCCGGCCAGAATTTTACAGTGCGAACTACACGCGATGCCACATACGTCGTGACCCCCGAACAAATAGTACGTAAATTAGGAGACCCTATTTCTCCCAAATACAAAAACCTTCTGCCGCTTTTGGGTATTCACGTACCCCAGATAAGTACCCCAGTTGCAGCAGGCACCTGGAACAAGACCAAAGCTGCCAGAAACATCAATACTAAAACACTCCCCACCATGAGTACTTCGGCTACCGGGGTGGTACCGCCAAAAAAATCAGTACCCGCCCCCACCCTTGATTCTCTCGACAAGAGGTTACGTTTATTATCTCATAACATCGAAGGGATCCCAAAACGCCTTGACGATCAAGAAAAATTCTCAAATAAGCTCGAAGAAACGCTCAGCGTAATGAATACTAAATTCGAAAGTCTAGTAACGGCAATTGAAAAACTTAACAAAAAATTCGAAACGCCTCCAAAAATAAAAGGATACGAAAGTGCTTTCAAGGACATCTCCCAAAATTTAGAAAAAACAAACTCTAATTCCACGTTACTCGCCAACATGGTAGAGAAAATTTCGGAAGAACTTATCAAAAATAAAACAAAAACCCAATCACTATTAGTAAAACAAGAGGAAGCCGAGAATTAAATAAATGCTCGACTCCACAATATGGACTGCAGATTCAATAATATGGAAGACACTCTCAAGGCCATTTTAGAAAACCTTTCGCCTCTCATTAACGATGGTTCACCGTCCCAAAGCCAAAATAAACCTACAGTACACCCGGTTAACCATGAGGATTCAATAAAATCTGCTGTCTTGCGTACGGCCAACAATTTATCGAAAACAAACACCAAAGCCCCTAGAAAATCCTCAGTACGTTTCAACCCAGAAAAGAACCAATCTAACCCCCATAATATCTACTCTAGCACTCGCTTTGATCAAGACACAGATGAAAACCAAAATAACGATGACACTCCGAATACGACAGAACCCTCCGACTCCGACCCCAAACCACCCAGAAAACCAACTCGAAACAAACGCCCACAGTCGAGACGATCGTACTTCAACGACTCCGTAACATCAGGCAAAAATAAAGCCCTACAGCGATTACAAGAAAAAGCCTTCCAAGTCAACCCATATCAAGGCCCCGAAGATGATTCCCGCTCACCGCTACAATTTCTCCGAGAATTTCGCAATCACGTGGTCGATGAACAAGATGACAACTATGCATCTGGCAAACTTTTCTTCAACCTAATACATGAATCTGTATGGTGCAGTACTTGGTACGACGAGCTAAAAAAGAACATGGGCTTTGAACGAATGGAAGAAGCCTTCCTAGATAACGAATGGACAAACGAAATTCAAGAAAGATTCTATGCCCAGTTCAAAAACTCGACGAGAGCGAACTCCAAATTCACAAGCTTCCTGCCCTATTTCAATTACTGGCGCGAAAGACTTGCTGGAGTCCACATGGGTAATAAATATATCATCGATCATTTCAGAGAGCAAATGCCCCTGAACCATCAAGACAAAATTGATCCCGAAAAGATAAAAACCTTCAAAGACTTCGCCAAGGTACTTGATGGCATAAGAAAACAAGACCTGGTATGGTCATCCAAATCCAGCCGTAACACTCTGGAAAAGAGAATAGAATCTGTCAAGAAACTGAAAGACAAAAACAAATCCTCATTCCAAAGACTACCATACATGCACTTACCTAGCGACAAAACGACTGCCAAATTGGAGAGCAATCCTCCAAAACCATAGTATAAACCTACCCCTAAGGTTAATAACACCAAAACCAATTACGAACATGAGGAGAAATTCCAAGAAGATAAAGAGACGGAACAGTTGGATAACGTCCAGGAAAACTAACCACTCCGTCTCCGCCTGGCGAAGACGAGACGGAGATCAGACCAAATTCGCCACGAAATTTAATAAAAATTGAAAGTAGAAATCCCATAATGACCACCCAAGTAGAAAAATCAAAAATGAAACCTAAGGAATTCATACACGACTACAAACCTATCTTTTTCACGTACCAAGACTTTATTGTACTGGGTGACGAAATAGCGGTACACTTCCTGAAAAACAACCCAGAGAAAACAAACATATCAAAGTGTTCCCTTATGAACGACACCTTCTGCAAGAATGGAAATGAGCTAGACTTCATATATGATAACATTAATCAGTTACCTAGGAATTCTACCAAGATTCTTTCAATCCTAGGTCTCGAAGAACACCTGCTCGCTAACTTTCATAAAGAAAAATTCCTGCACACGTACGATAAAATCATCCAAAGGTTGAAAGAAAGAGGCATACAGAAACTGATCGTCTCAAAAATCATTCCCAAAAAATCAAACGCAGAGAACAAAGCTTACTGGCGAGACCTAGATCTTCTAAACTCGAGACTCCATAAGCTATGTCAAGCCAGAAACATCGATTACGCTAACCTAGATCACGTGGTCCTAGACTTCTGGAAAGAAAAAGCATACAATAACGGGGAATACTATTACTCTAAAGACGGTTCAAGACGCTTCAAACTTAAGGAAACCCTATATGAAAATGAAACAACCCTTACCCCGGAAGCCTACAAACTAATGGACACCAAAATATCGTGGATAATCGAAGGCAAGAAAGCCGATACAAACCAGGTCGAAAAGAGCAAACCAGAAAAAACAACGAAAATCGAAATAACCATCCCAAAAAACCTACAAGCGATGCCGATCATTTCAAACTTAAAATCCACAGAAGGCTACTCTACGGTTAATCAATTCGAAGTGGATGAAGCCAAAGAAGAACTCGTCACGGTACAATTACCCGATTTCATCAACGCGACGTATATCTTAATCCAACTTTGGGGATTCGCTCTTCCAGCTCTGCTCGACAATGGCAGTCCTTACAACTTCATAAATAAGACATATGCGACCTGGTACAGAAAGGAGCCGATCCGAAAGAAATTAACGAAGCAGCGTATAAATATTTTTGTCAGAGGCGTAACTAGCAAAAAACATTCACGAGTCATAAAAAATGTTTATTGTCACGTCAATTTTCTCGACAAAGGCCTGGACAAAATTCCGGTGTGGTCGATTATGAGAGTCGTAGAAAAATTCAACACCCCAATCATCATCGGCCGAGAATTTTTATTCCTATACCACGCCAAAGTCGGTTTCGGCTTTAGGCAAGGCCTAAGTTTCCTGATACCGGTGAAACAGGACAAACCAGAGGACAAAATCACCAGACAAAAGAAAAAAGTACCGACATATAACTACAAACAGATCAGAGAACTAGCAACAAAAGGAACGTTAAAAGACCCCTTAAACCTGCTCAAGGAGTGCATGATCTCAAACATCCAAACCTCCGAAAACATCGACATTTCCAAGCTAGAGGAAAGCACGGATAACGAACTGAACGAAAACGATCATATCACTGACAGCAACTTCGTACAGACAACAACAATTTGGCCCTCACCACCCGCCCTACCACAAAACCACCAACTCACCGTAGCCGAGACAAAAATCAGACCACCTGAAGCAGAAATTATGTCTCCAAGAATCAAAAAAATTATCGAAGATTTCCCAGACGTCTACGGCGGCAAGCTGGGTAAATGAAAGGTATATAAACATCACCTAGACGTGAAAGAAACATACACACCTTACATGTGTAAGAACTACCCGCTGCCACTAAAAAAAAGAAAAGAAATAGAGGACACGATCAAGAGATGGAAAGAAGACGGGGTTATACGCCCGTCGAACTCACCTTATCGTGTCCCCATTATAGCCGCCCCAAAACCCGATGGCTCATATAGACCGGTTGGAGACTTTAGAATGCTCAACAAATACATGAACATGCAAGGCGACATTGTCCCACACGTCAAACACTTTAGAGCACTCTTTGCCGGGGCGAAAATATTTAGTAAAATGGACGCCATGGAATCGTTTATGCAAATCAAGCTAGATGAAGAATCCAAAAAATATACAGCTTTCGTATTTGACGGAGAATCACTTGAATGGAACCGAGTACCCTTTGGAACCCAGGACTCAATGTCTGCACTACTCAAAGCGGTTAGAATAACACTCAAAGGCTGCGAGGACTTCGCTGCAGCATACTGCCACAACTTCATTATCTTCTCAAAAAATGAAGACGAACACGAAGAACATCTGCGAATCGTGAGCCAAAAACTGCTAGACGCAGGCTTTACCATTAAACTCAAAAAATGCGAGTTTGAAAGAAAAGAAGTAAATTTCCTGGGATTTGTAGTTAGCGGACAAGGCATTAAACCATCACCCGAAAGAACGGAATGCATCGATCATTTCCCAACACCCAGATGCAAACGAGATGTCCAAGCCTTCCTTGGTATGATAAATTACTTTAGAACACATATCCCAAACTGCGCCGATATAGGAGAACCACTGTATCGACTATGCGGAAACATACCATTCGTATGGGGACTAGAACAAATTAAATCGTTCGAAAAACTAAAAGAAGAATGTAGCAGACTATTAGTCGAAGCACACCCCAGGTTCGACAGACCATTTTACGTAGTAACCGACGCCTCAGGATATGGTCTAGGAGGATTCGTATATCAATTCGACAATGACCAAGACAAAAAAGACCCCACGATTGTCTACATGGTCAGCAGACTACTAAAACCAGCAGAGCTACACTACTTCACGTTTGAAAAAGAACTACTCGCTATGGTTTACACACTAAAAAAATGCGCGTACTTCCTTTACGGTTTCGAAATTATACTTTATACGGACCATCAGGCATTATCGATGTTGAAAAAAGACAAATTTAACGCTCCCGATCGAATCATAAGATGGCTCATCACACTAGAAGAATTCAGAATCCTAGCTATAAACCATATTCCCGGTGTAAAAAATGAAGTGGCCGACGCACTATTGCGCTACCACAAAGACATAATAATTAGAGACCCCACGTACTTTGTACCATTATCATCAATACCGGCACCCGACTTAAACTGTGCGCCAATAGAAAAAGAGAACAACTTAAACTCCAGAAATTTTAACAAATGGCTAAACGAAATACCAGACACACAGTCAAACGACCCCGAAATCGAAATGACGTTCCTCACTAACCATAATAGAAGAGTAATCATAGAAAACGGAATATACAAACTTCTAGGCAGAGACGGAAAATACAGAATTTACCTACCACAAAGTATGCGGCACGACATAATAAAATACTACCACCATGACGCAATCCACCCCGGTATCAATAAAACCACAACGATAATCCATAGATTCTTCGACTGGCCAGGGTGCAAAAACGACGTCATTGACTTTATTCAAAGCTGTAGAACCTGCCTTACATGCAAGAGACGTAAATATATGCCATATGGCAAAATGAAAAACGTCGTCGCGGAAAACAAAAACGATATACTCGCCATAGATTACTTCGGACCCCTACCCAAAAGCAGTGGCGGAGTAGAAAAAATCCTAGTTGTATTAGATATCTTTACGAAATTCGTTAAGTTATACCCGGTTAAAAAAGCAACAACCGAAATATCCAAAAAATGGCTAATGAACCACATAAACAAATTTGGAAAACACAAGGTAATCTTATCAGATAATGGCACCCAGTTCATGACTGAGAAGTGGACAAAACATTGGGAAAACCTTGGGATAAAAACACGCTTTACATCCGTATATCGACCAGCAAGCAACCCATGCGAAAGGGTAATGCAGTCGATTTCAGAAGGAATACGGATGAATGTTCACGATAAAAATCATGGTAAATGGGCTAACCTAATACCCGATATTGAAAAGAAAATTAATGTTACCGAGCATATCGTCACAGGCGTCCCACTGATTACCCTACAATCAAACTACGACCCTCAATTAAAGGAAGTAACAACCTTGAAAAGATCAACGAAGACGACTATAACAACATACTGCAGCAAGTTAGAGAAAGAGTCGTTAAAAAACTTAAACAACGACAAGAATACTTCAAGAAAAATCATAAACATCCAATCCATCTAAAACCCGGAGAAATAGTCTTCTTCAAAACACACCCGTTGTCAAACAAAGACAAAAATTTCTCGAAAAAATTTGCAAATCTATTCAAAGGACCTTATATTGTCATTCGAGAAGAAGGAAAAAACGCATATCTTCTCGAATCTCTCGAAACCGGACAATATGAAACCCATCATTTAAACAACCTCAAATATTAATACAAAATTTAGGTGATCATCAGGCGAATTTAGTAACCCAATAACCAACCGACAATTTATATCTTTCGACCATTTTCTATTTTACTGTAAATAATATAAACGAAATAAAAAAGACAGTAAGAGGCACGGTACAAAAGAAAAAGATCCATATTCAAGGACAACAGCCCATTCAAGACCGTAGATATATATATAAAAAAAAAAAAGAAAAAAATAAAAAATAAAAAAAAATAAGAAATATTCTAAAACAACGTATAAATACCAAGAATTACATTGTACCTTATATACAATGTAAAACCGGCAACAATGCGTCACTGCAAATACGCCGCACAGAAGGTTATACAAAAAACCCAATCATCACTAAAAAATACGATCGAGAATACAAAGACACGCCCATCAACCCGATGCAAACTATCACCCATTCGCCGTATCCTTCCTCACAAATGGCCCGTGCAATGCATACGCCTACACAAAAAAAAAAAAAAAAAAACCCACACTACTGTACCGGTTCATGTATAGCTACTGGAAATAATACGCAATAATAGCACTAAGTTGCAATCCTTAACCTTGCTACCCTTATTCGCGAATTCATTCGTTATACATCACGCACCGAATCTAGTTGTAATTAAGAGTCGCGATTATTTAAGTGCCTTTCGCAATTTTTGTGTTACCGAATATATTTTTCGATTTTCGTACCTGGTTATTATTAGTTTATTTTCTATGTTCCTTATATTTTTTTATTATCGTATATTTAAAATAATTTTTTCGAACTTTTTCGAATCGTGCCCGGAACTGATACCTGCGATTTTTTTTGTACACGCATCATCAACAATTGTCAACCATGTAAGTAATTACACATTCATTATATAGTGGATATCAATCAGTGAATTATTGTATAACTTTCCCTATAATTTTTATCACATACACCTCGCGACGTCCGAAATTCCTTCGTTCGATACCCTTCATCCCCTCATACATAAAATTTTTTTTTCCCTCTCTCGTGCTTCAATCCCACAAAATACATCCCTATTTTTTTTTCTTCTCTCTTTTTTCTCTCGTCATTCCCCCGCGACATTAGTGCTATTTTTTATTAACAATATGATAACATTAGGAACCCGCAAACGGCCGAAGACTTCGAGCTACTACACAACCTCGCGGTGGATACAATGAAAAAAATCACGAACCTCGTCAACAGCCGAGCCCACGCAAATTCGCTCCTCGACGCAGACAACGAAGACCTTATCAAGGCAAAAGTCCTACTGAAAAACCTCCGGCCAACGTTCTACCAACACGCGATTACCTTATTAAACGCAGAAAGTAACCTCGCAAGTGCCGTAGACAAGTTACTTAAAATTACACCGTCGACCGTCAAAACACCGCCACCCGGATTCGAAGGTAATAAAAGCGCCACAACCAATAAACCTGCATGTTCCGAAGTTTAAAATACCCCACCTACCATGTCGTCGTATACCCCAACCTTGGTAGAAAAATTATACTTATGCCCCCAACCCGTTAAAATACCCCCTAAAAATGTTATCAACATCCCCAAAATCCCGGAACAAAATAAAAACCCGATGAAAGATATAATTAATAGAGAATGTATACGAGAGGACAACCCAGAAACCAGCTACCGAAAATTCGCCATCGGAAGCAATTTCACGAAAACGCAAGGCGTCAACCCCGAAAAAATGGGTTCCAAAAACACAAAGATTAATGTCGGAACCTACGATTAGCGCCACGAATAGCACGGTCTCAACCCAAGGGGGTTGAGAAATGCCGATCCAGGTAGATTCGATCAAACCACCAAAACGAATCCCGAATATATTCGTGGTGACAATCAAAAACCTTCCGATGGCGAAATTCGACACGACTTTCTGGGCAAAAAACTATTAGTCCTATTAAAAAGATGCTCAATCAGTCCCCCCAAAACTAAACATACTACTAAGATTAAACATCGTCACACAGAACTACCAAAGCCTACAAAACCGGAAGAAACTGCTCCGGGCCAACCTAAAAAGGACAATAAAAAACCCGACCACACACCAAGCGCCGCACCTACCCCAAAACTTCCAGAGGTGAAACTTGTCGAGGATGGAGAAGTTGCCGGAAGCTCGAACCAACAACAACCAACAACACCAACCGTCCAAATAACCGTCCAAAGCGCTAAACCAGGCCCATCGACGCCGGACTCAACAATAAAAAGAAAAACGATCCAACAAAAGGTCGATGACATCGCCGCCAAACGTCTAGCAGAAGAAAAATTGAAAATACAACCTGCACCCGTCGTAACACATGAAAGGCCGGAAGCGCCAAAACGTTTTTGTATTCCCGGCTTCCGAATCCCTAAACACCAACCGGGAAGAGATGCTCCTGTGGTACCGGCGCCAGGAAACTTTCCAAGAGATCACACCACCGACACCGGTACCAACAGAACCGAGACCCGGCTCACTAACCGGCTAGGTACGCCCGAGTGTGAACAGATTTGTCCGTTCACACTTGGAGGTACAGTTGGATAGGAGCCGGCGATCGGTTACGGCATCTCAGAGTGATATGTCGAGCCAGGAAGAGGTTGTAGCGCCGAAGGAGCTAGGTGCAACAGGCGGAGAGAGAGGCCGAATCATAGATTTCGAATTGGCTCTCCCTCCCCCCTACCACCTACTCCAAGGCGCTCCCCCCGAATGGCCGATAACCTTCTTCGCGGGCGTGGAGGATGTATACGGCACCAGGGTCTTCCTCGATCAGCACCTGGTAACATCAATCTGTGGCACGGGCCTTGTCCCGCGTTCTGCAAAATTGACCAAGTTAGCGGGCAGAATGCAAAATGTAAATCTACCGTGGAGAGGCAGTGGACGACTGCCTTACTACTTCGATGAAACCGTCACTCTCAAGGTACGTACCTGGGAGCAGACGTTTGAGATACAGTTTGGCCTAGTCCACTGTCTTAACAACGGAGTGATTTTAGGACGCGATTTCTGCCACGCTAATGAGGTGCGGATTCGTATGGACGCGGCAAATTGGAACGCACCCGGATTGGTAATAATCAACGGTGAGGCCGTTGAGTGCTTCAACGCTCAACGAGCCTACCAAGACAGGGAGGCCCGCGGCATGATGTAGGCATCCACGCCCGCAGAAGAAGGATAGTAAACCGGGTCCCGATAGTGACAATTTTCCCGATAATGACTTCTTTCCCAGATTTAATCCACTCCCATACAAACCTTCTCTTATCCCGAAAACGTTTCCAAAAAAAAAAAAAAAAAAAAAACTGTATATATATATTTGTTATGTTAACCATCTGCGAAACCGATCCGTTCGCGGATGGTACTAATTTTTGTTTCACTTTTTAATTTTCCTTTTTGTAACGCCAATACGGGGCAGATATACCGTACATTTTTGTTCTTTCCTTTTTTTTCTTCTCGTCGATCTCGACTATCTGGTCAAAGTTTTTTTTTCTTTCTTTTTAATACAACCTGGTATACCCCACATAATATACCATAAGCGTTATCTTATTTCTAGTTTTTTTTTATTAACTCGTACCAGGTTTTTTTGTAACATTTCGCATTTTCTTTTTTTTCAATTGTTACTAATTTTTGCTCCAACTTTTTTCCTATGTTCCACTTTTTTATAGAGCATTAATATATACTTTCATTATTATTATGATAGTCCTTCCTCGTTTTTGTTATAATAATATTAAATTTTTTTGTTTATTTTATCTATTAAATTTTTGACATTTTTTTTATCTGGACTTATCATTAATTTTCACCTTTTTTTCTTTACCACAGTCACGGACCACAGTAAGTACAACACACAAACCCCAACTTTTTAATTACATATACATTTCTTTCGATCCCGGTCCCTCTGCTAGAAACTTCAACTTACAAGATCAGTCGACCAACACCAGTACCGGAAGTCCGCCAATCAACTGTAAGCCAGTATACCGTGGTCGAACAACCAAAAAACTCAGTTACCTACTTGCAAAGATAACTATTCCAGAATTTCTAAATTTTTGTGTACCTTTCTCAAAATTACGTATATTTACCAGATACCCCTTTCCACTATTCCATTTTCACCACATTTCCCCAAAATCCCAATCTCGACTTACACTCCCGATCTTGATTCTGTCTTTCCCGATTATGTCATGGAAATATGGGGTGATGGGGGGGGATCTGAGGTATCTGGGTAAAATACGCTCCTGTTACCTGCAATTATCAACGTCGGTTGATTACTCGTAAGCAACCGGGTTTTTTCCCAAAATTGATAACCGCTCTTCACTTTTAAATATGTACGCATATTTGAAAGTAGAAGAACGGTTATCCCGGCCCGGCCTTATCTACCACGATTACGGCTTGTTCGTTCTCGTGGTACATTCGACCAATCACTCTCGTTTTACTTATGTTCGACTACGGTACTGGCGTAATTTATTCTCATATATATTTTGCACCATGCTTCTTTCACCTTTGTAATATTTCATGCGCTACGTCTTCATTCATACCCGCCTATGAGGACAAACCCGTATATTGCTGTTGGTAATTATGTTTCTTACGTACAATTACAGGTATGTTACTAGTATTTCTGTCTTTATTATGAAGTGGTAATTATTTTACTCGTGGGTGAAATGGCGGGGCAAAGTCCTATTGTCAACACGTAACTTGTTCTTTCCGGGTGGTTTTTGGTTATTTCTATTCCTTCACTTATGTATTCCAAATTATCAACGTTCCTGGGGTTACTTAAACTATCACCCTGGATCACTTTCCAGGCACACGAGGTCCCATTTGGTATCATCGTGTTGTATCCTTATTTGTGTCTTCGGGGATTTATGAAGTGGGCCTTTGGAGATGTGTCAGGACGTCGACACGGTCCTCGCTGGGGGCGTAAACAAGATGTTGGCAGTCTACCGGGCGTAACCCCCTTGGGGTGTTGCAACCCCGGTTGGCATACCACAGTTGGTTACAAGAAAATATATCGTGTTGACGGATGTAAGTGTAATTGACTAACTATCCTTGGAAAACATAAGTGTGTTCCTTGCATTGGAAAAGGATAGTGTTTTGGGTCATAGGTAATGATGTTTGTTGCCTATGGTTCAGGAGCATTGAGGACGGCACTCCCACCTAAAATTTAGTTTTCATTTATTTAATTGATATTCCTCTGTAATAAAATTTAGAATCCTCTTGATAATGATCTTTGAACTTTAAACTATGCTTGTACACATTGGAGTTTAATGAATAATTTATTTGAGTTCATTTCTGTTATTAATTTTCCAGCTGATTATAATTTTTTAGAATTATGTTGAGTGGTCACAAACTAGTAAATAAATCCTGTAGGAGACCGTAGACTGTAAACCACAATCAGAGTGATGAAGACAGTGACGTGTATGCCTCCATTATTGTAAATACTGAATTGGACAATAAGGAGGAGGAAGACCTCATCAATATAACTGATGAAGATTTAGATGTTGAAACTTATGAGAAAAAACACCTTCTAAAATGAAAATAATCAGAGAAATCAAGATGTATTTTTTTTTTAAATGGTACTTTCTCAAGGTTGCTATTTGTTCATTGCAAACACATATTTTGGAGGGAGTTGTAAGTTGATTATGTCATCCAAATTTTTATCCACAAACACTTTCCTTTTATAGTTTGAAAAAATGTGGTACTCAAAGAAGTGGTGGAGAAATGTGTGCCAACTCCAGCAGTGTCATAAAGGGGTGCGAGATCTACAGGGCAAGTTCCTTGAAAAATCAAGCCTGCAGGGCAGAAGGCAGTGACAATGCCAATAGGTAAAGTGCTTGAGTTGAAATGACAGGCTGAGGAGAAAGCAGCCAAGGCTAGTACGGAAGATGCTGATAGTTCAAAAACCAAATGAAATCCGGTGAGGGAGAAATTGGCTAATTTGTCTAAATTTACAATCCCTGAATGGACTGTATAATTCAAAATAACAGCTGTGTTATTGGCCACATGTAGAGTATTTTGGAATTAACTACTTTGTTGGAGTTACACTGATTGTTTGAGCACTTGTTGGCTACACTGATTTACTATATTGCGACTTATAATTCTCTCAATGTATATTCGTTATTTATTCATCATTCTGGTGTTTATACAGTTAACATTATTACTTGTTATTCTCTATAATACAGTATCTACTTGTTGCGTTACTGGAGTGTTTATGTTAACGTAAGAAAATGCTCCTCACTGTATAATTGTGTCTATCGTTTTAATCTTTTTTTTTTTATTCTATTTTTACCCACTTCTTTGGTCTTATCTGTGTCGTTACGTATTACCTGTCATTGTTATTTCATGCTCGATGTCAAAGAAGATTTTATGTGTTTCAATTTAATGTTTCCAGTTTTCGTGTGTTTTATTCAGTCTGTATATAACTGTCGAGTATGAAGTTGTTATGTAATAAACCAAAATCGAATATTCTGTTTTTCCCCTTTATTTTACCTACAATTTTGTGGTCCTTCTGTCCGATTGTGTTTTTTTTTCTTTTTCTGGCCACTATGGTGGCGTATGAAAATCTCAAAGTTCGAAAAGTGCGAATTAAGTAAAATTCAGTCACAAAAAAAATAGTTCGTTTTTTCATGCCTGCCCTCCCCTCAATGTGCGGGTGTTTGTGTTCGTGTGCAATAATAAGTTGCAAAAAATGTCAGACAAGCTGAAGAAGGAGATGGAGTCCATCCAAAGGGATTGCCGGTACCAGAAGCTGACCCTTGCTTGTGTCAAATCGCAGATGGAGGAAATCTGCAAGCAGAAAACAGTTGGTGTTGAACTCATAGCCAAGCTTGAGTCATTGGTTGAAAATCATTTTGGACCAATGATGCGTCAATTCGAGGAAGCTACTCAAAAGCTGTTAAGGCTGCTAGGCTCTTCAGAGGAGGAGGTGAATACTGAAACCACCTGCCTGGACAAAATGGACGAATATTGAGATGTAGGAGTCACCTACCAAGCCAAGGTAAAACACTTCCACAAAAAGCTCTCCTAGGAGCATGTGCACTGATCGTTAATGCCTGCACAGCCTACTCGAGAATCGTCTGTAGGTGCAAACATTTCCCACCAGTTCACAAAAATCAAAGAAATTGAGCCGCCTACGTTCAATGGTGACTTAACAAAATTCTTTGAGTGGAAGAACCTATTCGAAAATTTAATCCACAGCCGGCCAACGACTGAAATGTGTAATACGCTTAAAATGTACTATCTCAAAAAGTCGATGGTGGGTGAAGTGGAGGGCATTTTGTCCGACTTCGAGCTGTCAGATTCTGGGTATGTCACTGCCTGGGACTTCGTTTTATTTCAGTTTGAAAAGCGTCGGTCAATAGTCAAGGCCTTCTTTCGAAAGCTGCAGCACTTGGAATCAATTAGAGACGAGCGAAGCTTGCAGAAGCTATTGGATTCGACCAATAGTATCATTCGAGGCCTTACAGCTGCTGGTGAGATGGTCAATGACACATTCTCTCGGTTTTTGGCCTTCCACACTTCAATCAAGCTTAATAATGCCACTCTCAAAGATTGGGAGGATTTGTTAAGCAGCACCGACACCTACCCAAAGTTCGATCAGCTGAGTAAATTTCTTCAGTGCAGAACTTTCACCACCGAGGAGCGTCACCATGAGAAGGAGTTCAATCCTGCGCCTACCAAGGAGCAGAAAAAGGACAAAAAGTCCTTTGCTACTACAGCCACTCGCCACTCCCCCCCAAAGTGCGTTGTTTGCTCCCAAAATCATTTTTTAAATCAGTGTAGTGAATTTAAATTGAAATCGCCTCAAGATCCTTATGAGATTGTAAAAAGGTTCAAGCTTTGTTTAATTTGTTTCGATTCGCGCCATGGTGTAAGTCAGTGTAAATCCAAATTCGTGTGCAATTGTGGAAGTCGCCACAGTCCTTTATTGCATTTTGATTTTAAAAATTAGGGTTCCAATGCAAATGGGCAATTGGAAAAAAGCTCCCTTGTCTAAATCAGCTGAAAAGCATTCGTACTCGTGTGTGCGCAAATTGCTTGAAAGTTTCGTAGTGCTCCCCTCCGCAGTGGTGCGCTTCAAGTGCAATTGAGTAACCAGTAAAATTTGAGTATTGCTGGACAACTACTCTCAACCTACATTGGGGTCGGATGTGCTCATGCGACGGTTACGCATCAACCCAGAGCTGTCAGAGCCTACTCGATTCGGCGGAGTTGGCAGCGGATTGGTTCACAGTTTGTCGTATGTTCGAGCAGTCCTGCAGTCACTCGATGGCAGTTTCGAGATACCAATAGAGGCAGATGTGGTGCCAGCATCATCCATTGCCTACACAGCATCTTTTTCAGTGCGGTCTGAGACGACTGTGGAGTTAAGGCAGTACCCTCTAGAAGATCCTGCCTGGGCTGATGAAAATTTTGTCATCGATCGTGTCAATATGATAATTGGAGCTGAGTACTACGAGAAGATTATCATCGATGAATCGTATTGTGTTGGCGAGCTGAAGCTGCGCAATACTAGGTTCAGCTATACAGTGGCAGGAGTTGCGCCAGGACCAATTCGTCAAGGCGCCTACTTTTCAGGCTGCACTCTAGCTGAGATCGATTGGTCCTTGCGCCGATACTGGGAAGTTGAGGAGGCTATGTATCAACAGTCCTCTGTCAAATCCCTCGAAAGTGCTGCTTGTGAAAAGCACTATTTGGACAACACTACTTTCGTCGATGACGACAACTTTATTTCGATGCTACCATTCAAGGTGGCGAAGGTGAAAATCGCTGATAATTGTAGTTGAGCGCTGGCCAATTTTTACCACATCGAGCGCACTATGGATAGCGCAACTTGGAGCGCTTTAGTGCAATTTTTAGTCGAGTATCGAGATCTGGGTCACATGACATTGGTGGGTCCACCAAAAGGGCACGCCTACTTCATCCCTTATCGCCCAGTGCTGCGTCCTGGCAGCACTACAACACCGTGTCGAGTGGTATTTAACACCTCATCCCACGCTAAGGGCGAGATGTCGCTTAACAAAGGCCTAATGAAGGGCCCTGTCATTCAAAGAGACCTGTTCGACATTTTGGTTTCAATGAAGTCATTTTGATTCGTCATGTGCTCAGATATCAAACAGATGTACCAAATGGTGTGGGTGCATCCAGATGATCATGATATGCAGAGCATCTTTTTTTGTGAGCATCCATCGCAGCCAGTCCAGGAGTACCAGCTGAATACAATCACGTACGGCACTACTCCTGCATCGTTTATTGCCCCAAAGTGCCTTGATGTGATTGCTGGGGAGCTGGAGAAGGAAAGTCTGAGAGCTGCCAAAGTCATTAGAGAGTGTTTCTACATGGACAACCTGATTTGTGGCGCTGATTCATATGGTGAAGTTTTGGAACAGCAGCGAACCATTCACGCTGCGCTTGCCAAGAGAGGCTTCCATTTGAGGAAGTGTGCTTCAAATTCGAGAGAGTAGCTGGATGGCCTACCAAGTGACTTGGTGGCAACCTCTGCACTGTTGTCTTTTGATGAAGGAGGCGACGAACAGGTAGTAACTCAGCTGGGGATCACGTGGAACCCTTCAGCTGACGCGTTGGGTATTAATTCGAATATACCTACTTTTCCGCCAAATTTTGTCGTTACTAAAAGAATCGCATTGTCCTGTACGTTGAGAATTTATGATCCGGTAGGATTTGTATCGCCTATTACAGTTCGTGGAAAGCTATTATTGCAGTTGCTTTGGTTGGAGGGAAACTCGTGGGATGAGCCCGTCTCCCCAAATTTGTCAGAATCGTTTTTTTCGTATATGATCGAATTGAGCCAGTTGAGCTTGCTTGTTATACCTCGGTCTGTTTATAATTCGTATGTTCGGCAAATTTTTGCATTTTGCGATGCCAGCAAAAAAGCATATTGCACTGTATTATACATTCGCTCTGTTGACCCTTCAGGTCAAGTTTTTAGTCTCCTGGTCTGTGCCAAAACTCGTGTAGTGCCAGTTTGTTTGTTAACTATCCCAAAGTTAGAGTTATTAGCGGCAAATTTATTGGTCGAGCTAGTTTCTAGAATTGCCCCAAATTTAGGTATTAAAGTCGAGGATATTTTTGCTTTTTCGGATTCGACCATCGTCCTTTGTTGGTTCTCTCAGCCGCATGAAAGCTGGCGCACTTTTGTTAGTAATCGTGTTCAAAAAATAATTAACGTAATTCCGTTTAAAAATTGGTATTATGTTCAAACAGAAAATAACCCTGCGGACCAGGGCACTCGAGGTCTTAACGTAAATGAATTTTTAAAGTCAAATTCGTGGCTCAATGGTCCAGATTTTTTATTTGATGCTAACCCACTTTTGTTTTTTAAAATCCCTAATCTGGATGTGAATAACGCCTTAGAGAAAAGAAAGGCTAAAAAGTTGAGCTTTTATGTTGTACCTACTTATAATTTTATCGTTCGATTTTCATTGTATTATAGATTAATCAGATCGGTCGCCTATATGTGTAGATTTTTTAATTGTTGTAAACGTGTCAAATTTTAAAAGGAGCGAGTTATTAGTTTTGATGAATTTTGTAATGCCTTAAATGTAGTAATTCGTTTCATACAGTGTGATTTTTTCAGGCTAGAAATCGATCTGCTCAAACAAATGCTCCCTGTGAAGAAGAAAAGTTCACTGAAGTTGTGGAACCACTTTTTAGACAAAAAGGGGCTGCTACGAGTTGGTGGTTGCTTAGATCGTTCCAGTTTTTCAGCTGACAAAAAGCACCCCATCTTAATTTAATACCTGCAAAAAGTCACTTTGCTTGCTGACTCTGTCGATTCGTCCATGAAAAATATTTTCATGCAGGTAGAAACTTTTTGTCATCTTTTTTCAGTAGCCAGTATTGGTTTGTTGGTGGTCGTACCAACTTATTCAAGTTTGTGATTCGAGGGTGCGTAGACTGCGCCAAAGTTTCAGCCAAAAGTTTTGAACAGTTGATGGGCCAATTACCATCCGCCAAAGTGTCAGTGTCTAGGCCATTTGCTCATTGTGGAATCGACTTTGCAGGGCCTTTCATCTGCAAATGCACCGGCCATCGCTCTTATCGTTTGAGCTAAATTTATGTCACAGTTTTCATCTGCCTAGCTGTGCGCGCTGTTCATATAGAGATTGTATCTGATCTTTCAACTCCAAATTTCATCGAGGCGCTGCAGAGATTCATCCCACAGCGAGGCATTCCATATACCGTCTATTTCAACAATGGAACAAATTTTGTTGGAGCCAAAAACTTTTTCGAATGGGACAAAGCTTAGCTGACCAATTTTTCAACAGGTGCGCACTATTCTGCCAAGAGCGCCTAATTTCGGTGGTACATGGGAGGCCGGATTTAAGTCCGCGAAGAAGCACTTGATGAGTGCTACTCATGGCGTTACTCTGACTTTTGAAGAGTATGGTACTTTGTTTGCCAGAATTGAGGCTATGCTCAATTCACACCCTTTGTGCTACAAGGACGTGCCTCAGCAGGGTTCAGAAGCTCTAACCCCTGCGCATTTTATCATTGGACACCCCATTGCATCCCTTCTGCGAATCGATGATGAGGGCAAAGTTTTGCTGACTAATCGCTTGTTGCTCATTCAAACTCAGCTTCGAAGTTTTTGGCAGTGCTGGCCAAAAGACTACATCAATCAGATGCAGCAACACTCTAAATGGCAAAAGGAGCAGCCAAATCTTGCGCCTGGTCAATTAGTGCTGATCCGCAACGAGAATACAAAACCTTTCGATTGGCCTATGGGGGTCATTGAGAAGATTCACCCTACAAAAGATGGTCTAGTTCGTGTAGTAGACGTCAGATTCAAGGGGAGCATTAAGAGCCGGTCAGTGTCATCAATCATTGTTTTGCCTGTTTCCTCTGAACCTGATGGTTCAGCCGGGGGAATTTGTTAACGTAAGAAAATGCTCCTCACTGAATAATTGTGCCGATCGTTTTAATCTTTTTTTTTATTCTATTTTTACCCACTTCTTTGGTCTTATCTTTGTCGATACGTATTACCTGTCATTGTTATTTCATGCTCGATGTCAAACATGATTTTATGTGTTTCAATGTAGTTGTTGACGTATTTTTATGCACCTCACTATGCTACACTGAGCGGCCACGTTTTCTCTCGTAGCTTCTAGCTTCTCTTATTATTATCATCATGATAAATTCGCATACAGTCCGCTAATGTTCTGTTTTTCGTAGCAATTTCATTTTTTGCAATATATTAATTTGTTTGTTTCAAAATGCCTTTCTTATTTAATTACATCGCACAAAACAATGGTCCTTCGGGCCGGATATCTACGGCCAGTGGTAATTAAATACAAGGTATTTAAAAAGTTCGTTTTTTTTTTCACTGATAGTGATGCAAGAAAAAGTTTGTCATAGCAATGGTAATGTACAGATAAATAGTTCGTTTTTCTTCTCGTCATACCAATTTCGTTTTCATTTTTTTTGCAAGTTAATTTTATTAACAATTTGTTCGTTTCGAAACTTAGTGTTTCTGAGTTGAATAGTTTTGTCAGTTTCAAGTATCAATTCTAATTAGTGTGATCCTGAAAACATAGTCATTCGGACTGATCTAAAATGGATGCTCTAAAAAAGAAGAGAAGGTTACACAAACTCAGTGTTGGTAGAGCTAAAGACCAATTAGCTACCCTCTGTAGGTTTCAAACGTTGGACATTGAAACATTAAGCAAGCTTGAAGCTGCAATCTTCAATTTTTGATTGGTGAAGAAGCAGTTTGAAGACATTACAGAAGAATGTTTAATGGCAATGGATGAAAAGGCGGAGGACTACAACAATCTCGAGTCACAATTCCTGAAGGATCTGGATGAGGCCAACATGACCCTCTTCCAGTATGAAGGTAAAGTTAAAGCATTTCATAAAACCTTATCTACTCAACTATCTCCTGAATCTTTGGTGCCTTCCAATTCGTTACTCGATAATTCTGTTACTTCTAATCACAGTAATAGTTGTCAACCTCGATTAAGTCGCATTCAAGTACCTAAGTTCGATGGTGATATTCTAAAATTCATGAATTTCAAAAGTCTGTTCGAAAACTTAATCCATGAGAATAACGAATTATCCAATGTACAGAAATTGTATTACTTGAAAGAAGCTCTTATAGGTGATGCTCAGGATATTATTTGTGATTTTGAGTTAAGCGAAAGGGCGTATTCTGAAGCATGGGAATATCTGAACAAACGCTATGATAATCGTCTTACTGTAGTGCGTACATTGTTTAGAAACCTTCGTAACCTCGAACAAATTAAATGCGATAGTAGCATTTGTTACCTACTTGATAAGGTTGATGTTATCATACGTGGTCTTAAGGCACATGAAGAGACTATCGATACCACTTTTTCTCGTTACATCGCATATTGTGTTTCTTGTTTACTTGATCAACAAACCTTACATGACTGGGAAATTTCGTATAAATCATCGAAAACTTGTCCTACGTACAATGAACTGCACGAATTTCTACAACGTCGTAGTTTTGCCGTAGAAGATTCTGTGATACACACAAATTTAAGGTCAAATCCTCAGAAAGTGCAAAATGAAAAATCAGTTGCAAAAGCGGAAAAGAAAACCTTGATTGTAAATTCTAATTTGAAATTGCCTTGTATACTGTGCTCGCAGAATCATTTTTTAAATCAATGCAAGAAATTCATCGAGAAAACTGTTGATCAACGTTTTCAACTTGCAAAGGCTAATTGATTGTGCCTGAAATGCTTTAACTCCGCTCATTGTGTGGGTCAATGCACTCGTCCAACCTGTCACAAGTGTTCTGGAAATCATCATACATTGCTGCGTCGGGAGCCAAGTTCGAATTCAGTGTCTACACAGTCAACATCGAGTACATCAACAACTGTGACACCAACTTCAGATACTTAAAATACAGGAACAATGTTGACAACTAATACTTCGAGCTCATCACTAAAAATGTTCCAATCTGCGGTTGTGTATGTAAACCATAATTCTCGTAAGGTCAAGGCGCGTTTGCTGTTTGATCCATGTTCAGAAGGTGAACTTGTTTCTGAAAAATTTTTTCGGAACAACAAAATTCGCACTCCTAAATCAACTTCGATCATCGGTGGAATTACTGACACAGCCATCGAATCAAATCGGTCAGTTCAACTTTCAATTTCATCAAGGTATAACAAATTTTCTATATCGTTCAATGCTGATGTTCTGCCTCGTATACCATGTCATGTTGATTGCAAGAAAATTGAACTTGCTAAGTCCATGTTCCCTAATATCGAGCTTGCTGATACTGATGTCAATTCAGATGAAGTCGATATTTTACTTGGTGTCGAGTATGTCAATTCTTGTCTTCTAGGTGAAAGAAAATCTGTTGATGGAATTTACATAGAAAAATCGCAATTTGGCTGGGTTGCGTCTGGAGCATTCAAATTGGAATGTAGTACCGATACATTTTCTCGTAGTTTGGTTGTGAATATCGAATCGCAACTGAAAAAATTCTGGGAAATCGAAGAAATTGCTCTTGATTCTCCCACCAGTTTCGAACATGAATTGTGTGAAAAACACTTCATGAAAAACACTTGCCGTCTACATGAAGGTCAATTTGAAGTATCTTTGCCATTCAAGCGCAGCAAAAATGATGTTGCTGACGTCTACTATCAGGCACTTTGTTCACTGAAACGCAGCAAAAATCATCCAATTGAAATCGAAAATTGTACTCTGACTTCATGCGTGAATATCGAGAAATAGGACACATGGAACTTGTCCCAGAAAATGAGCGTGATACCACTCTAGTGTATTACATGCCTCACCACTGTGTTGTACGTCCAGAAAGAGTAACAACCAATCTTCGTGTGGTATTTAACGCATCAGCTAGTAACAAAACAGGCTGCTCGTTAAATGAAGCCCTAATGGTTGGCCCCTCTCTACAACCTGAGCCGTTCGATACTTTGTTACATTTTCGTAGTTTTGCTGTTGCATTTAATGCTGACATAGCAAAGATGTATCGCCAAGTTAGCATTCGAAAGGAAGACCGCGATATGCAGCGAATTCTCTGGCGTGATAATCCAAAGGACCACATCGACATCTATCAACTTAAAACGGTAACTTATGGTACAGTGCCTGCATCATACATCGCCACGAAATGCTAGCAGCAACTAGCAGATTCAATTTGTCAGTCTCATCCAATAGCGGCAAAGTCAATCGAAACAGAATTCTATGTGGACGATCTTATGTCTGGAGCTGCCACAGTCGAAGAAGCAATCCAGAAGCAGTGGATAATACACCAAACACTCGCTAATGCTAGTTTTCCACTCTTAAAATACACTTCGAATTCAACTGAGCTGTTAAATGCCATTGACAACAATTTGACAGACAACATGAAAACACTCGAATTCAATCACAGCAACTCCATCTCGATTCTTGGTCTCCGTTGGTTACCAAAGAATGACTCAATCGGAGTCAAAATTGATGAAGATGCATTCAAAACCACCAAGCTAACTCGACGAAGCATCTTGACACTAATTTCTCACGTATTCGACCCATTGGGACTTCTAGCACCATTTACTGTTTGAGGAAAAATCTTGATGAAAGATTTATGGCGGGAAGGTACTTCGTGGGACATAGAAGCCTCGGAACAAACCTGCCAAAAAATCCAAATTTACTGCTCGGAGCTTAGTCAACTGAGCAAGTTTGCAGTACCTCGCAGATATTTGTCGGTTACTAGTTCCAATCAACAGCTAATTGGATTCTGCGATGCCAGCACTTTTGCTTATAGTGCAGTCGTGTTCCTAAGATCTGTTACTAATTCAAGGGAAATTCAATCCACAATCGTTTGCTGCAAGAATCGTGTTGCACCAATCAAACCACAAACTGTTCCACGACTCGAATTACTTGGCACAGGGCTGTTAGCTAAGCTTATGACTCGTGTACAAAAAACTTTGGACTTCGACCTTAACCAAGTATATGCGTTCTGCGACTCAAAAGTACCCCTATCCTGGATCAGAGGACCAAGTGAGAAATTTGAAACATTTGTTCGAAATTGTTCCACCACAATCAACCTACAGTTACCTTATCGACACTGGAGTTATGTCAACACGCTTGAGAACCCCGCAGATCTTACAACGCGAGGAATTTCAGTCACTAAACTTGTTGACAACCATCTGTGGATCCACGGTCCATCCTGGCTGCAAACCATTGAGTTTAAAACCCACGTCAATTTGGAGCCTGAAATCGACTGTGAGGTACCTGAATTAAGAAAATCAAAAATCGTACAAGTTAATTTAACCAATTCAAATCGCTATTTGGACATTCTCGACAAATTCTTATCATATAACAAGTGTGTAAATGTTTTTGCATATGTTCTTCGTTTTGCTAACAATACTTGTGTAATTAAAAATGATTTAAGTAAATCCGTCGATGCCCTCTCAGTAGAAGAGAGAAGTTTATCAGTAAAATGTTTAATTTTTGCTACACAATCTCGTAGTTATTGTCGTGAAATCGAAATAATTTCTAAAAAGTGCGCCATTCCTAATCGTAGCTCACTTCAATCGTTGAACCCTTTCTTAGATAAAAACAACTTGTTGCGTGTTGGTGGTTGATTATCATTATTCAACTTTTTGTACGACATCAAACATCCAATAATCTTGCCCAAAAGTTGTCGATTCTTGGAATTATATGTGCAACACTGCCACCTTCGCTTCTACCATGCATCCTTGTCATTCCTGCTCAACCAAGTTCGAAGCAAATATTGGGTCATTGGTGGAGTCAAACCATTAATAAAACGTGTCATTTACAAGTGTGTATTCTGCACCCGGCTTCGTGCAACCACATCACAACAAATCATAGGTGATCTACCTGCTGCTCGAACTTTGATTGCACGACCATTTACTCACACTGGGGTTGATTTTACCGGGGCAATCAATACTAAATGCACTGGGCATCGTTCAACAAAGGTCAACAAGGCATATGCTGTATTTTTTGTATGTTTTGTCACAAAAGCAGTCCACATCGAGCTAGCTGCCGATCTGTCCACGGAAGGTTTTATAGCTGTCCTTGAAAGATTCGTCAGTCGTTGTGGCGTCCCAAAGGAAATCTACTCCGATAACGCCACCAACTTTACTGGGTTCAGCAATATGATCAATTCAAAAAAGGTCATGGAATTTGCCAGTCAAATCTCAATTTGCTGGAAATTCATCCCACCTCGCAGCCCACATCACGGTGGCTTATGGGAAGCAGCTGTAAAATCTGGTAAAGCACTGTTAATGAAGGCTATTGGTAACCAGGTGCTGAATCGCGATGAATTAAGCACAGTCTTAACCAAAATAGAGGCTATCTTAAATTCACGCCCGTTGTGTCGCAACATGGATAGTAGTGCACCCACTGCACTAACTCCCGCTCACTTTCTGATCGGTGAGTCCCTGTTAGAGCCGTTTATCTCTGACAATCGTATTAGTCTTTCACGTTGCTATCAGTTGATGCAGTCCATCATCAGTTCGTTTTGGTGTCATTGGCGCAAATCATACCTGAATCAACTGCAACAACGTGTAAAATGGAAAGTCTCTCTCCCTAATCTCAAGGTTGCAGATATCGTAGTTGAGAAAGTTGACAACGTACCAGTGCTGGAATGGCCCCTCGCTATTATCACCGAAACGTATCCCGACCAAACTGGCCAAATTCGAATCGTCGAAATTCAAATGTCCAAAGGATCCTACAAGCGTTCCATTCAACGACTGGCTCCATTGCCCATCAAGACCAATTAAAGGTTCCATTAAAAGATATAATTTATTTTTTATTTTTGTTGTTGATTTATTTCTCGTTCATTACATAGGTTTGTAAGGTCCACCAATCTCATAAGGGTTGGCCCGGTTTGACCAGAATGAAGTCTGATTTATTTTTAATTTAATTTTTTTTTCCACTTTTTTACTGTTTGATAATTTAAATACTTCGTATTTTGGGGGGAGTAATGTTGACGTATTTTTATGCGCCTCACTAGGCTACACTGAGCGGCCACGTTTTCTCTCGTAGCTTCTAGCTTCTCTTATTATTATCATCATGATAAATTCGCATACAGTCCGCTAATGTTTCGTTTTTCGTAGCAATTTCATTTTTTGCCATATATTAATTTGTTTGTTTCGAAATGCCTTTCTTATTTAATTACATCGCACAAAACATTAGTGTTTCCAGTTTTCGTGTGTTTTATTCAGTCTGTATATAACCGTCGAGTGTAAAGTTGTTATGTAATAAACCAAAATCGAATATTCTGTTTTTACCCTTTATTTTACCTAGTTTATATTATTTGTTTCATATATTTACTTCATCACTCATATACTAATTACTCAATGGACATGAGGAATTAACAGGATTGAAATCCCAGGACCAACATTCCTGATATTTCACTTTAACTGCAGAGATTTGTAAGTAATGGAGTTTATAGTATTTGGTGATGAAGGTAGAGGTAAATAGAGTTTAAATTATTTTGAGAAACCTAGTAAAATAATCCTGTCGACAGCAAATTAATAATGTATTTATATTTATTAATGTACGTACTTATGGAGAAGCGGAGAATATGCAAATTTTAATTTGTCTTCTTTCTTTTATTATGTGGCGGAGAAAATCGTCTGAGTGGAGTACAAACAGAATTTTAGGGATTGGAGAAAAAATAGAAATACAGACTCAACATTGTCATTGGAGAAAACAATGTATATAAAACGGCAATAAAAATAATATAGAGAAAGAATACTTCTAGAAGGAATTGGAGAAAAATTTGTTGTTGTGTGTGTATTAAATTTACGGATACATTAATAAACTGAAAAAAAATTTATACATGGAGAGAAATGTAGACATGGAAAATGGAGATTATTAGAGAATGATGAAAGTCAGAGGTAAGGGCCAATGGTGTCAGCAATATTTGTTGCTAACATACTACACAGTTGGCAAATTTGTAATCCTTTGACCATTTCCAGAAACATCGATGCTAAATGGAGAATGGACAAAAAGGAGATAATGGAGATCACCACTACACAACTCTACTGGTGTATGTGTGATTATATGTGAGTGAAATGCGTTCTAAATTTACCAATATAGGCATTTGGCAAAGTATGAATGAACGTGAGTATGTTCATACCTTGCCTTGCCTCATCATTGCTAAACGGATTAGGCTATATATATATATGTGTGCATTTTTTTGTATTGCATTCTGTTGAATTTGGAGAAAAATAAATAAGGAAAATTGGCCAATCAGGGTGAAGGAATGAGGTCAAACCATCTAAATTCCTAAGTTAGTGGGGATGAACTATTTCTTAATCTTCATTCTCTTTAAAATCACTGGTAGAGTGAATATGTCATCTGCCAGTTTAAAACAAATTTTGTCTTTATGACATGGAATATGTTTTTAATTAATACATTGTTATATTTTAATAAATGTAGCGCTCAGTTTTTTGTCCTCTCAATAATTTTATTATTGTTTTGCGAGTATTTTCAACTAAAAGCGGACTTTAACTAATTTAATTTTTGTTTGTGTCACATGTGTACCTGAATAATACGAAGAGTTATTAGTTGGAGTCTTGGAGATTATTAAAAATTATTTTACATGGAGAAAGATCGGTGAGTGACACATGAATTATTAATTGGAGTTAATGGAGTTATTTTAAAGTTTGGCTCGATCTTGTTTACAATCCTTTCCCTCAGATTATTTGATTACTCTGGAGTTATTTAATTAACGGTAGGAGAAAAATTAATTGCGTATGCTAGGAGTTACTTAATTTTTAAAATTGTTTTGAATTGACTATTTTTTGGAGAAAAATGCTTTGTTGATTTAATAGTGCTTAGTAATAAGGATTTATCGCAATCTGAACTAAAACATTGATGTATAGGGTACCACCATTAAAATTTTTCTTGGAGTATTTAATTAAATTTTTAAACCAACTGCATACACTTACCTATTGGAGTATTTGAGAAGGAGTTGCATAAAAATAGCTCCCCCTCTATTCAAGTTGCATTTGCTGTAGGGAGTAAAGAATACAGTAAAGCCATCCTGTGACAAAGGTGTTCAGAGTAATTTAAAGTGGTGGTAGGATCGAGTGTATTTGTTTATTAATTGTTCACAATACCACCATTGGCTCTAAACTGGAGTTAAGGAGAAAAATCCTTCTTAGAGTTGGAGTAAAATAAAAGAGCCTGTTATACACTCGATCAAAAAAAAATCTTTGTTTGTAGGTCGACTGTGGGGATAGATTTTGCAATTGCGAACTGATATAATTATGGTCAAAGGAGAAGAGCCAAACGGACTTTGAAAAAAATAATTTTATTTAATAATGGAGAATAGTTAATATAATTTTTATATAATTTTTAATAGTAAAATGCCAAGAGTCAAAAAGGCGAATTCCGAAGAGGGAGATGGTATGCAAAACCAAAAACATAGCAGTGGCGAAAGCAATGTGTTAGACTCAGCATCAAATAATAATGAGTTTGGAGTGGATGAAGAGTTTTTGGAGGACGTAGGGGAGAATTTGGTTGGTGAATCTGACCAATATGAAGAAGTCAACATACATATGGAGTGTCATCTTCTTGAAGAAGGAGTTGAGCAGAGATGTGGTAAGCTGTGGTAATTTTTGGGGTTGCTCATTTATAATGCTTTGAAGTGGAGAAGAAGTAACTGATGTCACACCTTGTTTATTTGTGGTTCACTTCATTGCAGTTAAATCCAAAGCAGCTATACAGGAGATGGTGGAGAAAGATAAGTCAAAGTCAGGCAAAAACCCAGCTTTGTCAAAGGCAGCCACACCTGCGAAGCTCCTCAAAAATCAGTTGCTAAAATATGAACTTCAAAACCTTAGCAATAGGAGAAGCCATTGGCAAAAAACCATACGCTACCTCTCATCAATTACAAGATTCCAAAGATTATGCACAAATTAGTGAAACACTCAACTTTGAAAGTGATGGCAGAGAAATTGTGAAATATGGAAGGTATGTATATGTCTTCTTGCAAGGATGATGCACAAAGATTGCCAGCTGAGGTGGTGAGAGAATGTTACAAAGCTATGTGGAAAGAATGGGCTGATACCATTCAGCAAGTGAAGTTGCCAGATGTTATGGAGTTGAAAAGCCACATTGTGTCATTGAAGAGAATTCTAACGGAGTTATTAATAAAAGTGTCGATATACAAAATGAGATTGGAGACATTGTAACAAATAAAGGACTAGGAGGTGTAGAAATGTCCATAAATAGTGAGCCTAAGGAGAAGGATACTGAAAAGGAGAGAAATATTAAAAGGGAGTTTCTTGAAATCCTCATTGATGCTTTTTCTTACTAGAGATAATGCAAAATGGGAGTATAAGTTAATGAGGAGTTTAAGATATGATTTATGGTTCGATTATTGAAAATCAGATTTAATCTCGAAGGATTTTTATGGAGTTATTGAATGTTTAGAGAAGGAGGCAGAGAAATTTAATAGTAAGGAGATCGAGTTACAATTAACTTTAGTAAGTGATATAATTATCAATCATATCGATGATAATCATCATAAAATGGTCATATCGGAGAATGATCCTAATAAAATTCTAAATACTTCAAAGGTGTTTAAGAAATGTGATTCACATAAAGCATCGGAGTCTTTGAGAAAGGAACCAGCATTATTAATCCTTCGAAGGAGAAACTGTATCAGTTCTTTAATCAATTTGATGAATTGATATGACAATACGAAAGTAATCAGGAGCATAATCAATTAACAGAGAAGGAAAAAATGAGTTATTTTTCACATGGCAGTTTCCAAGTCCTCATACATGATCAAAACCATAAATTTTATTACAAAACACTAAAATGATATAGGCCTTTCGATTGAGGAGTTGAAATGTTTAATATTACACGTGGAGGCAAATAAACAAACAGAAAGGAAACCTGACAGAGTTGGACTTGGTGCTGTAGTGGCAACACAGGCAAATGTTGTTTACAGAAGTCATTGTGGTATGTGAGCCAGAGTAGTGCATACACTGTCACCTATAGGCAACATTTTTTGTTATAACTGCAAACAATATGGACATGTTGGAGAAAATTGTCCAAATCTCGCAGTAGAGGGAAGGATGTGCTATATGTGTGGAGTAATCATGACAATGCACATTTTGGCAACGTGTCCCAAGAAAGGGAAAATACAACTGGTGATACTGGACACAAGGAGTCAGAATCAGAGAACTGGGCAAGAAGTAACGCATTTAGGTGGAAGAGGAGTCTTCTCGCATGACTGAAGTTGGTTGTGGAGTAAGACCACCTTTGCAAAAAAGCGGCTCAATTAATGATCTGATGAAATGGATCACTGGAGGAGTTAATAAGCCAGCTCGGGACATAGCTGCAAATTGGAGAAGAGTTGCTGCCTGTGGCAAGATTGTGTTTAAGAAGCACGGAGATTCTTCTACATCATCGGAGTCAACATATACATTGGAAAAATATGTGTTGAATCCTGAAGACCTGTACTCATCGAGCAAGGAGTTGTTCATTCTTGAGTCAACAGTCGAGGAGAATTTTGACATTGGAGCAGTTATAATGGTTGAATTGGAGAACCACCTGATAACAATAAATTACCAGAGTTATTGGCCCTAGAATGGAGGACTCTAATATTCCGAAGTATTCAAAAATCCCTCTGCCACCAAGCCCTGTCTCCTTTACAAGCAAATTTGAGAATTCTCGCCCTGATTTGGCTCTTATAGCCACAAATTTGGAGGAGACTCCTAAGGAGATTGTTCAACTGGAGAAGAAACCTGATACGGAATCATCAGGTAGTACTTACAAAGTTTCTATTCTTAGCTGATAGCAGAGCCACTCAGCTCTTAATGTCTAATGCATACCCTTTATGATCTCATAAGACTTATACGGAGGAAGTATTAAGTGCTGATGTAAGTTTGTATTTACCTTGTACTAAGTTAGGTACATTAGTAACTCCTGACTTACTAACCCATAAATTAACTTTCAGGGGTGTACGGGGTTGTCCTAATCTTTCCAAAAATCTATTTTCTCTGTGTAAATTAGCAGACATAAGTTTTACTATAATCCTTGATAAAATCGCTGTGTGTTACAAATTTGGAGCAAAATGCAACATATTTTCAAGAACTATACAATAGACCCTTCTGGCACTTACAGTTTCATACTGATGAAACTTTTGGTTTGCCTATTTACAATGTTGAGAACCCGGAGTTAGATCATTATCTGATAGGTAGCCAAGCTCATATCGTAGACATAGCTTTGGCAAGCAATTGAGAAGGAGTAGGAGACAAAGGAAACATTTTAGGGGAAAAAAGTTCAATTTATAGAAGCAATTAGTGATTGTGAAATATGTACAGTATCTAATTTATCCAAGTTGCAGTTTAAACAGTCGAGATGGAGAGTGAAGAGTGGAGAGTGTAGAAACCCTTATAAATGATTCATTCAGATGTAATGGGACCCATCTCACCAGCAACACTCCCTGGAAGATGGAGATTTATAGTGATATTTATTGACAACTACTCATGCTATGCTCAGGCACAAATTTCATCATGACTCATAAGAAGGAGTTTGGAGAATGTTTGGAGCTGTTCTTACAAAATGCTCGCAAACTGAAATGGAAGTGATCTAAAGTTGTGCAATTTACATTTGGATTAAGGTACGAAGTTTACAGGAGATTATACAAAGAAAATATTAAAACATGAGAAAATTGATCTGCAACCAGCACCAAATGCCACACCACAACATAACGGAGTAGTAGAGACATTCAACCAAACAATGCAGAGCAGAGTAAGAGCATTAATGCAGGACTCCAGTTTGCCTTGGAGTAATTGGGGGCTGGCAGTCAAATCTGCAGTTAATGTGTATAATTGCACGCCCCACAAATCTGTGAATTATGAGACACTGTTAATCAAGTTCTAACCTAGAGCAAATTTCCACTTCAACCAGTTAGGGGGATTTGGTTGTCTGGCATACTTCAGGGTGAAGAGGAGACAGGATACAAAATTTTCAGGATGTATAATGGTTGGATATACCTAATCAGATTACTTACTCTATTGTCCTGAGAATAAAACGTTTATCGAATCAAGAGTTGTACGTTTTAATGAGAAAATAGTTTATAGGGAGAAATATAAAATATCGGAGAAAAATAAACATATCAAGGACGACTGGTTTAATAAATTCTAAACAGATTCTGACCTGGAGAAAGAGGAATGAACATCTGTTTAAAGTGGAGTTAAATGGAGAAAATCATGGAGATTGTCTGAGGAAAAAAAACAAAAGGTTGAGGTTTTTAATTGAATGAGAAAATCATATTGAAACAGAAAACCTGGATAAAAATTTATATGAGTTTGTATATATTGCAATGGCTGAAATAAAGGAGGATCTGAAAAAGAGGAGTTGAACTCAATATAAAAATACTGGGTCTGAAGCAATATAGGCCACACAGTTGATGAATATGGGAGAAAACAAAATGTCATAGATTCTCGATGGTTATTGTAATGATATTTTCATACATATTATTTCAAATGCCCTCGTACATTATAAATTCGTATTTTCCTATATCACTCTTCATATTTCCGTCTAATTATTCTTCCTTTCTTTCACGTCATTTAAGACTAGTCCAAACTTGTCTTTCAAGTCTTGACTTGTCTGATGACATCACCTCCAGTGCACCATAAACTGTTCTTGTCTATATTTCATGATGTCATCTTTTCTACGAATATATTTCGATACTTTGCAATAATTCCAATTCTTATTAATTTCTTAAACACTCCTACATTATGTCATTTTCTTTTAATTTCATTGGTTTTTTCCAAATTACGTTTTCCTCAAACATCCAATCATATTCATATTTCCCACAATACCTAATTCAAATCACTCGAACTTCACCTTTATATATAGCCTAATGTTCTGTACAATTATTATTATTACTACTCATTCAATTATTATTCATTATTCATTTTTACACTAATGGATTGTTTGATTTATTATTATGTAAAATTATTATATGAATTATAGAAATTATTATAATTATTATTGGTAAAATAAAATGAATAGTAAAAAATCGATTAATTAAGATGTTCATACTCTTGTAATAATCTGTTCATCTTTTTATAATAATATACACTTAAACTATTATCGTTTTTGTTTGTAAAAACTATACTGTTACAAATAAATTGGCGCCCAAACCAGTGATTTTAAAAAAAGTAAAAAGTATTAAATTTTAAAACGTGAAATAATTTTTCAAGTTTTTATTCGGAAAATTTTTTCGACATCGAATTAACGTGCTGTTAAAAATAAATTTCATACAAAATTAGATAAAATTTCTTCGTAAAAAATTGATCGCAAAAAATAGTACGGTTCGCTGAGAAGACTCCAATGCAGACCAAATTTCACGCAGAAAGCATACAAATTTGCCAATCAAGGTACATTTTTGGGACTCAGCCCATGATGTTCGTCTTCCAAAATCAACGTATGTCAAATTGCTGCAACAACATCAACATCAAAAACCTGTAAGTGTTTCAAATTCTACTATTTCCATGCAAGAAGAAGATTGGGATAATAAAACAACCCCAAACGCTCAATCCCTCAGACCAAACCACTGGATTACAGATCTTCCTAACAAAAGTTTAAAAATTTTATGGGAAACAATTTACTCTCATCCATTTACAAAAAATAAACTAGACCAGAATTTCAATTAGCTCTTAGTTTATATATAACCTCTCATAAAAATCCTTTAATTAACCAACTTTTAAATCAAGAAAAAGTTGACGATTTAATCATTCCTTCCAAAAATTTCTCTTGTGCTGCTAAAATTAAAGCTAATTAATTAATTTCTAAGACAACTTTCGATACTACACTAGGTATTATACCCAAAGATACCACATATAACTCAGATTTATCAAACAACAGTGAAGAATCGAATTCATCTGCTAATATTTCACTTTCTCCAGAATCACTGATAAATTTTAATTCACCCTTGAGAACACCTCAAGAATCATTACAAAAATCTAATATATTAACCAGACGTCTAAGATTATTAACAGAAAAAATAGCTGAAAATACAATTTCAAATGTCAGACCATCCACATTTTCAAACTCTCCTAATGAAAACATAAAAATATTTTTAAAACAGTTTGAAAATGAATGTGAAGCCTTTGGTTGGATTGATAATGCAAAAATGAAAAAAATTAAAATTAAATTTACTGGAAATGCACAAACCATTTTCAATGAATTAATTTCCAATGATGAAAACCTTAAAGAATGGAAAGACATTAAACCAAAATTAGAGGAAATTTTCAAAAAATCAACACCACCAGTTTGTAAATGTCTACATAATTGTAAATATAAAGGTGATGATGACTTCATAGTTTTGTTATATTTGTAAATAATACATTACAAGAAATAGAACCTAATATTACGGAAGAAAGAGTAATAGATTACATATACCGTTTTATAGGTGAAAAAGAACGTGAATATATAGTTAAATTTAAACCTAAAATTTTAACTGAACTACATAATGCTTTTGATGATTATCTTTATTGTAAAGATAAAACAAGACCTATAATAGTCCCAATTTTTGCAAAAGAACTTGAAAAAGTTAAAAACCAATTAGAAATGTATAGGATGGCTATGGAAGATGCTAATAAAGAACTCCAACAAATTAAAACATCTTCCAAAAAACATGTAAATGTTGTACAAAAAGATGATAACATTTTAAAAGAAACCAAAGAAAATGAAAAAGATGAATCTCAAGACAACATTTCAACAAACAACAATGACAACATAATTTCTGAAATAAAGAAATTAACAGCTGCATATTCCATCACAAAACAGACAGTTTAACAACTCAAATTATCAAGGAAATAATTTCGGAGGAAATTTTAGAGGAAGAAGTAGAGGATGTGGATATTATAACAATTATAATAATGAAAACAATTTTAATAATAATTTCAATAATAATTGTAATCCAAATAATAATCAGAATAATTTTCCCGCTCTACCTTCTAACCAAAATAATTTCCAAAATCAGAATAATTTCCAAAATTCAAATTATTGTGGACAAAACAACAGATTCCAAAGACACAATTACCGTAATTATAACAATTTCCAACAATTCCCTTATAATCCTAACCAAATACCATTTATGTATTATCCTATGCCTTTCACAAACCAAAACTTAAACTAAAATAAAATTCCTACCAAACACAACCAAATAATTTTCCTGCAATTACCCATCCTCAAAATGATCCTACTCCAAAAAACGGGTAAACCCCCAGCAACTCAAAACTGTGTTGCAGGGGTTGACAAAAAAGAAACAAAAAATCCGTTACCCGAATAAAACAAAAATTATGAAAAAAGAATACATCAATGTCTAAAACCTCCAAAAAAACCAAACATCGTCATTATTGCTCCTACTGGCAATTACAAAATCAACTGTCATTTATACCTTCCATGTAGTATTCTAGGAACAGAAACATACAGACTTATTGACTGTGGTGCAGAATCAACTTTAATACACTCTAAATTTGCAAAAAATCTCCTGTTAGAACCAACAGATGATAAGTTATATGCTGCAAATGAAATGCAACTTAATATAGAAGGAGTTTACACAATTCCAATAATATTCAAAGGAAAAGCATTCCCTATAAAACCATATGTCATCAAAGATCTTATAGAAAATATTATTATAGATTATGATTTTCTCGAAAAATACAAAACCATAATAGATTTTGCAACTGGAAAATTTTCTATACCACACGAAAAAGAAGTTATATCAATACCAATTCCAAGATGTAAATCAAGAAACTACTCTACAGAAGAACAAGTAAACAACATCCGTTCAAATGAAGAATACCTAATTCAATCTCAAGAAACCATTTCACTACAAACATTACCACCTTTCAAAAAACTTATGGTCAACAAAAAATTTGTTGAAAAAACAAATTTAGAAATTTATGTCCAGAATGATATTTTAAAAATTCATAATCCTAACACAAATACAAAAAGAATACGCAAGAATCAAATTTTAGGAACATTATGTTATAAAGATGAAATAAAATCTGAACATAATAAAAATATTCTTGTTACTCAAACAAACTTTTGTGATCCAGAAGGAACAGAAATTAAAATATCAAACAAACTAACTCCAAAATAAAGACTACTTGTCATCGACAAAATGAAGGATTACATCGATATCTTTACACTGTGACGTCCGAAAACGAACGTACATCCCGAGTATAGGGAATGATATCACGATTCGAAGTATATCAATAAGTCTCGATCAATCGTAGAGTCGAAACCACAAACCAGCTCAAACAGTTAGGCCACCAGCCTACCAGCGATAGCTCCCAAGGCCTACGAAGTATATCGGGCGAATTTACGTATGTGGAATTAAATAAGTTGGCCGACCCATTATCACAGTGTATACTTTATTACAATCGAAAATATTACTTACAGTTATGGTAACTACAATCAGGTCGTGCAGGTTATTCTTCACATCGCCTCATGGTTCTCGAAGTTCGGTGAACCATCAAATCTCGATCGATTATTCGTTTAAGTTCGAAAGAATAATATCGCGAGTTATTTAATTTCTACTATTGGTGTTCACATTCGAAAATATCGGTGAAAACAATAAAAAGGTGGCTTGCTGCCGTATAAAGAGCTGTATTTGCCGTGAATAATATTTCGTATTCACGGCGGACTAAAAACGATCACGTCTAAAACGAGACTGACTGTTCACCTATTAGCCTAAAACGTGAACAGTCAAAGAGATTAGAAATAGTTCACCGATGATCGATATCTTATTATTACACGTCACCATATCGTTAAATAGTCATCTGTCGACGTGTTTTCATGTTTGTTAGATTTCGGGAATTTATTCCCGATGGGGAATCGGCGTATCTCTGGTTCACCTTATCACTATTACAAACTTAGAGTTCGTGAGCCGTTCCCTATCGTAATAATAATACAGTCGATGGTGACGTGAAGGGAAGACTACGGATGACTTAGACGCCACAACTCCCCCCCCCAAATTTCGAAACGAGGGACCACCCGCAGCCTTCGAACATTTGGTAACCTAGCTGAAACAGACTATATTAGTAAAGGTTGGTCCAATGATTAAAATACTCAAAATTACAAAAACACGATATATTCGATAATAACAAACGAAAGGAAATCGAACGAAAGAAGAAGGAACAAAATATATCACAAAAATGTGTTTAGGTGGATACTAGTGATAGTTAACAAAATACAAAGAAAAATTCAAACTTACGTCTAAGTAATAACAGGAACAAAGGACAAAAGTTGCGTCGATATAAACAGGAGTCAACGGAAAAACAAAAACATTAAACTATTAATTAATACCCACGAAACGGGATAACTATCGATAATCGATATAAACAGGAGGCAATTACTTTATCATTCATGTAGGAACAGAGATCGCAGGACAGTTCGATAAAAGGGGGATTTTGATTTATAAGGTTCTCCGGGGGAGCTCGTATTTATGTCGAAACGTCTGGTCATCCTTGACCAAGAGAATTTCCCCTCGTGTCGGTTCACCCAATACCGCTCGCAGGTATTTCCTCGCAAACGTCGCTCCGATGACCATCCTGTTTATGTCGAGGTTGGGATGGCGAACCAGAAAGAATGTTTCCTCGAACTCGACTCCCGTTCGACTAATGAGGTTCATGGTCACTGTTTCGTTCGATTCCATCGTTTTTGGCGTGGACCAATCGCATGACCATGTCGTTCGGGCTGCCATTGTCAGTTGTTGGCTCGCGGAGATCACCTTCTTATTCATATACGATACCTGCGAGCTGGTATCGAAGCATAGCATCTTCTCCCTCCCGGAGAAGATGGTCTTTTCAAGAATGAAGGCCACGCAGAATACTTTAGGTATGATGGCCTTCATTTCTTTCACCATCATGATCGGAATATCGGTCCCTGGGCAGTAGTCGGGCTGTCTCAATAACTCTTCCGGAATTTCTTTGATTGGCACCGCTGGAGCGGGATCACTCGATATAGGTGCTCCTCCGTCGATATTTCGTTCTACTGGAATTACCGTTACCTCTTTAGAATCTCTTAACTTTTTTGGGATTTTATAATTTGTTAGATTCTTACCCTTTCCTTTCTCGATACTCGGAGGTTCGATGATCGATACGGACTTACTCGACGTCGGTTTTTCTCCATCTTCGACAATTACGATCGGGACCCTCTGAAATTTATCGTCTTTTATTACGTTTTCTTTTTTATTCTTAAGGGTTTTCTTTTTTCTCGACGGTTCGTCTCGGTCAACGTCGTCCCTTCCCGTTTTTCTTTTTATTGATAATTTTTCTCCTTTCTTGAGTAGGGTTATTTTAATCTTTTCTTTTTGGGGTTGTGCCAAAGTTCGGGGAATTAGGACGTTGTGTTTGGGGAGGGTTTTGGCGAAATGTTCAGCATTATGGATGCTCACCTTATTTAGTTCGGTGTTTAGTTCCGTCACTTGTGTCCGCAACTTCTCGATTTCATCGTTTTGGTTTTTTACGATCTCTTCTAGAATCTCCAGTCCCCGGAGAATCTGGCCTCGTTCATTGTCCTCAGATAATATAACGCGATCGAGGAAATCGGCCTGTCCATCGATAGCCGTTGCCGTAGCCGCGTGGAACGTTGCTCTGTCGGCCAGAGCTTTCGATGTGACTGTTTGGTTGTGGGAAGCGATTCGTAACTGTTCCCTTAACGATTTCAGGAATTGTTCGTTTTCGCCTGATATTTTGATAAACCGTGCCTTTACCCTCTCGGCGACTACTAACGACTCGGGTAGATTTTGTTCGGCCATTTCGACTAGATTAATACGAGAAGGCTTTTACTTTACGAGTCTACTATTTAATTATAATTTGAGTTTATATACTTACGTATCGATGTTCGACTGATGGTGAAAATATCGATTAATAATAATAACAAAAAGGAACACCACATTAATTTTCGAATAAAGAACTGATGTTTCGTACACTCACTCGTTTTCCGTCTGATTGATCATTACTACGAGATCTGCGTTGTTATTTGGTCATGATTCTTGACCACTTCCCCCCCCCCCGACCACGATGTCATCGATGAGTTGATGATCACCGGTGAGTTGATCGGTCAATGACGCGATGTCATGGTTGTTGAACTTTACGATGAAGGGTGTTATGTTGACGTAGGTGGAATTATCCTACTTTTGTAGTCGAATTATCTTGCATTTATCTTGATTAATTTACGTCGTTGATTCTTGGGATTTATTTTGAAGATGTTTTTATTTCGGTTTTAACGTTATTTTTTGGTTGTAGATGGGTCTTATTGCTTAAATTCATGTACATTTCGTTGGAGGATTTTTCCATCGGGCGTACGGACTCGATAACTTCCGTTTCCCTTCACCTCGATTATTTCGCAAGGGCCAACGAATTTTGGGTTGAGCTTCGATGATACTCCGATGGCTTTATCGGAAAGTGTATGATTTTTCGTATAAATCATATCTCCAACCTTGAGATCGGTGAGATTTTTACTCTTCTTTCGTTTTTCAAGTGTTTTCTTTGTGTTTTGTATCGCTTTTTTCAGATACATTCCGTATTCCTCGTCGGTTAATGCTAGTGGTCTTCCCTCATAATCGAATTTTACTTTTTCCATCAATGTTGCCGGTGGTATTCCCGTGGTGGCGTGTTCGATATGGTTTAATCTACGCTCAATCTCGCCTATATGTTGGTACCAATTGCTGTGTTTAGTTGGGCATTTTATTCGAAGAACATCGCCGATGATTTTCATTCGTGTTTCGACTGGATTCGATGATGGTGTATACGGTGATGTAAACCTCGGCTGGATTTTTAATTGTTTCCAGTGATCGATCCAGTCTTTTGTTGTGAATTGGCTTCCATTATCGGAGAGGATCGTTTCAGGTTTGCCATATTTTTCGATAAAGCGATTCATCCTATCGATACAAACATTAACCGAAGCTTTGCTTATCGTGTATAGCTTCGTAAACTTGGAGAAAACGTCCATAACTACGAAGATTCGATTTACATTTCCACGTCCCGACGGTAATGGACCGTATAGATCGACGGACAGCAGTTGACCAGGTTTATCAGCGAAGACCGATAGGAACGGGCCTGATAATGTCATGTTTGTATTTTTCGATTTTTTACATGTTTCACAGCTCGAGCAGAACAGTTCGATTTCATATTTCGATCCTGGCCAATCGAAGAATCGTCGTACCAATTCGAGTGTTTTCCGAGATCCCGGATGGGTGAACTCTTCATGGTAGAATTTGATTAGCAGTTCGCGGGTTGACTCGGGGGCATATATTCTTTTATCCCCATCGCGATTGACGTAGTAGACGATACTATTTTCTTTTTCAACTCTTGGTGATCGTCTTTCGAGTTGACCCGTAATCTCTCTGCTTTTCTTTTGCAGGTTTGACATGTTGTTCATCAATGATGATATTGTGATCGTGTTGTTATCATCAATCAACATTAATACTACTGGGAAATCGGCGTTTCGGTATACTACAGCCTCGAGCGGAGAACAATACCTGCTCAGAGCGTCCGCCGCAATGTTTTTACTACCGGGTATATGTTCGGTGGCGGTTATCGAGAAGCTAGTAAGAAACGTTCTCCACCGCGCTACCCTTTGTGAGACATCGTCCTTTAAGCCTATGAGATACTGTAGGCATCTGCAGTCAGTTCGTACTCGAACTTCGTGATCGGTAAGCATATACAAATTTTTCTTCATCGTATATATTATCGCTAACATTTCCTTTTCGAATGTAGGATAATTCTTTTCGGACTTTTTTAGTAACCTGCTTACCATCGACAGTACTTTCGGTTTCTCATCCTCGTTGTCATCGATGAACTGGACAACTATCCCTGAGATGGCGAAATCAGACGCGTCCGTAATTACATAGAACGGGAGGTTCCAGTTCGGATGTGACTGAAGCAAGCATTTAACCATCTCTGACTTTACTTTCTCGAATGCTTGCTGGTGTTCATTTGTCCATTCAAATGTAGTTTCGTTTTTCAACAGGCTACATAATGGAGCGATTATATCTCCATATTTCGGAACGTGCCCTCGATAATAATTAGCAACTCCGAGAAATGATTGGACCTCTTTCTTCGTCGTCGGAGCTCTAAAGTTGTGGATCGCCTCTGCTCGTTTCGGATCAGGTCGTATTCCATCAGCATCGATGACGAAACCTAAGTAGCGCGCAGTATCTCGAAACCACGAACATTTTTCTAATTTGAGTGTCATATTATATTTCACGAACCTCTCTAAAACCAACCGAATGTGTTCCAGATGCTCGTCGTGTGTCCGAGAATGTACCAGAATATCGTCGACGTATACCGTAACACAGTGATCGAGACCCCTCAGGACAATTCTCATGGCCGCTACGAAAGCCTGCATCGCGTCTTTCAGGCCGAAGATTATCCGATTGAGCACATACGGTTTTCCTTGAAATCGGAAAGCGATGTATTTTCGAGATTCGGAAGCTAGAGGAATTTGTAGGAATCCCCATCTTGCATCGAGCTTCGTGAAGACTCGCATTTCGGATAAACTTAACTTTATCGTTTCGATGGGTGGGACTGTGTCTCCTCTCGTGCCCATATACTGATTTATTTTCCGAGCATCGAGACAAGGGCGAATATCACCGTTCTCTTTCTTCGTATATGTTATTGGTGAGAAATATTCGCTCGATTCGGGACTTATAATTCCTTGTTTCTCCCAGTCATCGAATAGTTCTTTGACCTTCGGGATCCAAGCCTTTGGAATTATTCTCTCTTTCTCGTCCATCTTTTTCGTATCCGGGGACATGTTTAAAGTGTGTGTGTATGCTGCGCATCTACCAATCTTTTCAGCGAAGGCTTCGTGGTTTCCTCTCAGGATGTCACCGAACTCTTGAGCTATTTTATTTGATACCTCCAATTCTTTCAATATCTTCTCGATTTTGTTTTCGATCTCGAGTGGGGTTTCGTCCGTTGGTCCGATGTTAAGAATAGGTTCAACGGCACCAAACTGGACTCCCGGTATCTCGATCCGTTTCGATCTGTCTTGTGGATCTACAAAATTGACAAATCGATACCTCACACTAGGTCTTCCATCGTACTCGTAAAGGAATTCTCGACCTAGTATGATCGGTGCGTTGAGGCTCTTATTTATGTGGAGCGTCGTTGTCATTTCGATGTCGTCCCCTTGCTTATCAATCATTATGAATCGTAAGTTTATCGATCCATAAACTCGTATGGCGGGTTTTCCGACAGCATATCCGACTTTCTGCGTTGGGCAATTCACATGCATGAGATACAGATCTGGGTTGTGTTTTTCCAAAAACTGAAGGAACTTCTCGGTTATCCAGCTATATGGAGAACCTTGATCGATATACGTTCTGTAAACGTTTCTCGCCTTCCCCATAATGCTATTTATTATAAAGGGCGGAAACCACGGCCTTGTATCGACGAAATTGTTCTCGGAATCGACTTCTTCTGGGTCTGATTCGACGTCATCCATGATATGGAAACAGAATGTTCCATATGGATCTTCTTCGTCCGTTTGTTGAGGATCACCGTCTTGTGATTGCTCGTTTCCTTCACATTGATCGCGATCGTCATATCCTGTAATCAGGTTGACGTTAGGACTTATTTCGTTATCCTTCCGATCGACGTGGTCTGCTATTAGAGACGCTAGATTTTCATCGATTAGGTGTGTTTCTTCTTTATTATAGCGGCGTGGGACGGCATAAATGGACCTTTCGTCCCCGGGGATAATTGCTTTATCCTTATTCTCGTTCTCGTACTTTCGAGTAAAGATTCTTTCGATATCGAGAATATATACGTCTTTGAAGTCGGACTTGAGGTTCCAAATTCGGCTATTGAATCTCCGGAGTCGAGACCTGTAGAATTGATTATCCATCCTCATCGGATCTGGCGAGATCGTCGTGACGATTACTTTCTCCACTCGACGTTTTCGAAGCAACTCGTCGAGGAGATATCGGAGTTTTGAGATAATCGTGTCCTCGTCTGCATCTGGATTGAGGATGAATTCTTCTCCAAAGCCTATGATTATACGGGTGTTTTCTTTTGCTGCTTTTCGTATAATTTCTAAGAGTGGGCCCAACCGATTCAGTTTCTCGAAGCCTGCTGTTTTATCGATACTGAGGTTCTGGGCGCTCGATAAACCGCTATTCCTCAACCAACTCAAGATGGTCGCGTCACCGAAGACCTGATAGGTCTTCCACTCTGGTATTACGAACTCGTTTTTCATTACCGTTGTCGGTCTGTTTTTATCGAATTTTTCGATGGGGCGTCCTATGCGACCGACCATAGGCGCCTTCTTCAGTTTCCCTGATTCTGATGGGAAGCTTCATCGGGAATATATGAATTTACGTACTTCTGATCACCGATGTTTAATACTGGCTGTTGTTTTGCCTGTTTACTCACACTATTCTCTTCATGGAACAGGCTGTGTAGGTACTCGAGTTTCGTTGAGAATTCGACCAGATTTGCGACGTCGGATTCGAGTATTCGATCTCTATACGGCATCGGTATCTTCTTCACCAGGATCCCGTATATCGTCTGGATATCTTCGCCACACTCGAGTAATCGGGTGTATATGTGTATCGCGTAGTCGGCCACCGAATCGTATTTTCTCGAGTCGTACTGTCCATCTCGAATCGCTTGTACTTGGGCCTGCTTTCTCGATTTATTCCAATAGACGGTCACGAAGTGATCCCGAGCTTGTTGGTATCCCCAATTTTCTCGATAGACTGCTCCTCCAGGAAACTTATTCACATCCATCATCTTTCCGAAGACTCTGCCCAACTGCTCATCGTCTTGATCTAGGTCCTCGACACAGCTCTCGAATTCCCTAAGGAATTCCTCTGGGGTTCGATGGTCTCTATGTCCAGTATACGCCGGCATCCTCGAAGGGTCGAACAATCTCGATGTTTTTTGCAACGGCGCTACTCTCGAGAATGTTTGATTTCCCGTAGTTTCACGGCATCTGCGTACCGGTGTTCGTTCTCTCTGATTTGGCAGGTATGTGGGGACTGTTGTGTCTTTTAGATGTCTCATAATCGTCGGGGGTGGTGTCTCTGGTCTGAAGTCGACTGGAAAGTTTGATGTCTCCCTCCGAGTAGTTTGTGGAATCGGATCTCTTGTGATCGGCAATCGATCGATTTTTCTTTCGAAGTAGTCGAACTGCTCTCTGATTTGAGACTTCGTTTCCATGCTCAGTAGTTTTATTTGTTCAAGGATCTCCCTGGAACTCGGACTTTGTTCTCTCCTTTTAATGGCGCTTACTAATGTCGAACTGGCTACAGGTTTTCGGGTAGTTTCTACCTGGCCCTGTGGGATTGTAACCTCTTCGTTTTCTTTGGACGGTGTTTTTTCGTCCTCGATAGGTATGTACAACGAATCGCTATAAAACTGCGCATCTTCGAAGTCGACTTTCTTTTTCGTCTGATCGAGTTCGATCTCGGCTATTCTTTCACGTATTCTCGACGTTGATGGATTCTCGAAAGATTTTCGCTTTGAAATTTCTCTTTCGAGAGCCTTAACCCGATCTTCGAATTCACTGTTCTTCTCAGCCACTTTGACCGTACATAGTTCAGCTGCTCGCCTTCTTTTTTCGCTTTTTTTCGAGCATCGAATCTCGTACAACACATTCCCGGCGATATCGAGCAGTACTTTCGGATTGTCGGAGATACAGGTTTTTGTAAAACTCAACCGGGTCGGTTCCCTTGGGTGGTTCGGGTATCTTATTTGAGTCGAAAGCCCATAGATTTTTCGACGTTTCTTCTTCCTCCATATTGGCGGATCCCTTTGTAACGTTTATTTCATCTTCACCCATCGCGACTTCTCGAGTATTTGTCACATCATCCCTACTTCGTCTCCTCGGGTGGTCGGGGGTGTCAAAGGGGTTGGGGTTATCGTCATCCCCAATACCGTCCATCTCGGACGAAATCTGCTGGCCTAAGTTTAACAAAAAGGCTAATATTTCCCCTAACTAAATCGATACGTTTTATCCTAACAGACTAGCAATCGATGTTTATGGCTCTGCTCGTCGATATACCTGGAACAGGGGGGATTTGCGGCTCAGCTATTACTAACAAGCATATCGACTTAATTAATTAACGGGTAGGTCATACTTTTAGGGGAATCTTCCGGAAGTATAGTATCGAAAATATTTCTAGAATCCCTAAATTTTAATGTATGTTATGAATTGGACCAAGATCCATAACATAGGGCAGATAAAAAAATCGATTCAGACTTAATTACTTTACTTTAAGTCGGTACGTCGTAAGTACGATTACGGGAACACGGGTGGCTTTTTAATCTAGCCTATATTTTTACTTTATTTCAATACACACCCGTATGATGTTATTTTAGTCTGTTAAGAGTCGTTAAAAGACAGTTTGTCGAACAATAAAATACTGGGCCACTAAAAGCGACGTACAATAGTTAGGTTAACTACGATAACTATTTTCTACGGCACACTGCCGATAAAATGCTAAGATCAAAACATGATCGGTAGGCTTAGGGCCATAGCAAATGACTGTAACGACTAACAGTCTTGGACACACATATATTTATTAAGGAAGCTTGCGCCTCGAACGGGACATTATTTATCACACTAATAATCGAATTAAACACGAGGGACCCAATCCTCGAACACCAGGTTGTTTTAGTAGTTTACGTTAAATTTATTATTTTTATCAAATTTGGGTTGACACGCTTTGTAAGGCATAGAGCTAAACGCTGAAGTCGATGTGGCTTTCACTGCAGTTTACTTGCTGCATTTGTGTCTTAGAACGGAGAAAGACTTCCTCCAATTAGCACACGTGGGAATCAGATGCCCAACAAAAATAAAAGATGGCCGCGGCAAACACGGCCAGTCAACGGTCGCCAGACACTTTTGGTAAATTTGGATAGTGCCAATCCCGATATGAACAGGTTGATCAGACCTATCCAGCTTAAAGGATCGCTCTAACGATCATGCTGAGCAACAAACCGATCGGATGGGTTTTAACAAAACTCAGATGGCGGACTTTTGTCTCTTCTCGTACGATCTTTCTACTCTTATTGATAGGATATGGTAAAAAAAAGAAACCCGAAAAAAAAAATGAAAGGTAAAACGGAAATAATTTTGGACGGGTGGTTCGAGAATATGATCGAAAGAAGGAGGTACACTCTTCACATTCATCGATGTACATCCGCGTGAACTACAGTACCGAGTAGCAATACGGATCTTCGAATAACATGAGGTTGTACATATCCGCATGTGAAGGTTTTAGATTAAGAATGGACGATTCTCGAATTACACCCTCATAACGGACGGAATTAACATTAGGACGGAAGGTTGTGGATAAGGCGTTTGCATTAGGCTCGGCCACAGAACTCGAAAGACAAGTCGATCAAGTCCTGTCACGGTCGCCAAGTAAAACGTAGATGTGACGTCCGAAAACGAACGTACATCCCGAGTATAGGGAATGATATCACGATTCGAAGTATATCAATAAGTCTCGATCAATCGTAGAGTCGAAACCACAAACCAGCTCAAACAGTTAGGCCACCAGCCTACCAGCGATAGCTCCCAAGGCCTACGAAGTATATCGGGCGAATTTACGTATGTGGAATTAAATAAGTTGGCCGACCCATTATCACAGTGTATACTTTATTACAATCGAAAATATTACTTACAGTTATGGTAACTACAATCAGGTCGTGCAGGTTATTCTTCACATCGCCTCATGGTTCTCGAAGTTCGGTGAACCATCAAATCTCGATCGATTATTCGTTTAAGTTCGAAAGAATAATATCGCGAGTTATTTAATTTCTACTATTGGTGTTCACATTCGAAAATATCGGTGAAAACAATAAAAAGGTGGCTTGCTGCCGTATAAAGAGCTGTATTTGCCGTGAATAATATTTCGTATTCACGGCGGACTAAAAACGATCACGTCTAAAACGAGACTGACTGTTCACCTATTAGCCTAAAACGTGAACAGTCAAAGAGATTAGAAATAGTTCACCGATGATCGATATCTTATTATTACACGTCACCATATCGTTAAATAGTCATCTGTCGACGTGTTTTCATGTTTGTTAGATTTCGGGAATTTATTCCCGATGGGGAATCGGCGTATCTCTGGTTCACCTTATCACTATTACAAACTTAGAGTTCGTGAGCCGTTCCCTATCGTAGTAATAATACAGTCGATGGTGACGTGAAGGGAAGACTACGGATGACTTAGACGCCACAACACACTCCACAAAAAACCTATCATTAGCTAAAGTAGAATCTGTCCATATTCATCTTAAAGACAAAAATCCTGCTGTACAAAGAAATTACAAAATGGCTTACAAAGAAAGAATGGAATGGCTCAAAAAAATTAATGAGTTGGAAACTGCTGGAGTATTAAAAAGACAACCTACAACATACATATCACCCATGTTTCTTAAAAAGAAACCTGATGGTTCATTATACCATTAGTCGATTATAGAGCTGTAAATAGCAAAATCAAAAAAGACAGAACTAGAGTACCACGTATAGACTCTATATGGCCACACCTACAAACAAAAAAATATTTTTCGATCATAGATCTCAACTCAGGATATTTCCAATTACCTCTCAACGAAGAATCAAAACCTATCACAGCAATAAACATTGAAGAAGTTGGCTCTCAAGGACTCAGTCTTAGTCCTTCAGTTTTCCAAAAAGCTATGGTTGACATTTTTCATGACATCCTTTGGAAAAAAGTTATTATCGACATAGATGATATCTGTGTTTTTGGAGAAACATTCCAAGAATGTCTTTCAAACACAATCAAAATCCTAAAAAGACTCAAAAAATACAATTTTTGAGTCAAAATAAAGAAAAGTTTCTTTATGCAAAGTTCGATAGAATTTTAGGACATAGAATTGGTCATGGTAAATTAGAACCTCTATCAAAAAATATAGAAGCTATTTGTGACATGAAACCACCCAAAACTTTAAAAGAAGTAAGAAGATTCATTGGAATGACTGATATACAATCGCAAAATGATACCCAATTTTACCAAAAAAATGTTACCTCTTATGAAAATCTTAGAACGAAAAGATTAAAGATCAAATGAAAAAATCATATGGTTACCTGAACACCAAGAATGTTTCGACAACATTGGTTATCAACCTCCTACACCTGTTGAAGACAAATACAACATACCAACGCAAAAAACACTGATACATTGTGAATCAATTCTAAAGAACTTCGATGAAACAAAAGATCAACTACCTCAACTAAAACGTATCGTTGCAGAAAAAAATGCACACTACTACAATAAAAACAAAGTTGTGAAAGACTTCGTGTCTAATGACCTTGTTTTATTACATCAAAGCAAAAATGTTGCGAAAAACAAGATGAAATTTGGTGGACCTTTTAGAATAATACGAAAAAACTCAGATCTTAATTACACCATCCAAATTTATAATGAAAATGACAATGAAAATACAACTCATGAAGAAAATAGTCATGTAAGACATTTAATACCTTATATACAACGTACACATAAGAACAACGAAACCTATATTCCACCACCTGTTAAAGATACAAGAAAACTTGTAAATCTTAAAACAAATAAGAAATCAGGATTCAAATCTGATTTTGAAAACAAACCTACTATTGAAGATGCTACTGACAGTGAAAATGAAGAAGACATTATATCTGATATTAAAGAAAATCTTCGTTGTAAAACAGAAATACATAGAAGTATCAATAAGGGTTAAAAGCACATCCTTTTCCGTATCTTATAATTTTTGTAAATAAAATATATTCTTCTACTCTATACTTATTAAAAATCCTATTCATCTCATTCATATTCCTTTCAATCCATTAATCAAAAAAACTTTTACAAAATTATCCTCACCCCACGGACATATTATTACAAAAAATTTTGTTATTTTATTGGATCGAATCAAAATATTGTTTAAAATGCTATCACCATTTATATTTAATCTCATTCGCAATTGTTATTTTCCCGATTTTAAATAATTAATTATTAAATTTAATTTTACTATATTTTATTTCTTACCTTTATTTTTATATTAATTGCATTGAATTTTTTCATCAAAATGCCCGTGGAAACTATTCCACTTGGAAATTCCATGCTGGTTTAGCTTCTTGACCCCACTTGGCCATTGGAGGTCTGCTGGATGCCCGCTCTCGGATTCCTTCCATGATTTCTCCCTCGTTGTTGAACACTCGACACTTCTATTATTTGACCAAAACCAGATGTTCCTGCTAAATTTTTGTCTGAGCTTGACTCGAAACAGAATGTAGCTCCTCTTCTAAATGATGGTGGATTATCCTCACAGCTTTTGTCTGTGCTGTTGTAAAATGTTATAGCTGGACGTGTCACCATGTTGAACTGCTCCTGAATTTCTTCTTTTATAAAATCCAACATCCCCTCATCCAACAAATCGTTGTCCTTGTCACATTCTTCGCATCTTTTTGGAGATGGGGGAGGATTCTCAGGTTTCTCAGCTCTGTGTATTCCCATGGTGGAAACATCCTCATGTTTCTCCAACTTTTTGCTAAATGTTGTGGACATACCCTCTTTCTGAGAGTGATTCCATACACATTTCTGTTCTGGAGGACCATACAGAACTATGGTCTTAACAATGAATTGTTCAGATGACCCAACAATTTCCTTTTTGTCCTTATCCAATTCGACTTGAATACCTTTCTCCTCAGTTTGCTTCAAAACTGAAGGAACAGTATCCAAATCTCTAAGTCACAATGCATCAATTTTGTCAAGAAGTTTGACACCATTACGAAAGATGTAAGGATAACGTTTATCCATGTGACTTGTAATCACCCTATTCTGCATGTTGGCAAGTGCCACCCTTAACTCAGGTCACAAAACTCTTCTGAAAAGAATCGTAGTCTCTTTCTCCACTGTTATGTTAACATGAGAACCCCAATGTTCTTTGATGAATTTCTTGAATTGACCAAATTTCCCCATTGAGCTCATCTGCACTACGTCAATTTATCTCATATGGAGAAACCAACACTCAACAGCTTCGTTTGTTTCGTGCTGTATCATCAGCAATGATGCTAATATCTCCACCATAAATGATAATGGTATTGCATGCTCGTATTTGACCTCATTTGCATTTGTAGTCATATACGACGTACCAACTGTTACTTTATAGCCATCAGGGATATAATTGCTCATGGATGACAACAGACCCTTCAAGAAACTAGCAAATTTATCACAAGTTACAAGATTGCTTGTATGTTGCCATCCTCTGGACTGGAAATTCATATGTTCATACCAACCCCAACAACGATGAATACCATCTTGCCAATTTCTCTGGTTCCCATTTGTCATATATTGGATCAATGTCCATATTTGCCAAAGAACGACTTAAATAGATCTCCTATAACATCGACAACCAACCCATGCTGACATTAGATCAAGGGTTAATTCATTGAATGTTACAGACTTGTTTGCAAGTGCTGTACCACCCCAAGGATAAATATTCGACCATCCAAACAACCCCCCAAACCACTTAATTTTACAAATCTTTTAACATCTCCCTCCCAATCTCTGGAATATTCAGCAAAACTAGGTTTCATAACAGCCCTTTCCTTTTTAGTTACCCTCATTTTCTTGAATGACTTCCAAATATCATCAATTTTCCTAGAATGTTGACTATTCTCCATTTTCCTTACGATCAATGGAAAATTAAATTTTTCTACTTCATTATTAAATTTACGCTACGACATACGACCGATAACAAAAAAAAAAAAAACCGAAATATTTAATAAAATATTTTTTACAAACCAACAAACAAAAAATAACTTTAACAATCAATACCGAAAACCATTTTTGAAAAAAATATTTTCGTGTACGAAACGTTTAACTACGTTATAAAACAATTTCGAACATGCGGATGTAATAATAAAAAAACAAAGTACGTATTACAAATTACTTTCGTTAACTCAAACAATTGACTTAACACGACCGAAATCTAAAGATGAACTAAATTTTCTTTAGATTTAATCCATATTTATTATTGACCCTCTTTTTTCCATAATTCTCACTTTTCCTAAAAATAACATCACTCTGTGAAACAAATTTTCTTAATTTTCACACAATTTTTCATTTTTCATTCTCACGGACTTCGTGTACGAAATATCAAATTACATATTCCCATATTCTTTATTCAAAAACCTTTTTGACAAAATTGTCATACATTGCAATTTATCTATATTACAGATGGACAACAATCATTTTTATGCTCATCATAGCAATATCTCATACGATCGAATTTGTGTCTATCAACAAACAATTCCCATCCTATATACCATTAAGCTTAATCTCACTGATTCAGCAGATTTCAGTAGATCTAACATATATACCAACTACAATGACAATTGTAATTGGGACAAAATTAAATGCAGATTTCACCAAATCGGCATACAATACAAAAAACTTTTCAAATCACTTAAAAAAAACAATCTTGCCTTAACTCAAGATTTTGCCCTAAAACCACATCCCCTTCGCAGTAAATGTGACACTGCAATTGACAAAGTCAGAGACTTTTTTGGAGATCTTCTATCCATTTGCTGTCATGTACTCACGTATAGAGATGGACAATCCCTCTGAGTTATCCCTCAAAGACCAATACAACGTTTTAAAAGAAACAGTCATTTCTGATCATTCATCTTTATTAAATGTCACTGAAAATTTCAAATCTTTCTCCCAAAATTTTCAACATTTCTATGATGATTTCTTTCAAGCTAAAATCGCTTTAGATGAAACTCTTAAAAAATATTCAAATGAAGCTTATATTGTCGGAGAAATTTTGAACTTTGACAATTCTATTTGAACATATTATGATGCTTATCTTATTCAGTCTATGAATATTCAATATGTTCTAAACGCCTGTAAAGATCACAATCTCCCCTCAAGTATTGTATCTATAAATACACTCAAAGAAGATCTTTCAAAACTAACCCCATTATTGTTGAAAAACAACCTTGAACTGACTGTCCCTCAATATGACTATCTTAACTACTATCACTTAGACTTAATAAACTGTAACTTATATGACGATAACCTAGAAATCGAACTCAAAATTCCTGTCAAACAAGAAAACTCTTAATTCTCTATCTATAAATTCATTCCTTTAACATTCAAATCTCACAACAAACATCTTTGCTCTTGGGATTAAGAACCTTCAATTATCATCCATAACTCCGATGATGATTCAGTACGTTACATAACAGGAACTGACTTACATTATTGTAATCCCAAAAAACCTTTATGTTTTCTTCCCGATAATCGAGGATCAGATAAAGTTTCATCCTGTGCTAAAACTCTTTCCTTAAAAAACCTTATGATGAACTCATCAAATCATGTACATTCCGTTGTGAAACTAACCACGGAAAAACCCTTGTATACCAATTTTCAGAAAACAGATTTGCAGTTACTAACCCAGCAAATCTTAGTGCTTTCGACACTATTTCCAAAAAATCATTCGATATTTCTGCAAATACATCCTTTCCTGGAACTGTTCTTTGAACAGTACCATGTCATGTTCAGATCATCAACACTGAACATGATGGTTTTTCAGAAACCATCATCCCTATAGGATTTCCTTGCCCCTGAGATATGTCCGATGACGTTCTCATCAAACATAATTTACCTCTACTATGGACCGATTACAATGTAATCATTGATTCTGATATCAAGAAACCTATTTCACTTCCAAGCATTCATGCTTAAAATCCAAATTGGACTAATTTTGTTCTAAACTTCTCTCCTATGTCATCAACTCAAGATATTAAAGAAAAACTCGATAATATCAAAATTAAAATTCATAATTTTGGAGAAAACAATTCAATTTCTATTATAAATATTATTATCCTCGTATGGTTATTTATTATTACTCTTACTATTTTTATCATTATATATTTCTTAACTATTAAAATTAAAAAACTACTTGAAAGTCGACATGTCACACAATTATTAAATGAATTAACAAAACCTATTGAAAAAAATAATTCTATTGGAAATGTTAATGATTTATCTGATGAAAATTTTGAATGTGTTTAATTTAATATCTATGAATGTTTTTTATTAATCAAATTTACTATATAAAATATTGTTATATTATATATCAATGATTATTATGAACTTTATATCACCATATCTGTGAAATATTTTATTATTTTTAAATTAATTATCATAACAAATCTATATATTTTCCATGTAAGTTTTTTCCTAAAAACATATACCTATATATTACCCTTCTGTCATGTAACTCTCAGAGACAAAATGCCAGTCGTAGATTTCTCAATCGATGATAATATGGAAATATTATGTTCTTTATTTTCCTAAAAAGATCCAATTATCCAATACATTATCTTACTATATATTTCCAATTTCAAACTTTTCCAAACTTTAAAATTCAAACTACCCCCAATACTTATCCATATACTAATTCTTTATCCAATTTTAAATTTTCTCAAAGTTTAAAATTCAAACCACTCCGAATACTTATCTATTTTACCGATTCTTAAAACTTAATCCTACTAATACTATCCATCCAAAAATAAAAATTTTCCAATTTCTTTTTATCTCATTTAACTATCATCCTCAAATTCAAATTTTTTCAACTTTAAATTTCAAACTACCCCGATATTTAGGTAATGATATTTTCATACATATTATTTCAAATACTCTCGTACATTATAAATTTGTATTTTCCTATATCACTCTTCATATTTCCGTCTAATTATTCTTCCTTTCTTTCACGTCATTTAAGACTAGTCCAAACTTGTCTTTCAAGTCCTGACTTGTCTGATGACATCACCTCTGGTACACCATAAACTGTTCTCGTCTATATTTCATGATGTCATCTTTTCTACGAATATATTTCGATACCTTGCAATACTTCCAATTCTTATTAATTTCTTAAACACTCCTACTTTATGTCATTTTCTTTTAATTTCATTGGTTTTATCCAAATTATGTTTTCCTCAAACATCCAATCATATTCATATCTCCCACAATACCTAATTCAAATCACTCGAACTTCACCCTTATATATAGTCTAATGTTCTGTACAATTATTATTATTACTACTCATTCAATTATTATTCATTATTCATTTTTACACTTAGTTGTTCATACACTTGTAATAATCTGTTCACCTTTTTATAATAATATACACTTAAACTATTATCGTGTTTGTTTGTAACAACTATACCGTTACAGTTATTTAAAACCAAAATGGAGCCACATGGATAAGTCCACTATAAAGTGAGACTAGGGGACAAAGATTTAAAGACAAAATGGAGTACAGCCTATTGGAGATATATGCACCAGTAACGCCATTGACAACTGTGCAAAATTTACTGGCGATTGTAAATAAGTACAATTTGGAGATTTGTCAATTAGATGTAATGATTTTAAAAATTTCAATATGCATCGATACATATCGATACACAAAGCTGTATCGAAGTATCGATACATTGCTTGATACTCACAATAAATATTGATATATTTTATACATTCAAAATAAAAACATACATAAATAAATAAATAAAAATACAAAAAAGTGATTTAGGCCACCAGCAGACAGAACACATTATGAAAGTATATTCTTCTTAATATTTAATAATTACCACGGTTGATGACCTGATACACGGAACAGCAGAACAGGGAAGAGAGATATTTCTATTCTATCAAGAAAAAAAATTACGGATTTTCAATACGATATTGTATCGATACGTATCGATACATGTGGTCAAAGTTTTGATACGTATCGATACTCAAAAGAGCTTTGATATAACATCACTAATTAGACATGAAAACTGCATTCTTACATGGAGAAATAACTAGTCCTATATACATGGAGATTCCTGAAGGAGTGGAGATAAATCCTTCAGAATGGGCAAAGTCTGCAAACTAAACAAATCAATATATGATTTGAAAATTAGTCCAAAGAGTTTGAATGTTCTTTTTACCACGAAGATGAATAAAATTGGCTTGGTCAATGATGTCAAAGATCCTCGTCTGTTTAAATGGAGAAATGGAGATAAATTCGTAATATTATTAGCATATGTCGATGATATATTGTTAACAGGAATCTGTTTGGAGTTAACTGAACAGTTAAAGGAGAATTTTTGAAAAATATTCAAGTATTCAGATATGGGTATACCCAAAGAGTACTTAGGTATTGAAATAGAAAGAAATAAGAGTTTTAATAAGCTGGAATTAAAACAGTCTTATTTTATTAACAAACTGTTAAGGAGATTTAAAATGGAGGATTGTAAACTTTGCAAAACACTAATGGTGACAAGGCAAGTTAAATGGAGAAATGAAAATAATTACGAAAATTAAAATAATTATGAACAGTCAGAGGAACAACAAATTGGAGAAAAATACCCATTCAGAGAAGCCGTTGGATGTTTATTATATCTAACCAGAGGTACAAGACCTGATATAGGGTTAGCAGTAAACTTAATGGGTAGATGTCAGTTGAACCTAACTCTGGAGAATATTCAGGAGATAAAAAGGATATTTAGGTACCTTAAATATACGGATAATATGGGCCTAAATTACCTTGGAGAAAATGAATGTCTGGAGGGTTACTTGGACACAAGTTGGGGAGATTGCTCAGTAACTGGAGTCTCTACTGCTGGTTATGTAGTTAAATTATTCGGAGATGCAATTGCTTGGAAGTGTTATAAACAACGGTGTGAAACAACCTCCACTTATGCAGCTGAGTTCATAGAAATAAGTGAGTTGGCTAAGGAGATTGAAACTCAAGCTGAAATATCGGAGAAAATATTAGGAGTATCATATTCACCAACAAACATTCACTGTGACAGTAAATTGTTGATTGAGGGAGCTCAGATGGTAGGATCACCAGGCTTAAAATATCTACACTCTAGATATCATTATGTGCGACAAGCACAACAGGATGGTAAAGTGATCTTGGTAAAGTGATCTTGATAAAGATCAGGTCAGAGGAGCTGGAGGCTGACATCTTCACTAAACCTATAGGAGTAATTGTAAAACTAGTGAGGAGAATCTTAAATATAAAGGAAAACACCAACCCATAAATGTTGGAGTATAACATGTATGAACTGTAAATAAAATGTGCTACAGGAGTATTAGTAACAAAAATTAATTTATTTACAAATAGACAGTAAACACATTCCTAAATGATCGGAGATGAAAAAGGTAAAAGACTTTCGTACCTAAACACAATCTTGTCAAAATTAAAGTCAATATTATTTAAGTACTACCTACCCAATTGTGAATATGTTTGTTTTTGGGAGGAGTAATCATTATTTGTTGGTTTTGTTTTGTTTTGAATTTTCTTGTTTATTAATTTTTATATACTTTTCTAATTATATACGTTTATTAATTTGTAAAATTGAATATTTTATTTCAGAGAGAAAAATTTATACTGGAGTAAAGGAGTTATATTTTTATACATTACTTAATAAGTCTTGTAGTGGCTTAAGGCTAATTAAGTAATGCCTTTAAAATTTAATTTTGAAGTAATCTTACGGCCATTATCGAAGTTTTACCTTGTGGAGTAAAAGGGTTTCTTTGAATAGGAGTACTTATTTGAGAAATAGAGGTTTTCCTTGTTATACAAGTTTTCCTCTAAGCAGATATAAATGGAGTCAGGAGTTTGAAGTATAGATATCGGAGAAATCTAATTTGAGGTTTTTTTACTGTTTATACAGTTTTTCCTCAAACAGGAGTAAAATATTTTGGTGAAATCTGAGTTTTTCCACAGAATGATTTTCTCCAAATTTTCTTTTACCACATCAGCAATACGCATCAAAAGATTTTGAAGCCAATAGTGTCACTCAACTAAGGAGGGAGTGTTGGAGTTATATGGATTGTTTGAGCACTTGTTGGCTACACTGATGTACTATATCGTGACTACTAATTCTCTCGATGTATATTTGTTATTCATTCTTCTCTCTGGTGTTTGTAGAGTTAATATTATTACTTGTTATTCTTTATAAGTATTTAGTCTGCCAGTTGTATGGAGTTCGCAGATTTAGTGCATGTTATGACTGATCAGTTCAGTTTATTTTTATGTTTTTTTGTAAAACTTGCCATGTTTTTCAGTTCTCTAATATTTGAGTTCAATTCTGATAAACTATCTAAAATTAATAATTAACTTATAGATTTTTAATAGTTTTTAGTTGTGTTATTGAAGGTTTGGACTGGCTTATTATTGGGTATCGGGGATATGATGACCAATAAATGTTTACAGGATTGAATGAGAAATGATTATTATAAAACTATAAAACACAAATAAAACACAGAGTACTGAATCAGAATTATGCATCAAATTAAAATACATCTTGTTTTGAGCATCTGCACTAAGAGAGTAAAAAGTATTTTATAATAGAAGAACATTCACATCAGCTGGAAGTGAACAGTTGCAGTGTAGTCAACCAATACTCTAACAACATGAAATCTCCAACACTCCCTCCTTGGTAGAGTGATGCAGATATTAATAAAATCAAAATCAAAAATGAGCCAAGAGGTAATAAACAGAGCCAAAAGTATTTAAATGTTATAATAAAAGTATTTTGAATAGCATCCTTAAGCCACTATAAGACTACCTTGCGAAATATATAATTAAATTTAATTCACTCGTTTTATCTCAGATTATTTAATCAAATCAAATAAAAACTTTATAAACCTATCATGCGCCTATCTCCATATAAAATTCTCATTCCAGAAATAAAAGATATGTGTTCGAATATATAAAAAACAGTTTGTATTCAAAAATTCAAGGAAATGGAATGAAACAAAATATAACGAATCTTTAAGGCAATCACAGCCAAGATACCTGGACTGGGTATCAATAAACATAACAAACACAAAATAATGAGGGATTAAGGAACACAGAATAACTTAAAACTAATATCGAGAATAATTTTTGTTGATGAATTACTTCATTGGCATTTTATCTGAAAAAGATAAAGAATACCAAAGTGTTACTCATTTCTCCAAATAAATAACTTTGATGACAAGTTATTCCTAATTTATTCTGTATCTTGGGAAATGTTCATATTGGTATTGTCTTTATTATTTAAGATATTTTTCATAAATTTTTTAAACAATCTAACTGGTAATAGTTTAGTAAAGATATCAGCCTCGTGTTCTTCTGATTTAACCTTTAATAATACCACTTCACCAATTTGTTGACTCTCACATAATGGAATTGTATATGTAAATACCTATTTAAGGCCTGGTGCTCCTACCATCTGAGCTCCATCTAGAGCAGATTGACTATCACAATAAATAACTACAGGTAAAAATGAGATGTTTATTATCTTTTCAGATATTTCAGCTTGAGCTGCCATTTTCTTGGCTAGCTTGCTCATCACTATATATTCTGCAGCACATGTAGAAGTAATTATTTTCTATTGTTTGTAACATTTCCATCAGAATAATTTCACTACAAAGCCTACTGTGGAGGTTTCTGTCATTTGGCAGTCTTCCCAGCTTGCATATGAATAACTGACTAGGTTATTTGTTTTTTCAAGATATATTAGGATTAAGTTCTCTATATACTTGAGATACCTAAATATCCTTTTCAACTCCTGTACATTTTCATTTCTTGGTTGGGACTGGCCTATTCATCATGTATCTATCTCCTCTAGTAAGATACCATAAGCAACCCACAGTCTCAAAAAATGAGTACTTTCCTTTATTTTATTCAATCTTTATTGTTTGTTCATAATTATTCCCATTTCTCCTTTTGACTTGCCAAGTAACCATGGGTCTTTCATAAATAACTTATTTGTACTCCAATCTGTCTCAATTTCAACAGTTAAGTATTCCTTTGGTGTTCCCATGTTAGAAAACTTAAATATTTTACCAAAATTTGTTTTTAATTGATCTTTTGATTCAGAACAATTTCCTGCTTTAGAATATCATCAACATAATTATATGCCAATAGTATAATGAATTTTTCTCAATTTCTTCAATGAAACAAACAAGGGTCCTTCATATCATTCTTTGCACCTAACTTTTTCATTTCCACAATAAATGGGATGTTCCAACTTTTAGGACTTATCCGTAACCCATACATGGAATGATTTAGTTTACACACCTTATGCTTTCTTTTTAATGGATCTACTTCTACTCCCTTGGGTATTTCCATATAGATAGGTCTGGTTGCTTTTGGCATTTTTACATCCAGTTGGAAAATCTCTAAATTTTCCTTATTTACAATGGTAAGTAAATTACATACTGTTGCCAATGGTGTAACAGCAAGCTATACTTCAGCTTGTGCTTGAAGCCTGTACCTACTAGTCGCACTCTGTAGAATATTTCTTCATGTGGTTCAGGTTTAGCTTTAAACAACCACCTGGAATCTATTGTATTGGGTTTTCTCTCTTTTTTGTCTGTGACTGGCCAGTCTACTATACTCCACACCTTATGTTCCTCTTTGTCTTCAACTCCTATTTTATGGCCTTTCTCCACTCTAAACCGGCTAATGACTTTATCCCCTCTGTATAGGTACACAGATCATCATTAACTTCAGTCACAGCTATATAAACAAAGTCATCTCTGATAGTATCTGAACTCTCTAATTGAATTTATCCAGGAATTTTTTTTTCTTGATAAAGTATAAATATCTCTCTTCCCTGTTCCGCCATTCCACGTATCAATCCATCAACCATAGTAATTATTAAATATTAAGAAGAATATACTTTCATAATCTGTTCTGTCTGCTGGTGGCCTGGTGCAATTTTTTGTATTTTTATTTATTTATGTTTTTTATTTTGAATGTGTAAAATATATCGATACGTATCGTGAGTATCGAGCAATGTATAGATACTTCGATACTGCTGTGTGTATCCATACATATCAATACATATCAAAATTATTAACATCACTAGTGGAAAATTATGCCGATATTTTCTGCCATGGTTAAGTCATTGGAACTGTATCAGATCTCTTCAGAACATTCCATCTACATGGGGCTGTCTCTCTCTAGTTCACATGATCCTATGAGATGGTTTCTGGATATTACCTCCGATATGTTTAGGGGGGTCATTCACCAAACCAAACTTTTGTAGCCTTCCACAACCCAAGCCACTGCTCCAAAAAGTTGCCACATGATATCAACCTCGAATGATTGTGGACTCAGTATGACATTTCTGACTCTTCATATCTTATACAAATGGTTGTACCTTACCTTGCATCAGGCAATTAACCAATATGTGCCTGGAAGTGATTCTACCATAATTGTAACATAGTCTACCCTGGACACATAGATTGGGGAAATCTGAACTGAAATGCCCATACTGCTGACAATTGTAGCCACGCACATTAATCAGTGATAGGGGAGTGCAAACTACTCTGGTCCACACTCCTCCCTTTCACTGTGTGATACATTGCCTTGATTCATCACCTAACCTTTGCCTACTCCCTCCATTCACCAATCCATAGCTTTATTCAATTCTGCCTGTAACATTAAACACTTTAGTTCCTTAATAGACTGCTCAATGTCATTTTGGTACTTAGTGATAAAGTTTATAGTTTCTATCATAGGGGAAGATTTACACACCAACATATAAAATTAACTCCATTTTTCTTTCTTTGATAGAATATCATGTGCCTGATGACTCTCATAAGTGTGTCAGTTCATCAAATGTTTGATTAAACTGATACACCTTCTCTGTTTGAGCGATATAGCGTAACAGCACAAGTTCTCTCTTAATGGACTCCACTTCCTTATATACCTTGCACTTTTTAAACTACTTCAACTCTTTGAGAATATTCACAGGATTATTCTCCGATATATTCATTCAATAATATACATAATCAATAGATTAATGATGATATCACAAGCTAAAATTTGAACTCCAATTTCTCCCTGTCTCATCAAATATTTCCAACTCACATTCCAGATTTTCAATGTAAAATAAATTCGGATTTTAAATAATCAAACCACAGATTGTATCTGAGGCTCCTAATTAATTTCTACTCTTTCTTTATATTGTCTTCTACAAAAGGTTAACTGCGATTTTAATTTCTTACAATCCTCCTTTATACTTGAACTCTGTTTTAAAGCATTATTTAAAATCTCCATTAGCTCATCACTTTTGGTCTTTTTAGGTAAATTTTCTCCTTCTTCACTGATTATAGGATTGTTTGAGTTCCCTGTAATGTTCTCTCAATTTTCCTCCTGTGTTATTTCCTCTTGTTTATCCACATATTTTGTCTCACAATTGGGGCACCTAAATTAATAACATTATCTCCTTCCAAAACTAACTGAGATAAATGTACATTTCATCCATCAATTTGTACAATCTAATCACCAGTAATGCAATTTGCTCTTTAAGCTCCACTACTCCAATCCTCTCCACTTAGCCTTCCTTTTCTCCATCATTTTGAGGCATGCTGTCAAAAGTAATAGTTTGAAGAGACAAAATATATTGGACATTGGGGGGGGGGGCAATATGTCCATTGAGTAATCAGTAGATGAGTGAAAAAGTAAATATATAAAATAAATAATATAAACACTCCAATACGGCACCAAGTAGATACTTTATTAAGGTACCTGTACCGATTAAGGCCCGGTACACCAATAAAGCCCAACCTGCCAATTTGGAAGGGTAACATTGCCATGGTATAATCAAGTAGCTAATATTGTGGTGTTTGACTGTGGTAACAATGTACAGTGGTTTTTATCACTGAATTCGCTCATTTTGTGACAAAAAAAAGCCAATAAAGTTTTTATGCTTCGAAATATGGTGCTGTTCTTATTTTTCGTAAAAATTGTTCATTATTTTCAGGTAAGTAATTATTATTTTCGATTATTTTAATTGATTTCTCATGTACATATGAATGTTGGCTTCATGATGGAAAAAACCGCATCTCACTGTGACTCACCACTACCATGATATTTGATTTCAAAGAAAAAAACTTAAAAACACGTAATAAGGCCCAATTAATGATCCTGAATTTTCTTTTCATTTTTAGTGTAATAATGGAAAATCCAAATAAAAAAAGTCGTGCAAAGTGGTCCGAAAAACAATTACAAGATGGGATGAAGTTGCTAGCCAATGGCTATTCTTAACATCAGGCATCTGCATTATGTGGTGTACCAAGGCGCACATTACGAAACCATATTTAGACAAAATCAACAAAAAAAGAAATTGGCAGAAAGAGCATTTTAAACACTGATCAAGAAAAAAGATTTAGTTGCTCGAATCTTTCGGTATGCAGAAACTGGTTTACCTTTGACACCTTCGAGTGTGCGACGAATTGTTTATCAATATTGCGAACAGTATAAAATTCCACACTTGTTCAATATTCACAAAAAATGTGCAGGTAATCATTCAAGCATACTTTCTTCTCAATGATATTTTATTCAATTTCACTATACTAACCTACTGCTCAACTACTTAGGTAGATCATGGTATCGAAATTTTATGAGGAGAAATCCCAATCTTTGGCAACGAAAAGCACAAAATATGAACATGACGCGCGCACAAAAATTGAATCGGTTTATTGTAAATGATTATTTCAAAAAACTTAAAGCGGTAATGTGGTATTACATTTGCATTTTCGATAATCCTTTCTTTTTTTTTCTACAATCCTAACCTTAGTAGTTTTTTGTTCACGTTTCCTAGCATTCCGGATGTTTTTCCTTTCTCAAAAGATCAAATTTTACATCCAATTAACCTGAAATACGTTAAACGTGGACGGTATTATTTCGAAGAATTTGACATGTCAAATATTGATTAATTATTCGATGTTTTGCGCTTGATTTAATATATCTTATGACTTTTTAATGATGTTACTTACTTGATTCTGAATAAGCACTTTCAGGTTGGGCCTTAATAAGTCCACGTGGTCTTAATAAGGCCCGAAGAGAGCCTTTTTTGAGAGAGCTCTCAAAAACGAATCAAGTCTCAAAACCAGCTTTTGAGGGTGTTACTTTATAGTGGACACTTTGAACTTTCAATCAAAAAAAAAAAAAAAATATGATCAGATGATTAGGGAAGAATCTACAAGCAAAATGCTGTTAGTGGGCCTTAATCGGTACAGGTACGTTATTAAAAAATTGATTTCAACTGTTATAACTGAGAAAGAATGGTCCAAAACAATTGATTGTATAGATTAAATGATTAAGGTAGGATGTCGAAAAGAGTATTTCACAAAATACATGAAACTTCATTGAAATTTCATAACATTTCAGAGAAATAGAATAAAATCAGATAGAGAATGTAGTAGAAGTGTTCCAAAGGTATTTCAAAAATATGATATTGACTCAGAAGATATGAAGAGAATAACAAAAAAATACCTTTTACATGTATTTTATTGGGGCTAATTTTCGGGAAAATAATGAAATAGAAGAAGAAATAATCTAAAACAGATTTTATCTCAAATGTGCAAAGTAGAAGAGTACTAGCAAGTTCCACAAGTAGAAAACAGAAAGGAGAAGATAATTACTGTAGAAAAAAATTTGAATAGAAAGAATGCAAAAACCAAAACAGAGAATGTAAAGTGGCGTTAAATTTCCTTTACCTCAATACCTGTAAATAAAAAATGGGCCACATGACTAAAGAAAATCCCTAATAGAGTCTTTTGCATCCAATTTGAATTTTACCTGAAATTTTTTTGATTTGAAAAATAGAATACAGTATTAAGTACTTTTATTTTAACCTGAATGTATAATTACCCTGTCCATAAAAAATATTCATATGACGTTCTATATTTTTCTATTATATGACGAAAATTATCAATATTTTGACAAAACTTGTATTATAATGAAATTAGAGTTGAATCTTTAAGTTCTTGATGAATTATTGTATAAAAGAGAATTGTATAAGTGTTAGGAAATATGAAAAAAAAAATTATTTTTACTGTGTGGGTATGGTCCAAATTCCATAATTATGTTCTGATTGTTAGGAAAAATTTTTTTCAAAACAAGAGTTATAATTTTTTTTTCAAAGTATTTTGTTCAGAAATATTTCATCACCAATTTATTTCCACCGAAAAGATATTTATTTTTTCAAAACAATATTTTGCTTATTTGTACCTCCAAAACATAAAAAATTATTCTCAAATTTCAAGTCTTAAATTCCTAGGTAAAGATTTAGTCCTTGTAGGTATATTAATATTTTAAAAAACATGGTCAAAGTGATTGAAGAAAAATTTAATATACTTGGTATAAAAATATCATGAGTAGGTGAAGAATAGTAATGTTTTGACCAATAAAAAAATCTTGGTCATACTATGAAATTGTATTTAATAATCTACTTTTAAAAATGTTGTCTTTTGTACTCAGTAGATATTAATACATTTTTAATAAAATATTTGAGCAATAATTATTATTATTTATTTTGGAATATTTCTTTTTCATATAATTATAAATTTGGAATAAAATTATTTTGGAAAAAAATACATTATTTACTTAATTTGGAAGTTCTTTTAGTCATAAATAAATTTGAAATTAAATTTTCAGAACAAAATATTAAGGAAAATAATTTTTGGAACTCGCATTTGGAACAAAATTTAGGCCAACTTATCTATTATTTATTATATACCTAATTATTATAAGTATAGATGTGTTCAATCCCATTTATACAGATAATTCTTATTGTCTGTATAAATCTGGCAAAATAATTATAGATGGTAAATATTCAAAATTCTATAAATAATAACAACTGTTGCGGAAGATATTCTACGTTTAGAATATTTCAACAAATAATGAGATAAAATCTTCTTATCTTATCTCTTTATTAATTCAAATTCAACTGCTACATTACTTTTTTATTACCACTGTGGGTGTGTGTATGTGTGCATACACGACACCACACAAATACCAATCACGGTAGAATGCGTGTTTGTAGAGGTGTGTGAGTGGGCCGAACCTAGTATACAAGTTTAGCTGTACGGACGAAATATACTGCCATGAGCGCAAAAACAGAGTTTGTGGATTTACTCCACTGGCCCACCAGGTGGTCGACGAGTGTGTAGTACACACTCGTTTGTCAACGACCACCTGTCGCCACAACCACTATACTTATTTCACTTATATAATATTTGAAATCTGGTACATCCATAAACAAATAGTATGAACTCTAACTTGATCATTTGACTGGAGACACAGGAATGAATTTGTCTTCAGAAGAAGATAATACAGGGTCCGCAATTTTACAGTCATGTCTTCAAAATGGCTGACCTAAAATAGGTTGCGTGACATTAAAACATCCCCCAAATATGATGACTCTTCATTGTCAGTATATTTGGTGGTGTTCATCCGTGTGAAGTAGGTATCATATAGACAGCTATTATTCCAAGAGTTAGGAGTAATAGTTGTCTGTATTTTGTTCAACATGTTTTTATAGACAGTCTGAATCATCTGCAAAAAGGTGACGGAACAGCTACCTACACATTGGCTGTTCTCACATGGCAAATAGAAATATATTTGGCCATTTAGTGTTTTTACAAAATTCATATTCGAATTCGTGACCATCAGGTTTCACAGAGGTATTAGAAATAATAGTAAGGATAGTTGACTAGAGTTAAATAACGATGTTTAAATAATTAATTATATTTTGATGATTATTAAATATTTGAAGTGAAATGAATTTACAATTTTTATGCCAAAAGTCATTTGTCATGAAATGTAAAACTATCATGGTCCAAGCCTTAACTTAGCTAGCTCCCACAATTTAAAATTGTAAATTAGAAATCCTGCCAAACGGACAGTATAAAGATAAGGCCCATAAAAACTTTAGTTTGATGACCTCAAATTTTCAGGTAAACTAGTCTTTATACTTAACGCAAAGAAGAAACAAACTGTATTTGAATGTTATCATACCCTTATTACGACGACGCCCCGATATTCTTTAAATGTATCGGATATTTCCGTGAATACTGTCAAATCATATTTTATAGGCTGCAGATCCCCAGGCAAATGAAATTTTCCAGCATCTCGAGTTGAATGGGTGCTTTTTGTTAGTAATGTCACAAATACAAATAATCCAAAATACCAAAACACTCTGTCCATTTTTGCCAACTTATAGGTACCTAAAGTGGGAAAAATATTCTTGATTAGAAATGGTACGAAAAAATTATATTATTGTTTTTTGAAAGACTTAGGTACACGAAATACAATAATAAAGTAAACTTCGCTATATTACCAAAAAACTTATCATTTATACTTACATCTACTGTAGGTGAACGTTGGTACCAGCTGTTCGAACAAATATTGATTTTTTTTTCCCATAAAATAATTTATTTCAGATATTGTGAGATGCAGACTTTTAAGTTAAGTCGAATACAAAGTCTATGTTTTTGAATAAGATATGTATGACTGTTTTCTAACCACTGTTACTACAAAAATATTTGTATTTGTTAACAGTATTACGAACACTACCCTATGAGATATCCAACTTTTGACGTATATTAATTGTTATTTAAGCACCCGACCATGCTGACTCGCTCTCACCTCACTCACATTCAGTCACTGTTCATTGTTTATTCTCTCAGCTTTCATGCTTTTATTGTTTATTTTTTACTTTATGATTGTTTTCTCGTATGTTTTTGCACCTGGTTGAACTTCTCTCAACACAACCTATTGTGCAAAATTCTAGTCTGTCGCAAAAACGAGTGTGGGGAAATAAAACTGTCACAAAAATATAAAATAATCACACTGAGACAAAAAAGATGAAGCAATTTTTGTCACATTTTGGACACAAATATTCATGAAATTACCACACTGTGGCAAAATTGAAAGATGAAAAAAAAAAGCCAAAAAAATCCATTGAACCATTCACGCAGCCATCTCACTGCTGACTATAAATGGTGATTGTATTTTGTATTAGGCAAGGTATGGCAGTTCCCACACAGTCTCCCACTAAAGAGACTCAACACAAGTTGAATGACATTAGATGCTGTGGGAGGTTAGGGAGAGCCAGAAATGCTTCTTCTACCTACACACAAAGGCTTATACTACCTATATGGATTCTATTTCCACTATATAGGGCACCATCTATCGGTGACTCAAGTTAGGAAGGAGAGTTTTGAGTTCCACCATGCACCATTAAGGTGTGTGCATGTGCAGCACACTGTTGGTTATTTTGAGTTGAAACGCAATGGAATTGAGGTAAAACGCAATAAAAATGAGAAGTTTATTTGGACTAAACTTTATTAGGTACGTCCATGATGGACTTGAAATTTGAACAACAAGAATAAAATATCATCACTGATTATCACATAAAAAGAGCTGTAAATGACGAGGTTCTGAGAACCGAGAACTTAACACAAATAGAACAGGCTCTACACATAGAGATGGGCAAATTTGATCAAATCAACACTTCCCCCAAACTTGCAATTAATATACTATTTCAAAAACATAAAAAACATATCACAGAGTAAAAAATTGACATACATATTAAAATTCTTATCAATTGGTAGGAAGAGGAACATTAAAATTTCAAACGACCACAAAAAGTTACATAAATGATAACTATAAAAAAGTTAAAACATATAAAACATAATTAGTGTGAAAATAAAAACAATGGTAATTTTGGTCTGGATCCGACAAAACAGACGACATACATAAACATGACTAACATAAATGTGCTGACAGGACAAACATAATAGACAACAATACAAGAAGATTTGGAGCTGAGAGCTGTTCCCAAAAGGATCGAACTAATGATCTCCAAAAAGCAAAGTCCAAAAACTGCTGAATTTTGTGCGTCCAAGTCCCTTGGTGAAAACATCAGCAATCTGATCGACTGTAGCTATACTTTTTATACAAATTAAATTATCGGATATATAATCTCGCACGAAATGGTATTTAATATTAAGATGCTTCCTCAACATAACATCGTTGGCAAACTTAACACAATTTTTGAAAATTGTAAACGGAGACATAATATTAACATTTAAATCACATAATAAATTGTGCAATGATAAGGTATCTAGAGTGCAGTCGCACAGAGTGACTATTTCCGCATCTGTGGTGGACAATGTCACCAATGACTGTTTCTTACTTCTCCAGAGTACAAGAGCATCATAAAAAAATATACAGTAACCACTAATTAATGGGCAAGAAATTGGACAATTAGTCCAATTGGCATCAACATAAGATTTAATGACAGCAGAATCAGGCGAAAAATGGTAAACGAGTTCATAATCTTGTGTAGTGACTAAATATTTTAGCACTTGGAACAAATGAGAATACACTACATTGTCAGTATTAAACTGAAACTGGCCAAAGTAACTTACTGCGTAACATATGTCGGGTCTCATACCCAACATGACATACATTAGGCAACCGAGTAACTCCTTATATTTTGTAATTAAACTTTCTGACTTTACTTTATTTTCGTATATTTTTAAATATAATCATTCTTCTATCCGGGTATATCCCGGGTTACAATCTTTTACTTTAAACTTTTCTACTGTTTTATCTATTAACTGTTTTTTATGTAATTTCAGTACTTTATTTTCTTTATTATAATTTATTTGTAACCCTAAATAGGATTTTATAGTGCCCAAATTGTGGTCTTAAAGGTGTTGTTTAATTGTGTTTTTAATTCATTAATTAACTCGACATTTTCCCCACAAATTAACATATCATCAACATAAACCAAAATGTACACCAAACTGTTTTCATTTTTCTTATAATTGAGGTACTCATCATGCTTACTATTCTTGTATCCTAAGGAGAAGGCGAAATTTCTTCATTTCTCATACCAAGCCTTAGGGGCTTGCTTGAGACCATATAACGATTTATTTAATTTCAAAACTTTATTTCTACGATTTACTTTATTATAAATACCATCTGGGATCTCCAGATATACATCATCATGGAGTATCCCATTCAAAAACGCATTCTTTATATCAATTTGTGAAATATTAAACCCTTTTTGATTACACATAACTAAAAAAGGTCTCAACGTACTCATTTTTGCCAATGGAGCATACAACTCCTTAAAATCAAAACTTTTGTCTACTTCGAAACCTCGAGCGACCAATCTGGCTTTATATAACTTATTACCTTGTCCATCTTTTTTAATTTTAAATACCCATCGAGACGAAATTGGCTTTGCATTAACAGGACAATCAACTAAGTCCCAAGTGTTGTTTAAATGAAGTGCATCCAACTCTTTGGAAATAGCAATCTCCCACTCACGTTTATCTAACGACGACTTGGCCTCTTCAAAATTAGAAGGAAACTCATTAAACACATTATAAGCGTATTGACATGTGTCATCTACATCAGGTTCATCAATTACTATATTTTCTATATCATCTAAATTTATGTTATTAGGGACCTTTACGTTAACATCCGAGTTTCTATTTACGTTAATGGAGGCACTTGGTGAAGAAACGTTTTCCTTATTATCGACATTACTTTTAACAAACCTACTTTCATCAAACGTCACATCTCTCACGATTATCAATTCATCGTTGTTGGTATTCAACAAACGATAGCCTTCTGTGTTGTAACCAACAAACACCAGAGGTACACTTTTACTTAGAAATTTGTCCTTCCTTTTCTCTTTTGGGATCAAGGCATAACCACAACAACCAAAAACTTTTACGTTACTTAAATTAACATCTTTACCGTACCATATTTTCGCTGGTTGTTTGTTTTGACAGTTGACAGTTCTATTGTACAAATTTGTGGCGCACAGCACAACTTCATACCAATACTTAATTTCTAAACCTGAGTGTATTAATATAGTACACGCCTTCTCAAACAACATTTGATTCAATTGTTCTGCACATCTGTTCATCTGAGGACAGAATGGTACAATATTCCCAATTGCAATACCTAATAACCTACATTGGGTTCTACAACGTGCATTAATATATTTTGTACTGTTATCACATCAAATTTCTCTGATTCGCCTGCCAAAAATTCCTAACATGAACTTCATAACCCAATAACTTCTCATAAACTTGAACCTTCGATTCAAGTATGTAAACAGTAACAAATGTAGTAAAATCATCTAAAAAGGTCAACATATATATTTTATTATTATATGCAGTAGTCTGCATCGGCCCACAAAGGTCTGTGTGGACAAGTTCTAGAGGACGAGTGGATTTCCTATGAACAGAACAATGAGGAAGCTTAGATTGCTTACCCTCAACACCACTTTTACAAAATTCAACATTATTGTAATCAAAATTATCAATTAACTGGGAGCGAGACATACATTTCATAGTATCAAAATTGGGATGCCCAAACCTGGCATGCCACAAATTTACATTTTCATCGCACACAGTTACCAAACTTTTCAAATTTTGATTAGGGTTGAGATACAAATTAACATTATAAAGTTCGTTGTCCAGTGATTTACCATAATTTATTAGCTGGCCATCAAGTTCACGAATTAAATAAACATTACCTTTACAATCGAAATTAACTTTTATACTTTGATCGATAAGAGGTTAGTTGGGAATTCCCCTGAAAAGAAAACATTATTAATCACGCATCTAATTCCCATACTTGACCAACAAACGATTGTTCCAACTTTAGTTGCGTATACATAACTGTCACGCTTAAAAACTTTAATTCTAATAGGATTTTTCAAAGTTATATACTTGGTAAATAAGTGATCATCGTTCACATTATGATTCATCACACTGGAATCCAATTTAAACTCGATATTTCCACTCATTTCCACAACTAGAACTTGACTGGCAGAACTTATGAATGAACAGGATTCATTATACTTCGATTTACTGCACGTAGCACCATTGATATTCGTATTTTGCGATAAATTCGCCTTGGGATTCCTGAAAAATTTCGCAACATGACCAAATCTTGGACAATTATAACACTTAGATCTATTTGTCATGCTTTTGTTCGCGCTATTATTCGGATTACTATTCGTATTATTACACATAGCGGAGCTACTGACATTTTTAGCGCAACAATTACGACAAATATGACCAATTTTTCCGCACCCAAAGCATTTAATTATTCTAGACAAACTCTTACTATTGATGTTACCACGATCGGATTGACCGGCAACCAATGCAGATTTGGATTCTACTTTAACAGTGGCAGATGAAATAACTGTTTGCTTCTCAAATTCATTTAATAATTTTAACTTTAGTAGTTCCAAGTCCAGATTGAATTTGTTTTCAAGGATCGATACCACAACATTGTAGGTTGGTGGCAAAGACATTAGAAGCTACTCTACAATGTCCTGTTGTGTGAGCGATACATCTGCAGTTTTCAATTTCACAACTAATTCATCAAAATGACGAAGATGCTCCTCCATGTTCCCATTACCTTTCAAACATAAATCCATCCACTGCCCTTTCAGCATCATTATACTTGCCATTCCAAATTTCAAATACACTCTATCAAGCTTCTCAATAATCTCAAAATGTTCAACAGCATCTTGGGCATATGACAAATGTGAATCTACTAGAAAATGAACAATCATTGCACTACATTTATCTGATTTTCTTCTGTAGTCTTTACCAACTTCATGAGCTGTTTCACGTCTGAGTAACTGAGCAAAGCCTTCACCACAAATTGTCCTGAACAAACAAAATCGCCATCCATCATAATTGTGCCCATTAAATCTGCCAACACCACCGCTACATTCTAGCACATCCAGCTTCTGAAAGAAATGCTGGGACACTTCCATATTTCAAAAGAGCTTCACATTGGAACACCAAAAACCATAAAACAAACATTAAAAATGGAAGCGTGCTCAAACAAAAGATCACTGGCTTAGCACAAACATGAAAAGTTCTCTTTGAAGCATTTGCCAAGAGGAGAACATAAATTAGTAAAAAAAATATGAATTAATATTAGAACAAATACATTTTACCCGAACATATCACTGGCCCCATAACCTGTTGGTTATTTTGAGTTGAAACGCAATGGAATTGAGGTAAAACACTAGAAAAATGAGAAGTTTACTTAGGCAAACTTTATTAGGTCCGTCCATGATGGACTTGAAATTCGAACAACAAGAATAAACTATCATCACTGATTATCACATAAAGAGAGCTGTAAATAATGAGGTTCCAAGAACTGAGAACTGAACAGAAATAGAACAGGTTCTAAACTTGGAGATGGGCAAGTTTGATCAAATCAACACATTTAGGAAGTACCACAAAGTGGCAGAAAACTGTCACAGTGACACATTGTTGATTTGATCAAACTTGCCCATCTCTAAGTGTAGAATCTGCTTGTTTTGTATTCGGTTCTCAGTTCTCAGAACCTTGTTATTTACAGCTCTTTTTGTTGGGATACAATTCCCTCACTACCTCACGAACACGAAACTATATTAACCAACACTGCATGTAACATACTATTATATTTATTCATTTTGCGTGTGGCGACACTGATCGCCAGCATAATATTCTTTCCACCACTGCTTGATGGAGAATGTTCTCCGTTTGTCAGTCGTTGTACTAAACTCAATCAATAAACCTTTTTTTAAAGTTGAACGTCCGTGCTTATGTTTCTTTTATGAATCGATCAAAACTCACCTCAACATGGTAGCCAGAGCGGCGGATCAAGACAATAAGTGCAGTAATTAAAGTGCGATGTTCGTGTAATTTGTTAAAAGTTTAAAAATTTGTAATTCACGCAAAGTGAAAGGCGTAGTGCCCAGTGATACCTCTGCGCAAAGTGGCAGGAAAGTGAAAATTTGTAATTGAAAAATTTGAATCAGTGATTAAAGTAACTATCCCGTATTCATAAAAAGTTCAATCAGTGTAAATCAAAGTAAAAGTAAGATTAATGAAAACAACAGTGAGGTCTTGGGCGCCAGTTAAAACATCGAAGTCGAAAATTTGGAGAAAACAGATCAGTTACGAAAGGATCTTGTGGTTTAGCAGACCAACACATACAATCAAAAACGGTTGGCAGTTGTACATGCTGTGTTCCGGAGAAGAAATCAAAGAGCAAAAGTTGAAAATCTGAAAATAACGGAGCAAAATCGTCGAAGTCTGATGTCAACAGCTGATGAAAAAGCAAGAATATATCGATAAAACTGGAAAATAAACGAAGATACCTAAGATAAATAAAAAATTAAAATTAAATAAGTGATAATTCGTGTGATTTTGCCCATAAAATTGATGAAAAAGTTAACATTTAGGCAATAAAATAATAAAATTTAGTATATTTTCAGGTATATTCCCAACCAAATTTAAAGTAAAGTCGAAACTTGAAAAGCAGATTCGATAGCCTTTCAAACTTTATCTTGTTGGTTGAGAATTGCAGAAATAGGAAAACCTTTGTTGGATGAGATTCGTAGAATCCAACAAAAGAAAACCTACATTAATAATTATTGACATTGGTGACAGATTTTTTCCTGTTCACAGAAAGGATTTTTTGAAATGATAATACATAATAGATTATTTCTCTTTCAGATTTTATCTCTCATACTTTTGTGGAACAATTTTGCATTGAATATTAATAAATTTTTTTAACGTGTTTAACAGAACCATTTTCGTTCTGAAACAAAAGCCAAAGACTCAGCCAATTCGACTTTGAACAAGTTCGGCGAAATAGTCCAAATAATTTGACCATTCACTAGAAGAAACAACGGAGGAGAGATCAACTCATCGTCAGCAACGAATATTTCGTGAGAATTAGTTTAGAATAATAACATATTATTGAATATTATAATATAGTATATTTAACTTGCATTCCCGATCGAGCGGCTAAGACCATGCTGTGCATAATCGTGCGGTTGAGACCGCGTTACCCCCTAGAATTAAGTTCTCGTGTTTCTGAGGTAGGACCCAAAACCCCCGAAAAACAAAAATTAATAAAATGTCACGTTTTGACGCAAAGAAAGTTTTTGACGGGAGAAATTATGACGCTTGGAGAACCATTATGGTCTCTACACTCTATGCAGAGGGATTATACCCAATTATGCAGGACAATGAAACCGAAGTTCTATTTTTGGGATTGGAATTAAACAGTTTTTTAAACCCTGAATCTGGCAATGCTGTCCAGCTAATAGAATGGCATATTTTCGTAACCAGGAAAAGGGGAAAGCCTTAATTTATCAAGGACTAAACAATGACCTGATCGAAAGAGTAAAAGATCTAAAAACTATAAACCAAATTTTAAAAGTTCTTGACAAAAAGTATAAAAGCTACACGCAGGTCACATATATAAATGCAAAGCAGGCCTTTCAAAGATTAAAGTTCAATAGTGAGGGGTATATGAGAAGTTAGCTGGACGTGTTTTCCAAATCAGCACAAAAAATAAAAGATTGTGGGAAAAACTTAGACAAACAGGAGGAGATAGAACAACTCCTAATATCTTTAAACATGGATTATGATATGACTAGGCTGGAGTTTAATACTTTGAGTCAAGATCAGAAGACCATTGAAACCCTTCACGCAATGCTGATCGAAAGGTCAGACAGATTATATGACGAGAAAAAGTCAAGATACAATAATAATAAATTTCGTAACTTCAACCAAAATAATAAAAATCAAAGATCCCAATACGGAGGAAACTATAACAGATATAATAATACAAATAGAAGTCAAAATTATGGTCAAAATATAGATCAGGGGAAGATGACACATAATAATAATCAAAAGTCAGATACGCCCCAAAATAACAATAATAATAATTATGAGAATAGAAAATATAACCAAAATCAAAATAACTTGCCAAATACGAATAATTTAGTATGCTTTAAATGCCATGGTAAGGGGCACATTGCTAAAGTGTGTCCATCAAATAAAGAGGGTACATCACCCCAAAATAAACCAGATGGTCCTGCACAAAATACCCGATATGGACGTAATAATAATAACAATAATAACAATAATAACAAAAATAAAAAAGGGAATGATGTTCAGTGGTCTATGATGATAAGATATAAAGCCAGTGAACAAAACAAGAGCACAAATAATAATAAATTAATAAATTTAATAACATCTAGGGACACAAGACATGAATCTAATCCAGAATATATCCCCCTCACTAATAGGATCATGTTGGATGGTGGGGCTGTTGCTCATGTAGTATCAGACCTATCAAAATTGTCTAGCCCTATAATGTTAGAAAAACCTATAGAGTTAGAATGTGCCATCCAGGACACTTTACTAATTGCCACACATATAGGAACTATGTTCATTATGGTAGAAAATTCCGAAAGAAAACAAATTGTTATAAGACTTAAGAATGTACATTATGTGCCATCCCTGAATGTGGACCTAATGTCGGAGATTAAGATAACTGAATACAGAGCGCTTGGCATAGACCAAAATTTCTCTGCAGCGCATATATACGTCCGTGGGACGAATGAAGTAATTTTTTCAGCCCCAAAAATAAAGGGGGTATACATGGTAAAATACAAAATCGTGTTGGAATCCACAGTTAATATAATAGAAGACGAAAATGACTTAAATAAAATATGTCCGTATAAAAATCAATCGAATAAATTGGCATGTATGCCTAATGTAAATTCCCAAGATGAATGAATGGAATATGAAATAGAAGAAGAAATTGTTGAGGACAGTCAGGAGGAAAGTGAAGAGAGTAGAGAGAACACAGATAATAATGTACAATATAACACAATTGATAATAACGAAAATGACAATATAATAATAAATCATAATGACGAACAAAATAATAACCAAACCCAAATTAGGGAAATTAGTGAAGATGGTAAGGAAACAAATGAGGATGTAGGGAGAAATATTAATAATAATACCATAGATAATAATATAATAAACAATAATAAAGAACCTAACGAAAGTGTAGGGGAGTTAAAAATAGATAAAAAAATGATATGGCACAGGAGATTGGGACACCTATCTGGAAAAAATTTAAGATTCTTAACAAAGGTCTCAAGAGGTATTCCTAATGGTATAATATTCCAAGATGACGAATTTAGTTTGTGCGAGATATGTGCAAAAGCTAATTCAAAAAGGTTAAGGCACAATAGCACCCGGACCAGACCAGAAAGGAAACTAGAACTCGTTTCATCGGATACAATGGGCCCCTTTTTACCAGGTATATATGGTGAGAAGTACATGTTAATATTTGTGGACCACGCCACAAAATACACCTTTGTCTCCACCATCGAAAAAAAGTCAATGGTGTGTGAAGAGTTTAAAAAACTTTATATGAAACTAAAATCAAAATTTCCGGACCATCCCATTGCCACCCTGAGGTGTGACAATGCTAAAGAATACTTAGATTCACACATGAGGACATTTTGTGAGGAAAACGACGTAAGTCTCGAGCCTGTCATTCCGTATTCACCGGAGTTGAATGCGATGGCCGAAAGGCAAAATCAAACAATTATGGCTAGAACTAGAGCTATGCTGTTTGACTCCGATTTGGACTTCAAGTTTTGGTCATTGGCTGTTCTGACGGCGGTTTATGTCATAAATAGGAGCCCAACTAGGGCAAACAAAGATAATAAAACCCCTTTCGAAATGTTTTACTGAGAGTTTTCGGTCTCTCGCCTATAGACATATTCCTATGGAAGTTCGCCAACAACAGGCCACAAAAAATAAAAAAAAGAAAACACATAGCGAACACCCAAAACTTACACAATGAGCTGACAAGGGGGTATTTGTGGGTTATACAAATAGTGGGTACTGCATAAGGGACCCATTAATTGACAAATCACATGTTACTTGTGATGTCAGATTTGATGAAACGAGGAACATTATAAATATAGATAACATAAATAATAAAAATATAAATAAACATAATGACAATAACATAATAGAAACCCCCGTAATATTAAACCTATGTAAATCAAGATATAAAAGTTACATACAGGACCACATCCCTCAAAAATGGGAGGATGTAGAAAACAACCCTTTTAGGGTGGAATGGCAACAAGCCATTACTGACGAGCTGAAGTCATTGTCTGATATGGGTGTGTGGGAGGTTGTTCCCAGAGAAAAAGAAAGTGAGGTTGGTAGATACCAAGTGGTGTTTCACCACGAAACCCGACAATCAAGGCATTCACATACCAAAAGCCAGGTTGGTTGCAAGGGGTTTTAAGGACCTTACCCACTATTCTTTAACCGAAACGTATGCCCCGGTGGTCCAGTATTGGCTTATAAGATGGATACTGTCAATAACAAATAAATATAACTTAAATATAATACAATTTGACATAAAAACAGCTTTCCTTAATTCAGAAATAAGGTACCCTATTTTCATATCAAATCCCAGGGGATACCAACTAGACGAAAATAATTGCCTGAGACTAATTAAGTCAATATATGGACTGAAAACGTCTTCTAAAAGTTGGTACGACTTATTAAACTCGACAATAATTCAAGCTGGATTTGTTCAATCAAAAATAGACAGATGCTTATATACAAAACAAAATAATAATGGTGCAATGGCACTTCTAATAGTCTATGTGGATGACATGTTGTTGACTAGCAACCACGACGAGTGGACACAAGACTTAATAAATATATTTAATAAGAATTTTACATTAAAGATGGAAAAAAATCCAACTTTCTTTGTCGGTTTTGAAATAAGCCGGGACATCCCAAGGAAGCAGATAGTATTGACACAAAATAGGTATATAGATAAAATCCTACGTAAGTTTGGTATGACGGAATGTAATCCGTCAACCACACCCATGGAAACAGGACTTAAAATAAGGAAGCCAGCTAATGGAATAGACGACACTGAATATAGGGCTATGATTGGGAATTTGCTATATGTGGCAAGACTGACCCGCCCGGATATTGCCTTCGCCGTCAATTATTTATCACAGTTTCAGGCATCCTCAAATACCGAAATGAAGAACTATGTTCGTCGCATTATTAGGTACCTTAAAACAACAAGGGACTTCTCTCTTGTATTTCACTCTGACCAAACTCAAATTAAGGCATTTGTCGATGCGTCGTATGCACCCGATGTAGACGATTCACCCATAGAAATAGAAAATTTGGAGAAAGGGTGCTCCACAACTGGCTATATGATTTTTGTTAACGGAGACTTGTTAAATTGGGCCGTTCACCGGCAGAACTCGGTTGAAACATCGTCAACTGCAGCCAAATTAATTGCGTTGAATGACGCACTGGACGATATATACGTGATCTGGAGACTCACTGAGAGCGTTTTCTCTGTAACCGACTCAGTGCAAGTGTACGAGAATAATATATCCGCATCACGGATTGCATCTGGGGGAGGCCAGAAACGCTCCAGGTCTCTAGCGATCAAATGTTATGCAGTTTTGGAAGCTTTTCAAAATAAATTGATAATGTTTAACGATATCAGGTCTTCCGATCAAGTTGCTGATATTTTAACTAAAGCACTTGATCAAAAAACGTACCAAAATATTGTTATGAGAATACTCCGAACAAGTCAACCTTTTGGCCAATAGTCTTAATTGACTCAACCTGCAAAATTTTTTGATATTTGGTTTTGGACTGCGGATGGGCGTCAGTCTTTTAGCGCCTATCGTAAACCGAGCGGTCCATATGTCGTCTCACAATTCATCTCACAATGTTCAATAGGTTCCCCGTCGCTGCTCTGCCTCTCTTATTGGTATCAGCATTCCTTAACATATACCATTGATTCCCACAATAGTAAATTTATATTGAAAACACACACGATTAATTATAAGGACATATGTATATATATGATAATATTATCTCTCCACAGCTGACGATGAGGAGATATTGATCTCTCCGACTGGTTTTATATATGTTAAATTAAAAATCACACAATATTTATAAGAGGTTAAATGTATACCTCATGTTAACATTTACACGATATAGTTAAGATAAAACAAAATTCAATATATGAACTTATACGCATTTTAATTGTACAACTTTATACTAGTCAACGACATACCTAAATTTTTATTGTACCATTTTATATAGATAGCAATTCTATGTGACACTTATATGTAATATTTTTGACTGCTATTGCTTATTTTTGTTTATATGTTTGTTTTAAATACATGCAATATGTGTTTTTTTTACTTATTTGTTCGTTCGTCCGTTTTGAATCGCAGGGGGGTGTTGGGATACGATTCCCTCACTACCTCACGAACACAAAACTATATTAACCAACACTGCATGTAACATATTATTATATTTATTCGTTTTGCGTGTGGCGACACTGATCGCCAGCATAATATTCTTTCCGCCACTGCTCAACGGAGAATGTTCTCCGTTCGTCAGTCGTTGTACTAAACTCAATCAATAAACCTTTTTTTAAAGTTGAACGTCCGTGCTTATGTTTCTTTTATGAATCGATCGAAACTCACCTCAACACTTTTTAATGTGTTAATCATTGATGATAGTTTATTCTGTACTTCAAATTTCGTGTCCATCATGGATGGACCTAATAAAGTTTGGTCTGAGTAAACTTCTCGTATTTTTTGTGTTTTACCCATTTTCCATTGCGTTTTAACACAACATAACCAACAGGTTATGGGCCCAGTGCGATGTTCTGGTAAAATGTATTTGTTTTAATATTTATTCTTTTTTTTTTTTACTAAGTTATGTTCTCCTCTTGGCAAATGCTTCAAAGAGAACTTTTCATGTTTGTGCAGTCAGTGATCTTTTGTTTGAGCACACCTTCGATGTTCATATCTGTTTTATGATTTGGTGTTCCGTTGTGAAGCTCTTTTAAATTACGGAAGATTTCCAGCCTTTCTTTCAGAAGCTGGATGCGCTAGAACGTAGCGGTGGTGTTGGCAGATTTAATGGACACAATTATGATGATTGGCGTTTCTGTTTGTTCATGACAATTTGTGGCGAAGGCTTTGCTCAGTTGCTGAGATGTGAAACAGCTCATGAAATTGGAAAGGATTACAGAAAAAAAGCAGATAAGTGTAGTGCAATGATAGTTTGTTTTTTAGCAGATTCACATTTATCATATGCACAGGATGCTATTGAACTGTTTGAAATTATTGAAAAGCTTGATCTTGTGTATTTGAAGTCAGGAATGGCAAGCAGAATCATGCTCAAAAGACAATGGATAAATTTGCATTTGAAAGAAAATGGGAATATGGAGGAGCATCTTCGCCGTTTTGAGGAATTGGTTGTTAAGTTGAAGGCTGCTGATGTATTGTTAATGCAACAAGACATGGTAGAACAACTTCTGATGTCATTGCCGCAGACCTATAATGTTGTTGTATCGATCCTTGAGAACAAATTCGATCCTGATTTGGAACAAGTAAAATTAAAATTATTAAATGAGTTCGTGAAACAAAAAGGTATTTTGTCTACCGCCGTTAAATTAGAATCCAAATTAGCTTTGGTTGCCTGTTGATTCAATCGCGGAAATATCGATAATAAGAATTCGTCTAAAATAATTAAGTGCTTTGGATGCGGAAAAATCGGTCACATTTGTAAAAATTGTCGCGCTAAAAATGCTAGTAGCTCCGTTACATCTAGTAATACGTCGAATAATACGCAAAATAATACGTATAATAACATGAAAAATAAAATAAAATGTTTTAATTGTCAAAAGTGCGGACATATTGCGCAATTTTGCAGAAATCTGAAAGCGAATTTCTCGCAAAATACGAACATCGATCGCGGTAATAATAATAATAAATTGAAAAATGATGAATCAATTTCGTTCATCAGTAATGTCGGCAATATTTATGTCGCGGAAACGAGTGGAAACGTCGAATTTAAGCTTGATTCTGGTGCGACGAATCATAATGTAAATGACAATAAATTATTTGTGAAATATATTACGTTAAAAAGCCCTATTAGAATAAAAGTTTTCAAGCGAGACAGCCATGTTTATGCCACTAAGGTTGGAACGATCATTTGTTGGTCAAGTACCGGTATTAGATGCGTGATAAATAGTGTATTTTATTCAGAGGAATTCCCAACCAACCTCCTATCAATTAAAAAGCTGTGCCAGTCAGGTATAAAGGTTAATTTTGATTGTAATAGTAATGTTTCTTTAATTTGTGAGCATGATGGCCAGCTGATAAATTATGGAAAATCACCAGACAATGAATTATATAATATTAATTTTTATCTTAACCCAAATCAAAATTTTAAGAGTTTGGCTACTGTGTTCGATGAAAATGTAAATTTGTGGCAAGCCAGGTTGGGGCATCCCAATTTTGATACTATGAAATGTATGTCTCGCTTCCAGTTAATTAGTAATTTTGATTATAATAATGTTAAATTTTGTAAAAGTTGTGTTGATGGTAAGCAATCGAAGCTTCCTCACTGATCTGTTGATAGAAAATCCACTCATCCGTTGGAATTAGTACACACTGATGTTTGTGGGCCGATGCAAACTACTTTATATAATAATAAGAGATATATGTTAAATTTTTAGATGATTTTACTTCATTCGCTACTGTTTACAAACTTGAGTCGAAAGATCAAGTTTATGAGAAATTTTTGGATTACGAAGTTCGCATTAGGAATATGTTTGGCAGAGGAATCGGTGAAATACGATGTGATAATGGTACTGAATATATTAATACTCGTTTCAGGACCGAATGCAGGTTATTAGGTATTTCAATTGGAATACTGTACTGTTCTGTCCTCAAATGAAAGGATGCGCCGAACGATTAAATCGAACGTTGATTGAAAAAGCGCGTACTATGTTAATTCACTCTGTTTTAGAAACTAAGTATTGGTCTGAAGCTGTGCTATGTGCCACGTACTTGTACAAAAGAACAGTCAACTTTCGAAATGAGCAACCAGTGAAAACATGGTATGGTAATGATGTAAACTTAAGTAATGTAAAAGTTTTTGGTTGTAGTGGTTATGCCTTGATCCCAAAAGAGAAAAGGAAGGACAAATTTCTAAGTAAAAGTGTACCTCTGGTGTTTGTTGGTTACAACCCAGAAGGCTATCGTTTGTTGAATACCAACAACGATGAATTGATAATCGTGAGAGATGTGACGTTTGATGAAAGTAGGTTTGTTAAAAGTAATGTCGATAATAAGGAAAACGTTTCTTCACCAAGTGCCTCCATTAACGTAAATAGAAACTCGGATGTTAACGTAAAGGTCCCTAATAACGTAAATTTAGATGATATAGAAAATATAGTAATTGATGAACCTGATGTAGATGACACATGTCAATACGCTTATAATGTGTTTAATGAGTTTCCTTCTAATTTTGAAGAGGCCAAGTCGTCGTTAGATAAACGTGAGTGGGAGATTGCTATTTCCAAAGAGTTGGATGCACTTCATTTAAACAACACTTGGGACTTAGTTGATTGTCCTGTTAATGCAAAGCCAATTTCGTCTCGATGGGTATTTAAAATTAAAAAAGATGGACAAGGTAATAAGTTATATAAAGCCAGATTGGTCGCTCGAGGTTTCGAAGTAGACAAAAGTTTTGATTTTAAGGAGTTGTTAGCCTTCTTAATAGTCTATGTAGACAATATGCTTCTTTCCAGCAACAACAACGATTAGACAAAATAATTAATAGACACTTTTATTACATATTTCACGGTTAAAATAAAGTCAGATCACAAATTCTTCGTTTGTTATGAAATTAACTGTGACTTAATACAAAAAACAGTCACCTTAACCCAATTTAGATACATAGATAAGATTCTCCAAAAATTTAAAATGACCAAATCCAAACCTATATCTACCACAGGTAACAATAACACCGGGTATAGGGCAATGATTGGGAATCTCCTGTATGTAGCGAGGTTGATAAGACCAGACATCGCATTTGCCATAAATTATTTCTCTCATTTTCAGTCTGCCTCCACCCCTGAAATCAAAAATCATGTCTGTAGGATAATCAGGTATCTCAAGTCCACAAGGGACTATGCCTTGGTTTTCCATTCGGACCAATCCAAAATTAAAGCCTTTGTCGATGCATCATATGCCCCTGATGTAGATGACACACCCATCATTTTAAATAATCTGGAAAAAGAGTGCCCCATTTCTGGGTACATGGTCTTTTTTTACTGTGACTTACTCAATTGGGCTGATCATTGGCAAAGAACAGTTGCAGATTCGTTGAATACAACTGAGTTAATTGTATTACATGATGCATTAGATGATATCATTGTGGTCTAGAGATTAGTGCAGAGAATTTTCTCTGTAACCAAACCTTTGCAAGTGTTTGAAGACAACATTTTGGCTTTTCACATTGCATCTAGGGGCAGTCATAATTGATCCAGGTCTCCAGTGATCAAATGTTATGCCTTGTTAGAGGCCTTCCAAAATAAAATCATTCAGTTTAATGATATACTCTTTTCAGATCAATTGGCTGACATTCTGAAAAAAGCCTTTGACCAAAAAATGTTCGAACTTTTAGTTCCATAAATCCTCCATGTAAGTCAACTTTTCAGCTAATTTTTTTTCATTAAGCTTTCAAAATTTCTGATGTTTTGGTTTTTGACTGATGATGGTTGTCGGTCTTCTAGTGCCTACCAAAAACTGTGTGGTCCATAATTTGTTTCACCATCACCTTCATTTAATTAAAACTTTGATAGGTCCCTGTAGCAGCTCTACCTCTCTTACTGGTATCAGCAACCCTCTTTGTATTCTATTGATTCCAACAATAGTCTTTTCTCAAATACATGTTTACTCTATACTTCATGTCTTTTTAATGATGAACAGATGCTAACTCTCTCCAACCAACCCTATCGCAAATTTTTTTATATTAATAAATGACAAAATAAATATTTATTTATATATGTATATATGTAGGTAATAATAAATTTATTTTACCACAAAATTAACACAAATCTAGTCCTCAACTTTTATGTTATATTTTTATATGACGATCATTGTTATGTAAACATTTCTAGTCATAACGCTTTTTGTAATAACAAACGCTTAACATGTAAACCATAAAACACATACATTATTTCATTTCATGTAATTCATTCAGTAATGTGGAATTGTAGAGACTTGTTGTGAGACAATCACACACCACCTCATAACTGTACATTATATGTCCATACATTACCTAACCTGTACACATGTTCATAATACATTTCTGTGCTTCCCTATCGTTAGCACTGAGTGTGTGTACCTAATATATTTTTGATGCTAACAAACATTCAGTTTTCTATACATGTGTTTGTACCATTTTCAAATACAAACTAGTTGGTTCATAAAAAGCATTTTATTCATGTCTGATCCTCGATCATTCCCAATAAAGAGTCCTTAAATAATGATAGTGTCAGTGTTTATGCCATAGTTCTCAATTGTGCAAAGTGTTGTGTAATAATTTGTTTTCTAGTCACAAGTGCCATTATGTGAAGTGTCCTAATTGTGAAGAAGAATTTCAAAAAATAGTCACTAATGTTATATGGTGAAAAAGCTTACTAAAGGCAGATGATGTGGTGGGTGTAAGAAGTATTTGCCAGGGAGTACCATTGTGAATAGAAAATGCAGTTACACAGAGCAGTACACATCCCCTTGACTACAAATCACAGCAGGAAACCAGGATCCTTATATAGTGGCCTTAGCCGCTAATCTGTTTAACATCCAGGAGACAGCAAAATGTGTTGTCACAATCCTCCTCACCAAAGTGTAACTGTCTGGCAACCATCTCAACTCCAGTACAGACTCCACCGCCCTGTGCACTGTAATCTAACATACTGTGCCTGGTGTATGCGCAGTAGCTCGTGTGTCTATATCATGATACTGAGGGCAATGTACACCAAGCTGATCTTCTGAGATCAGTTTATCAGTTTTCGACTTGATTTGAAAAATTAATTTACCTTTTCAGGTAAAAACATACATGTAATATAAATTTTATTAAAAAAATAAAAGAACAAATTATATTGTTGGACTCTGGGGGCTTTGAGTCCGTTGTAGTACGAAGTAGACGATCAATTAATTAACCACCGGAGAACAAATAATAAGTAAAAACACAAGTACCGCACTAATTAATGTATTTAATGAAGAAAGAGATAATCACATGTATGGACACAACTCAACAATTGAACAACTAGACGACGCAACTGAATAGGAACTGGAGAATGTCAATACAGTGTTACCAACTAGTGATTGAACAATAATTAATGTACCGACACTCCCTCCTTGTTCAATTATGACGTTGAAAAATATAAAATACATATAAAATGCATATTATGTGATATATAAGATATAGTGATTGAACAATGTGTAGTGATTGTAAAATACATAGTGCGATAAAAGAAAAATAGGAGAAAACATTTTTCATGAAATACTCCTTAGATTGAAAAATACAAAGATTCAAAATTAAATAACAATAACATTGTTATACAATATAAATATTAGATAAAGAGGAAAACTTTATATTACATAAATAAAAACCTCTTTCGCTGAAAGAATTATGTTTAAATAAAATTAAGAGGAAAAGGTTTATCCTTTTTATTTGTGAATTTATTATATATTTATGTAAAAAGGATAAACTAAAAACCTCTTAGTCCACCAGTTGTGTAGAGGGAAAATCTACAGGAGTAGATGAAAAACCTCTACAAGTTTATTTATATTTATTAAAAAAATATCCGAAAGATTATAGAAAGTATCATGAACATTTCATTAAACTGCCTTAAGCCACCATAAGACCTTTTAATGAAATATTGTTCAAGATGTGTAAATGTGTATATATATAGTACTCCATTATATTGTTCCTAAAATTTATCATATTCACCATTTGGGTTATAAGTAAAGTTATTATAGGTTAGTGAGCTCAACAAATGTAAGAAAGAATAGAAAAATATAATATACGGAACTCACAAATAACATAATTAGGAACATGAAATCAGACAAAAGAAAATATATACGAAATCACAGGAATAGACATAATAGAAATTCATAATAAATCTTAATAATAATAGTAATCAGGGACTGGATCATTCTATAGATCGCCGTTTTGTATTGTTTTAATCTGAAACAATATACTAGGTATTACTATCTAATAAAATATGTGTGAGTATATACGTTTATTTTATGTGTTATATTTAATTTGTTAGTTATGATATATGTGTTATTTATTTCTCCGTTATGGAATGATAGATGTTGTCCTCACAGTTTAATATTAATTTAGTAAATTTTTCAAAACTACCAATAGATAGTGGTTTAATAAAAATATCAGCCTCCTGTTCTTCTGAAGAAATTTTTACCAAAACAATTTCACCAAGCTGTTGACTTTCATGTACATAATGATATTGCATATGCAAGTATTTTAAACCTGGTGCTCCTACCATCTGAGCTCCGTCTATTGCCGATTGACTGTCACAATAGATTTGTGCAGGTAGAAATGAGATACCTATAATTTTCTCCGTTATTTCGGCTTGATTAGCTAACTCCTTGGCTAACTCACTCATTGCTACATACTCCACTGCACACGTAGAAGTTGCTACTCTCCATTTCCACATTATTGTGTCACCAAATAATTTAATTAAATGTCCTGCTGTAGATGCTCCTGTTTCAAGACAATCACCCCAGCTAGCATCAGAATATCCTATAATATTATCGTGTTTTCCATTATAAGTTAGACCTAGATTTTCAGTATATTTTAGGTATCTGAAGATTCTCTTTAACTCCTGTATATTCTCTTCAGTTGGATTACCTTGACACCTACTCATTAGGTTAACAGCTAAAGCTATATCGGGTCTTGTCCCACCGGTTAAATATAACAAGCAACCGACTGCTTCTCTAAATGGATATTTCTCTCCTGTTTTATTTACGTTTTTAGGTTCATAATTATTCTCATTCCTCCTTTTTACTTGCCTGGTTACCTTAGGCGTTTTACAAGGTTTACAATCCTCCATTTTAAATCTCCTTAATAATTTATTAATAAATCGTGTTTGTTTTAACTCCATTTTATTTTTACTCCTGTTTCTATTAATTTCAATACTTAAGTAATCCTGGGGAGTTCCCATATCGGAAAACTTAAATATTTTCCTAAATCTTTCCTTTAATTGTTCAATCGAAATTAAACAATTTCCAGCTATGAGAATATCGTCTACATAAGCTAGAAGGATTATGAATTTATCTCTGTTTTTCCAAGTAAATAAACATGGGTCTTTTGCATCACTATTTAAGCCTAACTTTTACATCTCCGCTCTGAAAAGTATATTCCAGCTTTTGGGACTGGTTTTTAACCCATAAATCGATTTATTTAATTTACACACCTTGTTTACTCTTTCAAAGGGATCAATACCTACTCCTTCTGATATTTCCATATACATAGGTCCTGTTATTTCTCCGTGTAAAAATGCAGTTTTAACATCCAATTGGAAAATCTCCAAATTGTACTTATTTACTATCGCTAATAAATTTCGTACAGTCGCCAATGGTGTTACTGGAGCATATATTTCCAGTAAACTGTATTTTACCTTATCCTTAAATCCTCTTCCCACCAGTCTTGCTTTATATCTCACATCTCCTGTTGGCTCCGGTTTAACCTTAAATAACCACCTCGAATCTATTATATTTGGTTTCTCTCCGTTCTCATCAATTAATGGTCTATCAACTATAGTCCATATATCGTGTTCTTGGAGCGAGTTAATTTCGTCTTGTATGGCTTTTCTCCATTGTAGGCTAGCAGATGAGTTAATTGCCTCCAAATATGTTTTTGGGTCCTCATTCACTTCAGCCATAGACGTATAAACGAACTCGTCTAGAACTTCAACAAGGTTTTTAGCTTCGAACCATTTAGGATCTTCAGTATTAAAAGCTTCAACCTTTTGTCTCTTTTCTCCTGTTAATTGCTTCGACTTTCTCCTTTTTACTCCTTTACTTTCCTCCTTTTTATCCTCCTTTTCATTCTTATTATTAAAATCATTAAACCAATTAATATCTCCTTTTTCAATTCCCTCTTGTTGTTTATATTTATTCCTATACACCAGTTTTTCATTAAATCTTACATCTCTCGACTCAATTAAGGATTTAGTTTCTGGACACCATAATAAATAGCCAGATCGGGTGTATCCAACCATTACAGTACAGATTCCCCATCCTGAGAATTTAGTCTCCGGTTTTCTTTTAACCTTTGAATATGCCAAGCAACCAAATCTCCATAATTGATTAAAATGACATGGTGCACTTGGTGCAAATTTAATTAAAGGTATTTCATAATTTATTGATTTGTGTGGGATACGATTGTACACGTAAACTGCTGCTTTAATAGCTAAATCCCACATACTCTTAGGTAACCCTGAATCTGCCATTAAAGCTCTCACTCTGCTTTGAATGATATTATTGAACCTTTCAGCCGCACCGTTATGTTGGGGTGTATCAGGTGGTGTTAATTGGAGATCGATATTTTCCTTTTCTAACACCTGTTTTGTATATCCTCCTGTAAACTGCGTTCCTTGATCAGATCTCAAATAACATACTTCAACATCTTTCCCTAAAAGATTTCTAGTGCTCCATATAAATGTTTCTAGACATTCGCCAACTTCAGACTTTTGTGTCATAGTATATGCTTGTGCATACCTAGAATAGTCATCAATAAATACTACTATAAATCTCCTTTTAGCTGGGAATGTAGTGGGTGATATAGGTCCCATTACATCAGAATGAATCATTTGTAGTGGGCGCTCAGCTCTTCACCTTGGTTGATTAAAGGGTAATTTTGTGAGGTTAGAAACTGCACATATTTCACAGTCTCTTATTATTCCCGTGAACTTAACTCCTTTTAACTCCGGTTGAGTTTGCGCCAACCTCCTTAAATATTTTTCTGACACATGACCTAACTTGTAGTGCCAGTGCAGTTCTAAGGGTATAGACTTATTCACTCCAGTAATATCTAATATCATAGGTTCGGGAATTTCCTCAATATTAATTACCTTTTGATCATTCTCCGGGTTTTCATTATCAATCATATTTTCGCCTTTATTATTATTTACTCCCTCCATTTTGGACTTTTCTAAATTATCACTATTATCTTTATTATTATCATTATTATTATTGTTATTATTATTGTTATTATTATTGTTGTTATTATTTTTGTTATTATTATTGTTGTTATTATTATTGTTATTATTACCTATATGTATCTTATTGGCATTATCTGACGTTTGTACTGGCGAACAATTCTCTCCTCCGTTGCCTATATTGTCACCCATTTCCTCATCATCTCCCTCCGAATCGTTTGCCGGTACAATGTCAGTAACATGAGCAGAACTCAAATGCAAATGGCGAGATAACGCCGGTGTCTCGTCATCATAATCTACAGTATCATTAGTAAGATCAGTCACCAGTTCCATATGCCAAAATGGTTTTTTATATTCTCCAGAAAAATAGGTCACTGTCTGATCACCATTTACCACTCGAATGTTTTGATTGTTTAAAATTACAGTAAAACCTAAATCAATTAATTTTCGTACTGAAAACAAATTTTCAGACAATTGAGGACATCACCTAACATTGTTAAACCTGACTTTATTTCCAAGTAAATCTCGAATAAGTAAGTCACCAGTTAACTCACAGGACAAAGTCGAGTCTACATGGGCACTAAGAACCTTTTCATTATGGGGTTTTTTATTGACAAGTGGGACAGAACTAGAAATAATATGTTGAGTCGCCCCACTATCCGACAAAAACGATACTTTATACACAGGTTTACCTGAAGGATTATTCTGAGACGACGTGGAATTATCAGCGTCATCCAGATCCAACAGGGTCTCCTCCTCAAAAGTAACCATCAAAACTGCAGATTGCTCCAAGTTTTGAATGGTCGAATAAGGTGAGGGGCTAGGAGGCAAAGGAATATTGAGGCAATCCTCCCAATCTGAGGTCACATATGTAAGCTGCGAAACATTAGAAGATTGAGGAATGTCAAACTGTACATCCACTTCAATACTATCTAGATTCGAGTCAATTTTCACCTGTTCAGCCTTAAAATTGTCAATTCCGACCAATGCATATTTAGCTGCTGTCTGCTCGTCAGTAATTTTAGAAACTTTCACCTTTTTATCCGCCATTTTAATTTTACCACCCCTTCCACGCCTATTGGAGGGTGCTCCTCTAAAAGGTTTGACTACTCCTCCAGTCGGTAGTTTGGGTTGTGGATTTACAAATCCGCCTCTCGATGGTGCAATACCACGATATGAGTTACGCCCTCTATAAGACATATACCTATTATTCCTATAACTATTATAAAATGTTCGCCTGTATACATCATTTCGTGAGACTATTACAGGTCTCATCTTCCCTAATTTAGGACAAGAAGTGGCACTGTACATTGACGTAACAATTCCACAGTTGAAGCACATACGGCCTTCAACTGTTGGGTTAGAGCAAGTGTTGCTCAAATGACCATAACCCTGGCAATTGAAGCATCTTGCACCTGGACTTATTTTACTATTGTTTATAACACCAGTACGCGCATGTGATTGTCTAGTAAAAAGTACATTGCCTCTAGTTGGTCCTGCCGAGCCCCTATTCGAACCTTCGTTTCGCCATTCCATTTGTCTATTCGTCTCGGCCTGTAGGATTAAACATTTAAGTTCTTCAATGGATAGGCCTACATTATTAGTTCGCTTGGAAATAAAATTAATAGTTTCTATCATATTAGAACTTTTTGATACCGCCATATAGAAATAACTCAGTTTTTCTTTCTCCGTTAATTCATCATTATCCTCTTTATTTTCATATGATTTAATTAATTCGTCAAAACGTTGGAAAAACTGATAGGGCTTTTCCCTAGAAGGATTATATTTTAAAAGAGCTAAGTCTTTACGAAGTGATTCAGATGCTTTATGCATCTCACATCGCTTAAACTCTTTTAAAACTTTTAATATTTCTATCGGATCCTTAACGTTGACCATTAATTTATGATAGTTGTCATCGATATGATTTATGATTATATCCCTTATTAAATTTAACCTAATTTATTTTTCTTGTTCAGTATACCTATTTTCATCACCTGTTTTATTTTCTATTAAATTAAATAAATCCTTTGAAATCAGTTCTGACTTCAGGTAATCAAACCACAAATCATATCGAATATTTCGAGAAAGTTTATAATCTCTTTTTGTATTGTCCTTATTATATAGTATCTCCATTTTCTTTTCACTTTCAACACTCGATTTACCCTTGAGAGCATCAATTAAGATTTTCAAAAGAGTCTTACAACTATCATCCTCCTGTTCATTTTTATCACTATTATTATTATTAGCTCGGTTTTCATTATTATTATTTAAAATGTCAATATTATTATTGTTAGTATTTTCGCCGTTTATTAAATCACCTAAATTATTATTATTATTAATATTAATTTTTTCGTCAGGACTAGTTAAATTGGGATCAGTATAACTCACCGACTCAGTAATCTCCGCCAGAGTATTTTCCAAAAACACTATCCTGTCTTGCATTTCCTGAATTAATGCAGGATTCCTCAACCTAGCTTCCCTCGCCTGTTCCTATCTCATGGATTGCTGAAACGCCTTTGCAAGTTCCATGGCAATACTCCTAACATTCGTCTCTTTTGAGGTAGACTGTACGTCTTCCTCAAAAGTAGGATCGGCAGCCAGCGCCTGTTGGGTTGCCTTGCTCACCATTTGCTTAGAAATTTTAGGGATTTTGTATTGAGAAGTAGGTATAGGCTTTGCGATAGGTTTTGGAATGGAGGTTTTTGGAATTGTGGTTTTGGCCTTAACAGACTGATCAAGCTTCTTCCGAGGAGTCTCCCCTTTATGTGCGGCGGAAGCTTTAGGTCTTTGTATTGGAGCCTCTTTCAATTGCGCTTTAGTTTTAACTAGAAGGAATAATTATACATGATACCGCATTAATTAATGTGACGTCACATTATTACTCCCTCCGTTCAATAAATTATTTGTGAAAAATTTTAATATATTTTGCAACCTCGAAAGAATCGTAAGATCTCACCCATGGTTCCTTTATTTTTAGTTTCTAAAAGACGTTTTTCCGTTTCTACATCCACCTCTACATCAACCTCCATATCCTCATTTATTGAAATATTTTCGATATCATTTTCAGAGATGTAGGGCTCGTCACGATCAGATTCGCTATTATTATTATTATTGTGAACAATATGGTTGCTTTGGTTTTGACTGCTGCTTTGATTGTAGCTTCGCGTGCCCGATTTTTCCCCGGATTTAGCTTTAGGCTGTGAGAAATCAGGAACTGCCAACGGATCGAACTACACGAAAATACGACGATGAAACCTAAACTAACGAAGACATTTGGCAAAGACTAGACACACACATTAGGAACACATAAATAAGACACTAAATATTCACTATTTCACGAATTTTATTCCACATAATAACAGCGGACATGTTAATGATACGATGGTTGATGAGCGACGAGAAGGCATACAAAACATATAATCACAGATTACAAATAATAACAAAACAGTGTTACCACAACACGTGATGTGCGAGAATAATAAGTCGACGTATAATATAATTTGCTATTATTCTCACATAGGCTTTCTACCATTTGCCATTTTACTAAGTAAAATATACAAATGTAAAAGCTCATTGTAACAAGATATAAATTAAAGGAAAGGAAAGATATTGATAAGATAAATAGATATATAATATTGTGATAAGGTTTGGTTCTAGGTAATTAACTAATCCGGTAGGCTCTAGTCGGGTGAATTAACGCCAGGTCAATAATTAACAGAAAAAGGAGCACGACTCATGCTTCTGAACTGTGGGTCACGAACTTCGCCACTCACAGCCCGACTTTAGATACATGGAACACACATGTACCCTCCAAAGGCAGTTAGTCGACTGTACTTCCATCCGCAAACGCAACGTCCTTCCATACAGCCAACCCACAACCAAAGATCGTGTGGATCAAGTACTTAAAAGAGACTTTCCTTCTAGTATATATTTAAATTCACCAAAAAAAAATATTTAATATCCTTCACACTACTCCGTTTATATGAGCCGTAATGATACTTGAGTACTCGATCCGTACCATTACATAAATATAAAAAATAAATAAATAAATTATGTTCTCCGTTTCGCCGTTTCGCCCTTTATTAATTTTCTCGGGGAGACCAAATTACGCATCACTATTTTTCTCTGTCATAAAAGAGCAACCGATTAAATCAAATAAAACGGAACCAATATTTTCGATAACAACGGTCCCCTAATTATCGATATTTTATTTATACTTGAGTTTTAGAAAAATCACCTAAATCGCTTCCTATTAAAATTCATTATAAAAAATATATATATTAAATTATACTTGAATATTCGTAATATTATTATTCTCCGTTCACTCCATTAATATTTATATTATTCTTTTTCACCAATCTTTTTATTTATTCCTTTTTCCTAAGTCCTTTTTAAATTTCTATTATTTAATTATACATATCGATATCGAAGCAGCAGTCGTGATCGAAACTATTTGCCCAAATGATAATTAATTAAAGTTGAACCAAACCTTAAAAACATCATTGTCTATCATGACAAAATTACAAGAGAAGTAAGAAAAATTAATGACTGACTCACCGATCTGCTTGATACCACCTAAATTCACACCAAAATCTTCCGAAACTGACAAAAAATATGGCCGACAAGAAAAATAGGATAATAAACACGAAACAATCAACAAAATTAATGATATAAATGAAAAAGAGCAGAAAAAGAAGAGAACAAAATTTAAATTAAATAAGAAAAATAAGAAAAGTTTGAGAAAAATTGCATCAAAGTTCATTAACACCAATAAGAATATGCACTAACACCGACTGAACAAAATGCGATGTTTGCCAAACCAAGATCTGAGAGTGAATGACAAGATGCGTAATTATATGAGCCTTGAAGTGAGGAATTAAGAAAAATTTTTATATGTCATCAAATACTTCCAAATAATAGATCACCAAAAAAATCATTGAGAGAATAGTTCGATCAAAACCCTAGCTTCTGATTGGCCATCTCCATTTCTTTTATTTAAGTTTTACTCCGTTTTCCCATAATTACTCATGCACCATTTACTATATATGTTTATTCATCAAGGGGCAATAAAAATTCCCACATTACTACGTTCACGCATTTTGCCTATATTTGACAATGAATGGAACTATCTTATTCATTGACACGCAATATACGTTTCACCAGATAAACTCTTATATATTTATTTGTGTGTGTGTGTGTGTGTGAACGTAAAATTCCCAATTCTCCTATCTATACAATTCGCCTCTTCACCATCTATTATTATGTTTTGTTTTTCTCGATCAACCGCCTCACCAATACCAACACACAATTAAATAAAATACCCATATATTTCACCGTCCGTCAACTATTCATTTTGCACCACTACAGTAATAGGTTTCTCCATCTATCATAATTGTGTGTGCGTGTATACTGACGACAACCAGTATCACGACGCACAATTATATATATGACTTTTTGTTCTCCTCTTCGAATCTTCCTTCTTCTCCATTTGGCTATTTCAAATAGAGTGAGACAACAATAGTCGCCATTTTATCGGAAGGGTTTTTACATTGTTTGCTACCAATTCTCCGTTCACCTCTTCTAATAAATTCATATACGTCATCTCACCTTTTCGCCATTATTATACACCTATTTTTATTTTCCAAATTAAAAAAAGATCGCCATTACATCTTCATTTTCCCTGTTTCAAACAAAGACTGACGACTTAAATAAATAAATGACTTGACTTTACGCCATCTCCGTCCATCTCCATTCACCTAAATAATTTCCCCATTTTGAACAACAAATAAAAAAAAATCGATCAAATACAGTGCACTTTTAATTTACGCCTGTTATTTTGTCACTCGTTACTGAATAAAAATTTACGCCACATACCACTAATTAAAAATTACGCACCACACATTTAAAACCACACATCGTACAACCAAAATTTTACGCCAGACAACAAAACCACACGCCACACCATAGAAAAATTACGCGCCTCATACTTTGCTGTCGACAGCCTTTTATCACGCCATTTTACTTCATCATCACACCACTTAATTATTACACCACTTAATTATCACATCACTTACAAACACCATTACAAACACCATTAATAAATAAAATAAATTTTACATACCCATCTTCTTTACGCCTACACCATACTTACAGATCGAATACCATCACGTTTTTCTGATCTGCTGTCTTTGTTTTTTGTGAGGTACCCGGCGCCTCCACCATGTTGGACTCTGGGGGCTTTGAGTCCGTTGTAGTACGAAGTAGACGATCAATTAATTAACCACCGGAGAACAAATAATAAGTAAAAACACAAGTACCGCACTAATTAATGTATTCAATGAAGAAAGAGATAATCACATGTATGGACACAACTCAACAACTGAACAACTAGACGACGCAACTGAATAGGAACTGGAGAATGTCAATACAGTGTTACCAACTAGTGATTGAACAATAATTAATGTACCGACATATATTAATACTAAGACTTAAGTCAAAAGTCAAAAATAGAAAACAATAATAAAAAATTTAAAATTAATTAAACTTTTTGGTGTCCAAATGACTTTTGTTCACAAACTGCTAGACATCTTATTACTAGAGAAACGATTAGGTTTGGCCATAGAAGAGTGATTCTGTAAAAGGAAGAATAGAAATTAGCAAGTTTGTTTTAGAATTTAAATTGTAGTTTAAATTTAAACTGATTAAATTCTAATTTGGTTGAATGGATCCACTGACACTTATCATTCGCTTTCACCTAAAGGGAGCTAGACAACGATAATGAGATATGAAATAATTCAAAAATACTCTTAAGTCAGTTAGAAGGGTTAATAAATGGTGCCAAATTCCATTTTATAATCCTTCGGTTGCTTAGTAAAGTATGTATTTTCAGATCAAATATTATGACTGAGTTTTAACCTGAGGTAGTTGGTACTTTGTCATTACCATTTAATCCTAAAGGTGCTAAAAACTTTATGGGTCTTGTAACAACTTTTGAATTAGGTAGTATTATTTCTGCGTGACGGATTTTGCCATCACGAGAAGTGTTCAAGCTTACAATTTTGGCAATTTTGTAAACACCTGGTTTTGTCATATAATCCAGAACATGGGCTATATTACCAATCTGTGGCTCAAATGTAACTGTACAATATACACTATTTACACATTTACAAACGTTATCTCTAAGGTATGGGAGATATAATCCTTTCCAGGTAGCCCAAAGTTTGATGAGTATATCTTGATCAATTTTCCATAAATTTTGTAAAATTTTAGTTGTTGGAGTTGTTTCATCCATTGTTTTATCAAGATCTTGAGTAAATGCATGAAAGTTTGCATGTAAAAAGTGAGCAGGGGTTAAAGTCCATTGATCAGCATCATTGACAGCTGGACACAATGATCTTTCATTCATCATAACTTGGATATTTTTAAGACTAGCTTGAAAATTAAGTTGATAATGAGCATGGTGACCCAATACTCGATAGAACATTTGTTTAAAAACTCCTATCAATCTTTCAAACGAGGCACCATACCACAGAGCTTTTGCAGGTATAAAGTGCCACATTATTCCTTTTTCATTTAATTGATGGTGAACATTTTTATCTAAAATAATGGTATCCAAAAATTTAGGTAAAAATGTTGCAATTAATGTGAATTGTGCTGCATTATCAGACAATATCACTTTTAGTGGGCCACAATCAGCAAAGAATGTTTGTAGGGCTGTCCAAATTTAACTCGTATTTAATGACGAGAGATAAATGAAATAAACTGCCCTTGTTGAGAGGCAAGTGAATATTAAAATCCACTTTTTGTATATTGGTGACATTGGAGTTGCCAGTTCCTTTTTCTTTTTTGGTAAAAATTGGTCAAAGACTGCAAAAGGACCAAAAACATCGATTCCAGTATAAGTGAACGGATGAGAAAAAGTCATGAGTCTAAAATCTGGCATGGCAGAATGCGTTGGTTGCACAAATCGTCTTTTGTCATATTTTTTTATAGAGTATACAAGCTGCTTTTAATATTTTTGGGTTGCATTGCACGAGGTACAAAGTAACTTCAGCAAAAGGCTGCCATTTTGAGTTTGATACCCTTGTGACAATTTAAAGTATGTACATTTAATAAAATTAATTTTGTTAAATGCGACTTTGAATGTAATAATACCAGAGATAAAACATCTTCAGTAAATGGTGTTATAGACATATAGTTTCTAAGTCTAAGTATTCCTGACTCATCGAAAACTATATGAAATTTGTCATATGTCACATAATCTGGTGGATTAGATGACAACAATGTTGTAAACAAATCAGAAAAATATTTTTTCTGGTCTGCATAAATGAAACACAATAAACCAAACTGAAAGTTATTAGGCAATATTGCATAGGATTTTATTGACCTAGAACATTCAAGTCTTTTTGAACTAAATTTTCTAATTGCTGTTAAGCAGTTATAAAATGTTTGTTTTAATTTGACTAAAGAATTACATTTTTCTAAATCAATGTTAAAAGGTGTATTCATAGGTTGGTGTATAAAACTTCCATATGGTACACTCTTTATAATTAGGCTTGGTTTGTTTGAAAGATCTAAAACTGAGTCAGACATTTCCAAATTTGTTGAGATACATTTGTCTGTGTAGTAAATGTTTTTACTTCATAAGCAAAGGTTTCTCTATTGATTACAAATTTTGGTATGTATAACTTACGAGATTTTAGTTTTATTTTCAATTTTGCAGGTTTATGGTTATCAAAAATATCATCTGAATTTTCAGGGATCATGTTTGATAATTTACGAGAGATTTTAAAAGATTCTCTCATAGTAAGGAACACTGGTGTAGTTTCTTCTTCAGATAATTCTGGAAGTGATTGAATTACATGTAAGTCAGTTTTGGGCCAAGTACCCGGACTTTTGTTTAACCAATCTGGTCCTGACCACAAAATTGACTGAAATAATTCATTCACTATTGCACCCCTAGAGCCAATATCCGCAGGGTTATCAGCTGAAGGGACATACCTAAATTCTATATTATGTATGTTATTGATTTCTGTTACACGATTTAATACAAATTGTGTTAAAACTCTACGTTCTAACAACCAAGTTAAAACACATTTACTATCTGACCATATATAAGTTGGAGAGTTCTGTAAGTCTAAAGGTTTTCTGATGTTTTTAATTCCTCTTGCTCCAATTAATGCCACTAACAACTCCAATTTTGGAATTTTCATAGGTTTCATTGGAGCAATTCTTGATTTACCCATCAAGAATCGCACTACTGTTGCATCCTTTTCTTCATTATGTAAACGTAAAAAGGCTACCATTGAAAATGCAGCTTTTGATGCATCTACAAAGGTGTGTAATTGGCAATTATTTGGTTTATATTTTCCCGGATAAATTTGACGTGGTAAACAATAATTGGTACATTGGGATAAATCCTTAATCAATTCCATTGCAATTGTTTGTAACAGAGTTGGTATAGGGTTATCCCATATATATCCTTCATTCCAAAGTTGTTTAATAAAAACTCTGGAAGGTACAAAAGCTGGGGAGAACCATCCATGTGAATTGAAAAATTGAGAAATTATTTTCAAAAAATTTTGTTTGGTCCAAGTTTTTGTATCGTCACGTTTTTTGGGTTGGCTATTGAAAATTAAGTCCTTATCCATATCCCAAGTCAAACCCAAAACTTTAATTTGGGTTTTGGTTAAGGCATGTTCAGGATCAAAATCCTGTCTCAATGGAATACAATTAATTCCCCACCAAGAAAGTTCAATTGAAATATCAGTTATGAGTTCATTTGAATGTGTGTGTAAATGTTTTATTTCTTCATTTGTAGGTAAAGAAGTTACTAGATTATCTACATATAGATGATCAGCAAATTTTGTATAAAAATCTGGATCAGCTTGTTGAAAATTTACCTACCTTCTGCATATAGAGAATATGTTTCACCTGTATATCTTCTTCCCTTTCATTAAAAACCTAGAATCGGCCAAATTGAGGACCATTTTTTGTGTTTTGTTCATTATGAATTCGTCGCGAAGACAGGACAGGAATTTAACTATTATATTCATTAGGGAGTCTGAGGAACTGGGTCCACATCTGTATGTACTTATTTTTGCTATTTTGTGATCCGTTCTTCACTTATATTAGGGAAATTAGGAGCCTTTTTCTTGTTTTTTGTTCTTTTATTTCAGTTGTCCTACATATTTTTTTTTGGCCCTGGTATACCCAGCCCCACTTTGTATTATGTGTTTCCTTGGATGTTACAATAGTACTATTGAACTGATAAAGGATCAATGTTGAAAATAAAATAATTGATTATAGGAGTTTAATTTTTATCAGAATGTGTCGAGAGATAAGAAAGAAATAGAATTGGAATATGTGGTAAATTAAAAGGGAAAAAGAAAAGAAAAACTGATCAAGAGGAATGAAAGGAGATAGCTTTTAAAAGTAAGAAAATAATGGTATCTGATAGTAAGGAAAAATAAAATGTATTCTTATATCTACATTATATACTTACTTGACAAAATAAAGAATGTTCTCGATCAATTTGACCCAACTTGATTTTCGATGCTGAATAAATAATTCGTATGTTTTCTCTCAACTGAAATAATAATGTGAAAATGAAATATGTGGTTTTTAAGATACTCTATACTCACTGGGTTGGAAACTTGTTAGTTGGGGGAAGAACTCACAACTCATTGACGTCATAAGGTAAAATAATAAAAGAAAAAATAAATAAAAATTATGAAAAGGTTCAGGTACTTGACTGAAGCTGTTGTTTCTTTCCACTTTTCAATGTTATTTCACTATAATTATTCTGAATAAGAAAGGTGACCATAAACATTATTAGAACCATTATCTGTAACAGCAATTCTTTCAAATAATGTAGTTTTTGAACGTTCGATAGATCTAAATTATTGTGTACTAAGTTTTCGAATAAACTTTTGAAATTTAACCACACTAAAATATTATAGTGGAAACTAAGTACTTTAATTTTTTCTAGTTTTTATGCTGACCATTGAGAAAATGAACTATTGTTTGAAGGAACTATTGAATGACGAGATTTTCTGTAGAGAGAAGTGTATGAAAGAAATTAATTTTAGCTTCACAATACAAAAGGAATTCACTAGTGTTGTTTAATTCTGCATCGAAATTCTTTTCAAATTTAGGGTAATCTGCATCCATTTTATTTGCAAGTACAAACATTTCATTAACGATTTCGTCAAACAAATTTTTATGCCTATGATATTCAGTAAGAGAATACTCTAACTTACAAAGATTTTTGATGTTGAGGTTTTTCTGCAGTGCATAGGGGTTCCAAGTAGTATGCAAACAAACGATGTTTTTTGCAAATGACACGTTTTTTCATCCTCAAGACCTCCATGAAGATGACAAACTTTTAGCAGCCACAGGAAAATACTAACCAACAGATATGAATGAAACTGAGATACATACTGGTTAGATGAATATATCTGGCCATGATGGACCAAAATGAAAGTGGGTTTCGAAATAAAACGGTACAAAACAAATTGGTTCGAAATTATATTATTAAAAAATGACGAAAGTATTTTCTAATATTATTAACATCAAAAAATGACGACAAAAATGTGAGTGATAAGAGGAAAAAAAAAGAACAAATTATTTAGCTTGATAAGAAAGTAAAACCAACCAACCAAAATGTGTGGTAATAAAGTGTACAATGAATGGAGACAATAAAACAATGAAAAATGATGAAACAAATCTAATAACAGAGACTGTCTAACACTGTTCTCTAAATGTTGAATATTGTTTATGTACTGTTGTATGTGCAAATTATTATTTTATTATATTGTGAATTAACTCTTTATGTTGAAAATATTTTATTTAAAGTCTGATTCCTGAAAGTTATAGTCCACCATAAGGGTGTGGATAATAAATTATATAAATAATTAATATTCACAGATATTAATATTCTTTTTTGATATTAATATATTCATTTAAGATATAACACATAGAATAATCTATCAGATACAAAGGTACTATTTTGTTTCACTACATATATTTATTTATTTTTTGATGGGTACCTAAGTTCAACTGTCGTAATTATTTTGTGAAAAAATTTTCAAATGGTTCTTATGGTTTTTTTTTAACACGGATTCGAATTTTGATATGTTAGGTCAGTCTCTCTCTCTCCCTCCCTCTCTCTCACACTCTCACTCTCTCTTTCTCTTTCTCTCATCTTTTGTTTCGCTTGAAAGAATACGGAATAAAATTAGTACAATTATGCACTGTTTGAGAATAAATTTAACTTCACGAATTACCTAGTACTTGATATAGCAACTAGCATCGAATTTGAAGAAAATTGCTATATAATAAGAACGGAGAGATTTGAACGTAGACATAAAATTACTAGAGTCCAGTGCACAGTGACGTACTTATAATAAACACTGTATACATATGTACACACACTCCGAGAAAAAAAATTGCGGCGCATGCTCTGTACTCAGGGGGCAATGTTTTAACCATCAGCATGTACGTACATTCAGGTTTTCAAAACGGTAGTCTTTAGTTACGGATACCGACTTCAACACTAATCGTCGCCTATTTGCTAAATTTTTTTTATCTTCGTTCGTCTTCTGGTTTTTGAGAAAGTACCTACACACGCACATCGCAGAGGAAAAAATAAATATCATAAATGCAAATAAAAATTTTGTGGAATTTGTTTTTTTTTTTATACTCCATCTTCATCTTTTCCTTCCTCTACGTTTTTTTACTGACACACTTTTCACGTTTAATACATTTTTTTAACAAATTTTTTATTTGATTATACGCACCTACACCAATGTGATTAAATAAAATTTTTCGTCCGCAATAAAGTTTTTTCTATTTCATTTTATTATTGAAATATTAATTTAAATTTGTACCTTTTTTTCTTACGTTTCCTCGTATTTTTTTCGGTTTTTTTTTTTTTTTTTTTTTTGTCAACGTGAATTATTTTTACAAATAATAAATTGTATTCTTTAGTGTTTTATTTTTTATTTTTTGGTTTTTTCATTTTTAAATTTATCATTTTGAGCTTCTTGTATCAGTGAGTTTAATGAATTCGCGTGAAAAATGACTCTTATGAAAAACACGTTTTTTCATCACATCAGTAGCCGGTATCGATGCGAATTATTTTCACTAATATTTCGGTAAGAGTATAAAATAATACATTACATAACTACCCGTACAGCTAATATAATATTATTCTGTTGAATTAATACATATTTTTATCTAAGTACCTACTCGTGCAATTTTGATATTTTTTCCCACTGCACAGTAGGATGATGTAAAATTGTAAACGAAGTATTGATTATTGTGGTCTTACCCAGAAACATAGCTAGTACTGAGAGAACTCCACACATTTCTGCCATTCGTCTTACAGCCAGGGGAATGGTAAATTTGAAAATAAAATAATTTCCAATTTAATGATTTTATTGGTGCAAAATATTCCAGATTCTTCCCTGAGTATATTATGTTAAACTCTCCTGTGTCCCTCAGACGTTCAACATACGAGAATATTTTTTGAGTTTTCAATTTATTTTACTCGAAAGTGAAAAGTTTTACGAAAAAAATATTTGATAAAGAATTTTTTTCATAAAATTTCTCAATATAAAAGTTCTTGCCAAAATTTACTTCAGCGCCATATGCGAGGTGCTAGAGATCCGCGAAAATTAGTTAATATATTATTTTTGAAGCTTAATAGCGCACATTCGTAATTATACCTACTATTATGGGATGTAATGAAATTTTTCAATAATCTACAAGAAGTGTTTCTCTACGGATCGAAACGAAATTAATTAGCATCTACATGTCCTTCGGGTCCATATCTCGATTGAGTTGGAAGATGGGCGGAAACCACCCATTAGTTTTCAAAAGGAGCTGATTGAATTTGAAGTTTGTAGAAAATGAAAACAGGAATAGTTCTTCACGGATCTTGACAAAATTTGACATGTGCATACTTAGGTCTATTTCTCGGTTAATTTTGATCTCTCAATAGATTTTGAATTACCTACAGCCTTTTTAAGTTTTCAGGCATAACAAACATTCACAAGCATCCATAAACTCTCGAATGGAATTGAGGTAAATTTGAATACGATCTTTTTTGTAAGAATTTTATGGAAAATATTTTTTACGAACATATTTTTTCGCTTTCGACATATGCCCATCTTCATCTAATTTCTTAAGAGTGCTACGGAAAAATTTTTATGACTCGCTTGTAATGTTTTGGTTTGAACAAATTTCTAGAGAGGTACAAAAATGCTTTTTTCCGTCAATCTACACTCAATTTAACTAAAATAATAATTATTATTTTATAACATCTTACCTTAACAAACAAAACATCAAACCGAGAATGAACGAGTAACAAAAAGAAATTACCACCTTAGGTTGCTAAAAAACTTATCCTATCAAGTTGTAAAGTGAAAATCTCAACGTCCTAGAAATTGATGGGGGAGGAACCAATTTTTGAAAAAATTTTTATTGTTACTCTCCGAGATTATCAAGATTTAAGTGTCTTAGAATATATTACTAGATATACAAACCAAAGTAGAAGGATAATGTTACATAACAATTTTTTCTAGAATGATGAATTTTGAAATCATTAATTGAAAAATTGAAAAAAATTGAGTTTCAATTGCAATAAAAATATGGAAAAGTTTATTGTAGGTAATCTTACACTCATGTTAGAAAATCAATCCTGAATATTTTTTTTACCTTCATTACCTACCACAATTGATTGTCATTTTTTCCAAAAATTTTATTGGACCTGTAATCATATTTTTAGATCATTTATTTTAAACTCATACATCTATTCCTGCAAATTTGCATTTTCCTATATCATTCACCACATTTTCGTACATTTATTGTTCCTTTCATTCATGTTATTTCAGTCAATTCCAAACTTATCTTTCAAGTCTTAAATTGTCTAATGACATCAAAATTTTCTTTCAACAAACTGTTTTTGTCTATACTGATTATTTCACCTTTTTTCTGAATATATTTCTATACTTCGTACTTATTTTAATTTCTTTTACACTCCAACTTTATGTCTTATCTTTCATATTTCATTGATTTTATCAAAAATACGTTTTTCCTAAACATCCAATCAAACTCATATCTTCCGCAACACGTAATTCAAAGCACCCAAACTATCATCCATGGTTATTACTCTAATGTTCTGTGTAATTCATTGGTAATACTTCTCTTATACGATATGTCATTCATTCTCTTATTTTCATCTAAAGTATAAACACACTCTCATAATTATTTCTCTATTAAACATTTATCCAATTATCCTACTGTCATTTTTCATTTTATAACCTTTATACTGTTACAAAATATTGGCGCCCAAAAAGTAAAAAGTAAATTTTTGAATATTAAAAATTTTTTCATAAATGTTTTTCTGAAAAGTATAAAAATTTGGAATTGAATTTAATTGTAATTAACGTGCAAATAAAAATAATTTCTTGCGAAAATAAACAATTTTTCTGTAAAAAATTGTTTGACAAAAATCATACAGTCTACTGAGAAAACTCCAACACAGATTTTTTGATCAAATTTCATATAGAAAACATTCAAATTTGCAAAAGTACATTTTTGAGGTTAAAAGGTTCATCTTCCAAACTCAAAGTACGTCAAATTTCTGCAACAACACCAACACCAAAAACCTATAAGTGTTTCAAATTCTACTATTTTCATGCAAGAAAAAGTTTGGGAAAATAAAAAAACTCCTAACACTCAATCTCTCAGACAAAATAATTGTATTGCAGATCTTCCAAATAAAAGTTTAAAAATTTTATGGGAAACAATTAATTTTCAACCATTTCCTGAAAATATAACTAGACCAGAATTTCAATTATCCTTAATTTATACTTAATGTCTAATAAAAATCTTTTAATCAACCAACTTTTAAATCAAGAAAAAGTTAACAATTTAATTATTCCTTCAAAAATTTCTTTTAGGGCACTAAAATTAAAGCTCATTAATTCATTTCCAGGACAACCTCATATACTACACTGGGTATTATACCCAATGATACCACTTATAATCCAGATTTATCAAACATTGATGAAGAATCTAATTCAATAGAAAGTACGTCACTTTCTCCTGAATTACTCATGAATTTTAATTCTCCTTTGAGAACACCTCAAGAATTTGTACAAAAATCTTCTATTTTAACCAGATGTCTAAGATTATTAGCTGAAAAAATTGCAGAAAGAACCATTTCAAATTTTACATTATCCACATTTTCAAATTCTCCCAATAAAAATATAAAAACATTTTTAAAATAATCTGAAAACAAATGTGAAAATTTTAGTTGTAGTGATGATGCAAAAATGAAAAAAATCACAATTGCATTTAGAAAGCTAGTCAAAATTCAGAAAAAAATATTACAAAAGTCACAAAAAATTCCCAAAAATTGGGCTTCTGAGGCATAATTGTAACTTTAAATAATAAAACAAAATTACTAAAAAACACAAAAATTTATCGTTTTTTAGATTGGCTTTTGTGGAGACGGTAACCTCAAAAAACCACAAAATTCTTTATCACAATTTGTGAAAAAATCAATTTAAAAAAATTTTCTGAAAGAAACGATTGTAGACACAATGGATGTAATAATTATATATCAAAATGCAGCATACCAAAAGAAACCGTAAATTCACATAAAAAGGCAATCTTTATTTGCAAACAAGAGGGAGCTGATATGAATCAGTGAAGTTTTTATCATATTGTCATCAAAAATCTTTTATGTGCATGTGCAAGTCATGAAATTGGATTGTGCTTGTGGTCTGTGTTGTCCTTGCTGCTGTTTCTGTCTACCATATATATATATATATATGTTAGTATTAGTAGGGTCCGGCATTTTTACACAATTGTTCATGTGTGTCTGAATGGGATTCATCATTCTTACATTGTATTATATGGATTACATGTTTCAACAACGTTTTCAAGTGACAATGACCTTGATTGTTGGAACTGATTCACTATCCAACGAAATTGTATATTTTTAGATGGTTTTCTCCATTTCTTAATTTTTAATTTTAGAAAGTACCATTGCAAGAGAGATAGGGTTAGGATTTTTTCTTAATTTATTCTCTTACTTTTTTCATTCATAGAAATGAAATGATGACTTATTATTTGTGATATGATTTAGACCTACTAAATTAGACGTAGGTGCATATTTTTCCTGAATTATAATTTTTTGTCAGGCAATAATTAGAGAAATATATCAGATATTTTTATTCATGTTGATCGATAAAGAGAAGAAATACGTAGTACTTTAGCAGTATAACACCTTTAGGGTTGGAAAAATTATTGTGAATAATTTTATCTCCCAGTTTACATAAGATATTATGAAAAATATGCATATGATGTAGAATTATTAGTTCTTCAGGAGTTTTTTTATCTTCGTAGGTAATAGTGGAAAATTTATTTCGTCACATAAGTGGAGAGTATTAATTATTTTTACTAAATAAAGAGAGGAATTCAATTTCTTTTCAGTAGTTATTCTGTCTAAGATACAGGAAAATATGATGTACTTTGTCCAGTCAGTCAGCAGGTAAAAATTTAAACTAAAATAGTCGAAGTCGAGAGTAGGATTTTATTCATCAGGGGAAACTTTTTTACTGCTGGGTGAATTAGAAGAACTCTTTTAGAATTTTATTTCTTATAAGTGACAGAACCATAATTCTCTTGCTACCATGTAGTGGGTAGAAGCTTATAATATAATGGTTTAATTTCGAAGAGATGATATAATGTTGGTTGGAGTCACACACCTGGTTCTCACACATTATAACTCACAACTCCTGTGCCTCAACACCAATACTTCCACATTAGTGAGAGACTTTGGTGCTTGTAGATGGAATCACGATAGGTGTACCATATGATGAGATAAGTTACGATATTTTTTAATGAAAGTCACAAAAACACTTTTTCAGTTATAAGTTTATTTCACAAATGATTGATCACAAATTATGAAAAAATGTTTTAGGCAGTGAAACAGAATATTACTTGCCATGTGACCATGAATAAAAGTACAAATATAGTTGATAAATGATTGAGCAAGTTGAGACATTTGAAATCTCTCAGTCTTATCACATTAACATACCTTTCATTGACTTCAAATATTATATATTTATAAGTAATAGGAATCAGCTCACAAATATTAAGACTGTTGGAAAATGAAATATAATAATCAAAATGCTAAATCATCTTGGTATAAAAATAATAACAAAAGACATGAATACAGACTATTAAAAAATTTTAAACCTTTGCCGAATTCAGGAAAAAATATGAATTGTTTTAAATGTCATGGCAAAGAACATTTAACCAACATATGTCCATTAAAGAATGAGGACACACACTCCCAAAATAAACTAGATGGTTCTGTATAAAATACACAATATGGACAAAATATTAACAAACAGAAAAAAAAGAAAAGAAGTTCAGTGGTCAATGATGTTGTGCTATATGGATTTTAGCTTGAAAATAATGAGACAGGACAATGTGTTAAATCTTCTTATGTCAAAAGTTATGGGAAGGAGTTAGCCTGATTATGTCCCATTAACAAAATGTATTATGTTGGATGGTGGTGCAGTTGCACATATAATTCAGACTTGTCCAAGTTACTCCTGTCATACTTGAAAATCCTTTGGAGTTGGAATGTACCATCCAAGATGTGTTATTAGTCACTACTCATGTTGCCTACTATGTTTATAAGAATAGAAAATTTTGAAAAGAGACAATAAGTCATTTGACTAAAGAATGTTCATTGTGTAAAAACACTCAACATCAATCTATTATCAGGAATCAGGATTGTGGAAAATTGTGCTTTGGATATTGACAAAAATTTTTTGGCATTCAACATATATGTATGTGGCACTGATAAAGTTATCTTTACTGCTCCAAAGATCAACAGAATGTATATGGTAAATTATGAAGTTGCTTTTGACAATCTGTTATTTGATTCTGCTGGTTCACCTGATCATTCAGATAGAATATGGCCATATAGAATAATAATTCAATTAAACTAGTATGTAAGTCTAATATTGAAACACAAGATGAGTAGGGCGAGTATTAAATTAAGGAAAAAACTATTAAGGAAAATGAGGAGGAAAATACCTTGAATGAAGAAGGAAAAACAGAATTAATTTCAAAAAACCCAAATAATACACAAAATGAAATAAAAACACCCACACAGTATAAAAATAAAGAGAGAAAATAATTTGAAACATATAAACAATAAGAATACAGATAATTTAACAGAACAAAATTCAAATGAGAGACAGATTTAAAGACAGATAAATGAAAATATAGGGTCACAGATAATAAATAATAATATTAAAATAAGTAGTGACAAAAAGGATTCTTCAGAATGAGTAGAACAATCAAATAATAATAAAAAGATAATATGGCATAGACGTTTAGGTCCTCTTTTGGGGAAAAAGTAAGATATCAGGCCAAAGTCTCAAGAGGAATTCTTTCAGGAATTAATTTTTATGATGATGAGTTCTATCTTCGTGAGATTTGTATGAAGGCTAACAATGGAGCTCACACTTGTCCAAATAGGAAACTTGAGTTAGTCTCTTTGGACACAATGGGTCCATTCTCATCAAGCATATTTGGTGAAAAATATGCATTGATCTTCGTAGATCACACAACAAAATATACTTTTGTCATGCAAATAGAAAGTAAATCTATGGTCTGTGAAGAATCTGAAAAACTATATTTAGTATTAAAATCTGAATCTCCTGATTTTCCTATTGCAACTTTGCGATGTGACAGTGCCTGAGCATACCTTAATGTCAATATGAAGTCATTTTGTGAACAAAATGGTGTTACCTTGGAACCTGTTGTTTCATATTACACTGTGTTAAACGCTATTGCCAGAAGGCAAAATTAAACAATCAAGGATCATGTCAGAGCTATGCTCTTTGATGCAAACCTATACTCTAGTTTTTGGTCTTTAGCTGTTGTTGTGGCAGTTTGTACCATAAACAGGAGCCCAACCAGGGCAAATGCCAATAACTCTACTCTATTCAAACTACTTTACCATCATAAACCAAACATTTTGAATATGAAGGTCTTGGAGCTTTGGCATATAGAAACATTGCCCTTGAAGTCCATCAACAACAAGCTACTAAGAATAATAGAAAATGTGTCAAAATACAACATCCTAAGCTCGCACAACAATCTAAGAAAGGCATTTTTGTAGGGTACACAAACAGTGGATGTTGTATTGGGGACCCATTACTGGACAAATCACATGTCACATGTAATGTCAAGTTTGACAGGACCAAAAATATCATCGAAATAAAAAATTAAATAAACAGGCTGTAGAATACTAAAATGATGTTGAGGAAAACTCTGGTTTAGTTGAATCTTATCAACTTGAAGAGTAACTTATTCATCAAAGATTGCATCCCTTAAATTTTTGAGGATGTTCAAATAAATCCTTTTTGTGAACAATGACTTTAGGCCATTGATGATGAACTTAAATCTTTAGCAGAATTGAATATCTGGGAAGTTGTCCCAGTAGGAAAGAATGTAAGGTTTGTAGATACAAAATGGTGTTTTACCACCAAGTCTAATAATTCAGACATTCACATACCCAAAGCAAGACTTGTTGCTATGAGATTTAAGGATCTAACACACTATTCACTAACTCAAACATACGCCTTGGTTGCTCAATACTTGTTAATCCACTGGATATTATCAGTTAAAAATAAGTACAGTTTAGATTTATTATAATTTTATATCAAAACAGCATTTCTCAATTTACAAATAATGTATCACATTTTTTTAAATTCCTCTAAAGACTGTCAGATAGGCAAAAACCAATGCCTTAGGCTAATTAAATCCATTTATGAATTCAAAACTTTGTCCAAAAGTTGGTACAATCTACTGAATTTAAGAGTAATTCAAGGTGGCTTCATCCAAAGATTAACTATTGATAATATGTTAAAGAAGATATCAGTGGCTTTATGGAATTTTTAATTGTCTATGTAGACAACATGCTTCTTGCAAACAATGATAACGATTGGATGAAAGGACTAATAGATGTATTTAATCAAAACTTCATGGTTAAAATAGAGTCAGACCTGGAATTTATGTTGGTTTTAAAATAAACCATTATATCATACAAAAAACAGTCACATTAACCCAATTTAGGTGCATAGACAAGATTCTCCAAAAATTTTAAATGATTGTTACAAAACCCATACCTATGCCTATGGAGACTGCTCAAAATTAATAAACCTACTGATGGCACTGATGATAGAGAGTACAGCGCAATGAAACTAGGCCAGACATCATATTTTCCATTAACTACTTCTTACATTTTTAATCTGCCTCCAACAGTGAAATTAAGAATTATGTTTGAAGAATCAGTAGATATTTTAAATCCACTTGGGATATATTACTTAACACATTTCTAGTACCCATTATGTATGTTATATGTTATATGTCAACCATTAGTCTTGCAAATATAATTTTTTCACCTATATACGTTTGACAACCAACCTCTTGTAACCACTGATAGTCATTTATATTAACTTATTACTTCATGCTTAAATTTTGTTTAGTCCTCTTAATTGGAATTTTTTTTAAATGCTTTACTAATACAATTTTGTTATACTTTTATCTATTCACATATATACACAAATTATTAATTAAATAAACTTATATATTTTTGTGTTACCCCATTGATATCACTGACTTCCTTTTTGGACGAAATCATAATTCAATGAACTTAACATCCTGATTGACTTTGTCATTCACTTGTAATATTTTGCTGAATAATATACGTAATGGTTTAAAACATAATTTCTGTGCTGACGATCTTCATCATCTACACGATAAAAACAGTTCAGAAAAAACATGAAAAATTACACAAGAAACGACAAAATACGAATTTGACTTGAACAATATATTAACAGGCATCGAAGGCCATCAGACATCAGCTGAATGAATTTACAGAACATAATATTATTATGTCAGAATGATAAAGTACAAAAAGGTTACTACCACGGATAAAGTGGTGATCACAGAAAAATGTTATTAAACATTGGGTGTTCTTGAATTGGAATAACCAACACAGTTAATATTTAATAACACTACAAATTGCGATGTAGTTCTTGTATTAACGTCTTAGTTGTGGTAAAATCCAGGTTGGTTATTATCAGTTATCTCTTATCAAGGTGTTTTTTTTTTTTTACAACTCAAGTTTCCATGCATGCACATTTTCTATCATAGCTAGGTGTATCATAATGGTTGTAACGTGATTTTACAGTTGCGAGGAGTTGTGTTTTGAATCAATAGAGTTAGTTTTTTTTTTTTTTAAGTTTATTTTAAAGTTTCATACTTGACTGTTTGATGGGAGGGGTTTTACCTGTCTCATAAAAGTATATTTTTAAAAATTGATTTTTATTTTAGGTTATTATACTGCTATAATCTGAATAACATTTTTATAAATTCTATTTTATAACTTAAGGATACAGTATTTTAAGACACAAGGAAATCAACGTCATAGACAGTTTGATTTATTTCTATGACTTGGAACAAGAACATACTATGTAACTTTTTGAAGGTTTTGACTTAAGCATGTCACTGAATTTGTTGAAGGGTCTTCATTTGACTTTTGAAACAACCGAACTTGAAACACCTATTTTATTATCGTAAATGAAGGATGTTAAAACAACCAATGTGCCAGAAGAATAATTACTTCTTTCGTAGTTAGAAGATCCTATGTTAATAGAGGTTGTTCTAATTAAAAAACAAATAATCAACTATAGTATACCACAGGTTGTTCTCAAGTTGAGTTTATAACGCACAACCAACGTCATAATTTGCTTTGTTCCTTTTTATTACCAGTTGGTTTTGTTGTTTTAGAACAGTTTTTGTACACATATAGTATTTATGATTGTTCGTCAAGTATCTATATACTTAAATTAATTTTTTCAACTCCTATCGTCGTTTTTAATACCATCATTTTTAGATAAGAACAACCATTATTTTGGTGAAACTTTGAAATGAGATAGGTATCTGAAAAATCGTCTCTTATAATATCTTCGTGTTGATAGGTACCGATTTAATAAAAGGCTCGTTTTGAATGCCTGACACTCCAAGACCTAGCCATGTTAATTGAAATGGATTCTGCAATAAATTAGCATATTAACCTACTATCTATTTTAGCGTACTTACATTAACCATTAAGAGGAGTTCATTTGAAGAAAAAGTATCAAAAATATTAAAGTAAGCACTAACGTGTAAAACACTAATACGCAGGGAAGAAATAACAAAATACGTAGATACTTCTCAAGAATTAGCCGGAGTTATTCTACCGGAACTTGTCAAAGTTTAAAAGAATTTCAAGAATAATTAACGACAAAGTTTATGAAGAATTTTCTCATTTTCGTCGTCATTATTCATGTTTTCAAAACGCAGCAAAGAAGAAACGGTGACTTTTATGAGTGTTCGAGTTCAAAATTTTTCTTTCTGTTCGATAAATGTTTTAAAATCTTTCCATGGTGGTTGATAAATTTGCTGTCGTGTCCTAGACTTTTTTTTTTTTGTATCTTTGTATTTACTTATTTTCACTTGACATAATTTTAATTCGAAGACAAAGTGAAACTTCCAGAAAAAAGCTTAGGCTACTGTTCATATTGCTTGCTAAAGATTGTTTACAGTGTGCATTTAAAATACTACAGTAACATATTTTCCTGTTCAAAGTATCCGTATTTTCACCAAGTTTGATTTCAAACGGGGTATTAAAATTGACCTCCCAAAAAGGTTAGGGGTGCGAGGATGATGAAAATTATCCGTTTCATGAAAAAATAAAACGATTGAACCATTTTTTCATTTTGATCTAATTTTTTTATATATGTATATAAAATTATATAATGTATGTATCGCCCAAAATTTAGACAGCTATTATATGGGAGCAGGTTTAAAAGAAGTTTGGTGCTACTCATCGGTTTAGTAGTTCTCAAGAAAACTGGAAACAAAAAATCTTTGGAAAAGCTGTTTTCAATGATAGAAGATCGATAGATCGATATTGTTTTGTTAAAGATATGCAAGACTATCCATAGTTTTTTGTAATTTCTTAACCTGAAACTTATAGAGTCTAAGGAAGACAGAATTGATATAATTAATGAATAAAAAAACTCTAGTGCAGCAGTGTTTTGCTAGAAAACCTAGTTAGCAGATGGAGATAGAGATTGAGATGGGGATGGAGATAGAGATAGAGATGGGAATAGTGATAGAGATGGGGATAGTGATAGAGATGATATTTCATTGCTCATTTCACATTCAGAAATTACAAAAAAACTATCGATAGTTATCCATATTTTTAACAAAAAAATTGTTTTGTCAATGTTTCATCCCTAAAAACCACTTTTCCAGAGATATTTTTTTCCAGTTTTCTCAAGAACTATCCCTATTGACAAGAGAAATTGGCATTTACGCTGCTGAATTAGAGGTGTTTAATACACCAGCATAAAATGAAGAATTTATGAAGGTTATGTAGGCTTCCTGTGCATTTCTAATACATATTCTGAAGTGTATGAATGTCTCTGAGATGGAAATGGATGCATATTTATGCCAGGAATATTTCCACACATTTGTAAGCAGTGTAAGATAAGTGTAAAACAGAGCATATGTACACCTCTGAGGTATATTGATGCTAAAATGGAGGCAGATTTACACCAGATGTATTTTAACCAGGCTAAGAGAGATGTAAGACATAGTGTACCTACGCCTTCGAGGCATATTGATACTGAAATGGAGGTGTATTTATACTTGGCGCATTTCAACACATTTATAAGAAGTGTAAGATAGGCACAAAACAGAGTATAAGTATGCCTCCGAGGCATATTGATGCTGAAATGGAGGCGTGTTTCAACACATTTGTAAGCAGCTTAAGAGAAGTGTAAAACAGAGTGTACATAATCCTTGGAGGCGTATTGATGCTGAGATGGAGGCATATTTATGCCAGGTGTATTTCGACACATTTGTAAGTAGCTTAAGAGTAGTGTAAAACAGAGAGTATTCTGAGGTGTATGTCCACCTGGTGGACTAAAAAGACAAAAACTATTTCAGCAGTTTATTTTAAGGCATATTCTGGAGCATAAAGATGCCATGCCAATTTCAGAGCTAATGTTCACTTTATTTTAGCGTCGTATTATGAAGCATATTATGAGGCACATTATGGGGTGTATGAATGATTTCAACCCTCTTTAACCTCCCAGCAATTACAGAAGGATATATTTGAAACCTTCTTATAGAATACCACATTCATTTACTGCCTTATGGCCAATAACCCATCTTTCTTACATTTGAAAGAAAATTTTTAAGACTTTCAAACATCCCAAAGATCTCCTGCAGGTATACATTCCCATACCCAATCTTCTTGCGTAAATGAAAATGTACAATTTTTTAAATAAATATCATTATCTTGTTTCTAATTGAACCATATACTTAAATTTTGTATCAAAATGCTTGAAAACGCAAGGCGCATCAGCCTGGTGGGAAATCTGATATGTTCAATGCCCTTGGGAGCCACAAAACTCTAAAAACCTAATTTCAACAATAGTTTTCCCTTAACTTGCCTCCTAATTTGGCTGCAATAATGAACATTATGGCATTTGAATCAGCTCACTGAAGTACATCAATTTCATGGGAGATCCAATCAATCCTATTTATAAAGGGTCACAAATTACAAAAAATGTACCTTCAAATACTTTTTAAACCCATAACTTGCTTCCTGGTCAAGATAAAATAACAACCAAACTCAAATATCAAGCTTCATTTTTTGCTGGAGTCCTAAAAATGTGAAGTGGTTAAAATGGGGGAGAAATTGACAAAACATGAAAAAGCTGATACAAAGCTTGTTTATATTTAATCCAGAAGTTGATTATCAAAATTTCAGCCTTATATAATGAAAATTACATCTTAACCATCATTGACTGATCTTTTCAGAGCCCTCAGCATTGATAAGATGCATCAAATTTCATCAAACTTTATGTTAGTTTTTGATTGGTTTGGAACTAACAACTTACAAAATACAGAATTGTTTCATCCAAACATATGTATCACAAATTACCTATTGCACATGATTTTATAGTATACATAATTTTTTGGCCTCCTTTTTAAGACAACTTACATTTGAATGGAGAGTCCAACAAACAAACTGACATATATCTGCAAATATATATGATGTTGTCCTGCACATAATTTTATATGAATAATTTTTTGTCCCTTTCCAAGGCCACATGAGACTTAAATGGGGAAAGTCCAATAAAGAAATTGACACCAATTATAGTATCAGAACATCTGAGGATGTATATGATGAAGAATTGTATAAAAGTTTGATATATATTCTTAGCCCCTTTTTAATCCAATGGTGCTCTTGATAAGTAGTCCAATAAAAGAATGAACGTCAAATTTAAAATCAGTGCCTTCAAAAATGTCAGTGGGGATGTTCCACTCCTTATTTTACCACAACTATTTCTTACAATCCTTTCAAATTAGGTACTCATCATTTAACCTAAACACATTTTAATTTTTCATTAAAAAAAAAATTTCATACAGTGAAATCAAAATTGGAAGAAAATTATATTGTTACACCACTCTAGAAGAGTTAATAATTACAAATCAAAAACAACATTTTTTTTTGGAAATTTGTAGATTTGAACACAACATATACCAGTTTTCACTGCTACAGTTTGAATCAGAAGAATGGAGCCCTCCTATAAACCACTGTCAACATTTAATTACTAAAATTTGCTTTCAGATGCTGATACCTGCTTCAAAATGTGCTTCCTTGGTGGAATTATGTACTGACAGCTGCTTCCAAATATGCCTGGTAAGAAAATATATCATGAAATACGCCATGAACGCTTACTGTGAGGCCTCCATATGCCATGGAGGCTTATTTTAAGGCATCTATATGCCTCAGATTCAGTAAGGTATGCTTCTCTATAACTGATAAAAATACGCATAAATAACAGTGTAAGAAACAGATACTAAGGTGTATCAACTCCCTCAAATATAATACATGGTGAATTTTGATACTTATGAATGCAGACAATACAGAGGTGTATAAACTCCCCCAAATACATCATGGTGGCGTATTCTGAGGTGCGTAAATTTCTTCTATTATGCCAGGTGTAAATTAATACTGGCTCACACCGGCACACATTCACAGTGTATGTCAGTAGCAATTAATGCTGTTGTATTTTTATCATTTTTTACACGGGAATTTACACCAGCGAAAAATGCTACTGACATACGCAACGTATATACACGAACATGAGTAAGTATTGATTTACACCTGACATAATTGAAAAAATTTATACTCCTCAAAATATACATAAAAATATGCCTCATAATACCCAACTGTGGCATATTTGAGGGAGTATGTACGCTTCAAAATATGCAACCGTGATGTTTTTGAGGAAGTTTATATAACTCAAAATATACCAGTGTAAAGCATGATGTATATAAACTGTGCATATTAGTATCAATTTATACTGGCATATTTTTATCATTTTTTACACTGGCATACATGCCATCATATTTTTTTTAAATACATCTTTGTTAATAGGGACATTGAACCAATGACCACCAAGCTTCTTTCAAAACTGCTTCCATACAATAGCTATCTTTCTTATAAATTTCAGCCATATCTATTTGATAGTTTTCTCAAAACTGTGATCACAAAATTTTTTCCAGAATTTTTTGTTCTCCAGTTTTCTTGAAAACTACAAATCTAATAAGCACCAAACTACTAAGAAATTTGCACCAACATAAGGAAAGTTTATCATGAAAATTTCAGCTCAATCCCTTTGGTCATTTCTCAAAATCCAAGGTAAATGACTTTTCCAGTAATTTTTTGTTTTCTAGTTTTCTCAGAAACTAATCAACCACTATGCAAAAAACTTCTTTCAGACCTGCTCCAATATAAAAACTATTTCGCATACAAATTTCAGCCTTATCTGTTCAGTAGTTTTCTCAAAACTGTGAACACAAAAAATTTGGGTTATACAAGCATAGATTCATGTACCTATGTGTATATATATATATATTAAAACAATTAAGTCAAATTCAAAAAATGGTACCAATTGTTTTCTTTTTTCATGAAATGGATAATTTTCATCATCCCTATCCCTAACCCTACTGTGAGGTAAATTTAACACCCTATTTGCAGGCAAACTGTAATTACAGTGATGGAAATAAGTAATGTACATAGTATGAAATGTATGTTCTTGGTGGAGATATACAAATGAGTATCAGTGTAGCAGCGAATATAAAAGTATAAAAGTGTTTATATGATTACAGTTGAGTGTTTGCAGGAGTGTGAGGGGAAGAGGATTGGTGGTCCAAACACTCCCTACAATCCTTTGAACTGAGCACAACTGCAAAAGAATACAAAGGTTAATGGCAGTTATGTACATTACATATTAGTATTGAAAGAAGTGGTAAGATTACAACGATGTAAATAATCATTTGAAAAATGTAGACACATTTGTAAATAAATATGAAATTGATAAAAATGAAATACGTGAAACTGAATAAAAAATAAAAATAGTAAAGTTGATATAAAATGGTAGTAACTGAAGTTATTAAAAGAAAAAAGGCGTGAATTCTGATGGAACTGCATGGGTTATACTCATGGAGGATTGATGTGTAAACATAATAATAGTTTGGTTTTTGCGAACATAATGCATTGTGACACACGCAACCACACACCAACATGTTATGTAACACACACAAACACATAAGAGTTATAATTGTAAGAGTTACAGTTATGCAAATGTGATGATCATAATTCTCATTTGCCTCCTACCATAGACACCAAGCAGGAAGATGTTTACACATCAAAAATGGGCGGACAAAAATGATAGTAAGTGTATAAATTATACATGTTAGTAATAATATGAATGTAGAACAATTTATAATACATGTAATTATATGTTTAAGGTTGGATTTAAAAATAATGAAGAAACAAGATCAATGAAGGTGGAGAATCTGTTACATTCAGGCAAATAGAATTATATGAGGATCTATAGAAATTAAATTAATTACTAATGAATGAATTTATTGTTGAGTTTTGGATTTGAAAGAAGTGATTAAGGATCAACATATGAAGATTCAAGGAATTGATTTGTTAGGAGAATGTGCTGCTTACTGGATAAAACTTTGCTAAGTAAATCAACTAGTGGGTATTCTGTTACTATTTGTTCGAATTTGAAAACCTTAATCTTTATGGGCTTGGGCTAATTTGTAGCACTTTATTATTGAAGCTCTTAGTCATTTCTGGCCTCCTACAGAAATTATGTGGATAACAGAGATGTTATATTCAAAAACTTTGACCAGAGTATCTACGTGGAAAAATTCACAATAAGGCATTCATTCAACTTCAATGTCCTCAAATGCATCATGTAAGGCTATTAGTTTTTCAGGAGGGCAGGAGGATGCATATATATTTTGGCGATGAAGGCCCCAATTTACTAAATCGTCATACATTATGATCAGATATCCAGTTATTGACTAGCATTTTTCCAATTGATCCATATTTTTAAGTACATTGTCGAAATCAGGAGTATAGGAGGCAACGATGAATGAGGAAATACCATCAGAATTCAAACCATTGACTAGAGCTATGTCAATGGTTGACTACAAATACCTGATGATTCGGGGCACATGATTTTTCTTAACTGAGTCAGAGCAGTTGTGTGCATATTGCACTAACTGTAAGTTCAACATGTTAGTGATGGACAAAAGCCATCCAATCAACCATAATTGAACTGCAGGTGCATAAGTTTCAGTCATAGAGTGTTCAGATCTATCCATAAAAACTTTGGCAACAAGTCTTGTCTTTGGGTACATAACACCATTTTCATTGGCTTTGGCTTTAAAAATCCAATATGTGTCAATTGGTTTAACATTAGAAGGTTGGTCCATGACTTTCTAGACTTGAAGATCTGACACAGATTGGAACTCATTTTTAACAGCTTTTAGCTACTCATCCTTAAATAGATTTTAGAAGATATTACTGAAAATTACCAGCATACCATCTTCTGAAAATAGGTGGTTGGGATCTGAGGTGCTTTTTATCACATTAACATGGCATATGGCCTCAGTTTCTTCTACAAAGAGCTTAACTTGTAAAGTGACTGGCTCATCAGTGAAGTCACACAATGTTTTCTTCTAATTAAATTTTGTGTCACAGGATTTATAAGATCACATTTTCACAGGATCAAGAACTTAGTATCCAACATTAGTGAAGCCCACTAATATTGTTTTGAGCAATATGGTCAAAAATTTGGGGTGTAAATGCTCCTCCTCTTTCTTATTTTTCTTTGTTGCTACTTGCAAATGTTTCTCTGCCAGAACAAACTTGTAAGTAATAGCACAAAAGCATCATATGTGAGAAATATCTGGTTTAGTGCCATAATTTTTTCATAGGGGGTGATGTTACCCTGATTGACATGTGTAATACTTCTAATTAAAATATGCGCAGAAGTTAAAACTATCGTAGACCAGAGTTTAAAATCCATTTTTGCATCACAGATTATTGGCCTTACTTATTTGAGTGGTGTTTAAGTTTGCCTTTTGGTGATAGTTTTTAATTTGGGAGCATACACATTGCTGTCATCAAGTGGAATACCTTTTTTTTTTAGCAAAATTGGGTTATTTTAGAATCTTGATATTCTTTTGCTCGATCAGTATGTAAAACAGCTATGAGATCTTGAAGAAATTTTGTATAGTATGATTGATAAAATTCCTTAAATTTGTCGAATGCTTCAGACTTTTTCTTGACTGGAAATGCTAGTGTGTATTTCAAAAAATGATTGATTAAACTAATTATGAATTTCTCACCATTGTAGGCTTCCTGAAACATACCCATAATGTCAGATAAGATTACATCTATGTATTTAGTTGGCCTTGTCCTCACACCATGTAGTTGACTTGGCTTTAATACAGATCTCACAATTGGCAAATTCATCTTTTCAAAATGTTAAATTTGCAGGTATTACCTATGACAACTTTAGACATGACCTTTAAGCTTTTGCCATCAAGATGTCCTAATCTTCTATGTGAAAGTATTTGTCTTTTAATGTTATTTTTTTTGTTTACTATTGATTCCAACATTCTCTCCAACAAGATCACCCTCGCTTTTGGAATCAATCTCCTGTATGGCTGCATCCGCAATAACATCTTGTGAATTTTGAGTTGTGTTAATGTTTTCCTGTTCACTTTGTGGAACATCTTCCTGCTCCTCTTCTGCTGTTATTAAAATTCATATCTTGATCAGCTTTCTGATCAACCTGACTTGCATTTTTTTGAATAACAAGCATGCACACCAAATCCTAGTAGACCTTATTATCCTCAACAATCTCATAATCAATAAAATACATTGAACCTCTCTTGGGAGAAGTTATGGTAAACTTACCAGTTTCTTTATTGATGATGTCTGCACAATCTGTGTTAGTGATGATCTTAAATATTCTAATGCCTGACCAAATGTCAATACTAAGGTCCAGATCTTAATAAACTTCTTAAAGGTGGGTATATTAGTAACCTCTGCATTGGTACCTACTACAGACATTTACATACATGGATCAAACTTATGTATGATTAACAAAGATGCCTTTCTTAGCACATTTGGTCTTTCAAGAATTATCTATTTTTTGAATATTACTGAATTTAATGAGATTATTTACCATGTGATCATCTGCTCCATTATCTAAAAACATAGTATACAACTGGTTTTTAGGTTTTTCAACTTTTGATATTGTGAGAGTTTTGGCCATTGAAATTCTCTATCAAGTAATTCAGCTTATTGGGATTTGAGTGGAACATTATGATACATTTAATTTTAAAATTTGACTTATCATTTGGATTACATTGGGAATTACATTTATTTGAGCTTTCTGATTTCGAACTGTTATTAGGGGGGAGAGGAGTTTTAGTTTGTACAGGCTTCTTATTAGGACACAGATATATGTCCCTTTTTATTGCACCTACAACAAGAAATATCCATATTTTTGACTTAATCCTGTGGAGGATAATTATTATTGTGGTTTCAGACATATTATTGTGATTATTTAAATAGATTTTAGTCCTACGTATAATTTTGATCCAAATTAAAATTGGAAAACTGATTTTGATTATTTCAAAAATTTTTATTATTGATTTACATTCAAGCTGATCAAACCATGGGAATGTTTTTCCTCGAATAATCTATACAATCACATTCTTCAAAGATAATTTTTATTAATTATTCAAGAGTTTTTCTATAGACTTCTAAATTTCTAAATTTAGTGAAAACAATGTCAAAATTTTCTGTTAAATACATCATTATTTCATCTATCTTACTTTCTTTTGTAAAAGGGTAACCTACATCTCACAGTTCTTCAGCCTAACTGGAAAAATGTTTCAAAAATTGGTGAATATCACCTTTCCTCCAGTTGAAGCGCCAGGCTTGATATTTTGACACGTATGGTCAGGCCCTAATAAATAAATAAATAAATAAATAAATAAATAAATAAATAAACCCCCTAATAATAAATATATGTATTCCAATGTGACGATATATTTATACTTATCAACACTCATATTTATATATTGTCACAGTCAATTGTCAATCACACTTGAGATTATATAACAATAAATGTAGTAAATATTATGTCAACACCACATTGGAATGTTATTGCATCAGCCAATATAGCTCTCTCACTCGTACATTCATGTCTGTATTTGTCATACACCAGAGCAGCTACAAATATTTCTCCATTTTGTCTGCGTGTACTCCTTCAAGTACATGTGTATAAATAGATGTGTGTGTAGTAGTGACTGCTTCATCCTCTTCTATTTTTAACTATATAGCTTCTCTTTTCTACGAACTTCTCCATCTAGAATATTTCTCCAAAATAAAATAATGAATTGTAAATTCTCTGCTGTACGCCCTGTAATTTGCCAAATTGGACTGACTAAATAAAATAAAATTTTATTTCCTCTCTTCTCCACACATAATAAATAATTGGTATCATTTAATTAAAATAATTTTAAGACGAACTAGTTTAACACCAAAGCAAATTTCACCAATGTTGAATGAATTAGTTTTAAAGTACACACATAATAAATAAACTGACTTACTGTTTTTTCCACCAAATTATTTTTCTCTCTATACTTACTTCATTGATTACAGATGCCTGAATAGATGTCTTCTTACTGGAACTTATCGTCTGTATAAGTGACTCATTTTTTTCAGATACCCATTGCTTCCACCATTTTTGACATCGTGGTCTTGATGTCCATAAAGTATGAAGAAAAATATATTCAACAAACAGTGAATTAGAACATAAAACAGGGAACTACCACATCAGATATTATTTAGCGTAGAAAGTTAACATGGAGGTTTTTACTCTAAAACTAGTAACAGGAGAAGTGAATTGAAAGCAGAATAACAACAATAATATTAATAGAAAACGTAGGACACAGTGTTGCTAACCAGTACTTGAACAATATAGTATTTCCCAACACTGATATTAATGTCACTGCCTCCCCGAATATCCAATATGCATTTTCCAACCTGACAAATACCTAAAACCGCCTCTTTAGTGAAATAGTTCACACGTTTCTAAATAGATCAGCTGTTATCAAAAAATCCAGCAAGGTTGCAAATTTTCCCCCTACACTCTCTTTTTCAATCTAAAATTACTGTGCTACATGGGTTTGTTTGAAGAAATCTGTTTCTGTTATAATGTATTAGGAACCATATGGTTTATTGTTTAAAAACTTAAAACTTAGGTAGTATACGTTCAAAAAAATGTCAATACACCCGCGAATTTAGCCTAAAAAATTGTAAGTACATTTTCATTTGATAAATTTTATTTATACCTACGTGTTTACTGTGTGAGCATCCGTTCGAATATTCCAAACACCTACGTAACTTTACACATAATGGTTAATCGTTCTCGAAATAGTTCGCATAATTAACACCATCCTTTCCATTCTTTCGATATTTTTTCAAATTGTTGCAACAACTTGTAAACGAAATTAACACCGTATCCCGAACGATATAAAAATTGTTTGCGTAATCTTTCTAGAGATAGATAGTATAACACTACGCGTCAAAAGGAATGCTGAAAATTAGTCTTGCTTTTTCGAATCGTTGAGTACAGAAATTTTTTAGTCAAATTAAAAGCAATTTTAGCGCAGCAAAAGCTGCACCAAAGAAAAAAAAGGTTTTGAAATTACGAAATTTTCCAAATTTTAAAGTAAGCTAGGTAACTTAAGTTAAAATAATACTACAAGTATGATGAAACACTATTACTATTTCTGAAAGACAATTTGTCACTGAATTGGCAATGCTGTATGATAATACTCGTACCGTAGGTTAGGTCCATGCTATCTGCGAAGGTATTTAAGCTATAAGAACGCATTAAAGTTCTTTGGTATCATAGAAGATACATTTTTTGTAAACGCACCTGGAAGTAAAATTTACCTAGGTCAAAATATGCGTACATCTGGCAAAAAGCAGGTATGTTCATTCAATACCTACCACGAAAATTACCGGTCCATTTGACCAACTTCATAACCGAAAATTTTTATTGAATATTCATGGTTTAGCAATCCACTTGTAGCAGATTGTCTGACTTTAGGTACATTCTAAAGGACGAATGCAAAGATGATGAGATTCTTCGAATTATGTTGAATAATAGTGGTTGATTTAGGAACGAAATTTTGCCGCGAAAAATATCACACTTCTTCATTAATTTCCTCGTTTCCGAAGCCTAAAATGACGAAACCACTTGGTCTGAGGTTCTTTTCCAATGAATGTATTTGATAAAGGTACCTACGAGGTGGAAAGTTATTTCTAGCCGTACGCCAAGGTAATTCATCCCGAAATTCGCAGAGAATATTAATTCAGACGAGAGGAATTATCGGTAATCACAATTTATTTCTAGGCCATCTCTTCGGTTAAATTTGAAAGTGCTTAATCAACATCACTACGATTATTTTGCTCCTTTTTAAATAAAAAATTGCAGTATTTTTTTTTGAATACCTCTTCAAACATGTGAAATAATCAAGTCATCGAAGTTTTCATTGATTTAACTCCTTTTTCTCATTCTAATGGCAATTGGCACGCAGAAAAAAGAAAAACGTGATTAAAATAAATCCAAAGGGAAAGAGATAGAAACTTCTGAAACTCAAAATAAAGAGAATGGGTCTTCTTCCTGTTTATTTACTTGTTTATTCGATTCCGGGTTATGTTACTGAATGGATAATTTGCCAAATAATTTTTTTTCAAATCCATTTTCTCGAATTATTTCTCCCGAAGAATCGTTTTCCCGAATAGAAAATTTTTTTCAGAATACAAACTATTTAAAAAAAAATAATAATAATAATAATATTTCACCTAACCTCTCACAATACCTAAAGGTGCAAAATAAATTCCTTTTTCAAAGAAAAAACAAAAAAAAAATAATGAAACTAATATAATTAGTGTAAATGAGAAGTAAACTTCACTTCATGAAGAACTTTTGAACGTTCATCTTTTTTAATAACCATCTCTCTTAATTGTTTTAGTTACACTGTCTCTTGTAACTATTCACTAGTAAGGGGCTCAATAGACAAGTTCGCAACTGTTAATATAATCTGTACTTTGTTACATTAGAATTTATTATTGAAGTCTTTAAATGTTGTTTGGAACTTAGTCTAATTGTTTTGAGTTTATCAATCAATCAAAGGCAATGTTGCTGTCACAGATATACTTAGAATTTAGAGGAATTATGAAGAAGACTGAAGGATCAATAAGTGTTTATTTGTTTATATTCAAAATCACATGGGAATTTTTGTAAATATTTTTCAGATGTGAAGGATAAGTAATGAAGACAAAAATGTTTGTGAAAAATAAGTAACCAGGCTGACGACTTTGTTTGAATACCTGCGGGTTGATTCAAATTGACAGACAAATCCCTCACCAGCAGGGAAGAACTTATTGTGATTTGAAATAAATTGGAAAAAAATGCAGACACGTTATTTCTGTGTTTTGAGGGAGAACTTTGCTCTATTTAACTGAATACTAGCATCAACTTTTCATACTGTGAAATATTAATTGTTAATTTGATTTCACGTGTATTTGTTATAAATTTATTCTCTCTTCCATTATAAAACATCAGTTAACTCCATTAAATTAAAAAAAATCTTACATTTTTTCTTAGAACTACGAAAGTCTTTCCAAATTTTTTTGACAATTAATTATGACGAAAACAGAAAAAGTTTTTCCTTATTTTGTTTGGCATCTTCCATATATTTTTATCTTTCTATTCACTTGAAATTTCCGATCTAAATAATATAGTTTTGATATTATTATTTTTGTTGATTGTTTATAAAGTTAATTAGAAAGAATATAAATATCACATGAACATAACTATTGCTTTATTATTAAGCTTGATACTCTTATGAATCAATGCTTCTGAAGCTTTCTATTACTATAATGCTTTTGTTGCTGTAGAAAATAATACTTGCTAAATATAATAGGTGAACATTCAATCTCTATATGTTTCTGGTCAGTTACCATTATTTGAACTGACTTCAAATTTGTCAATTTTTCTCCTTAGAAATTTATTTAGATCGGCTTTATGATATTAAGTGGATTTTCATCCAAACCTTTCGTATTTTTGGCTGCATAATGTCCGATATTGATGGACAAAATGACATCATCAGCGAGTATATCTTCTATATTATAAATGAATGGAGCCATTTTTTGTGGCCATTTTATGGCATAACTAGCTGATCAATTTCTTCCATATTTTGGATGATGGTATGTTCTAAGCCCTAGGTGGTTTAAAAAGAAAAAAAATTGAAAAGTTTCCTTTTCAAGGTAAAATTTGACTGAAGTTTTGCTGATGTAACGCAACTTGATGGACAATTACCAGGGGGTACATATGGTTCTGTGGTAGAGGAGTACATGTTTGCATCATGGAACAACCTTAAGTTGCTGTATTTAGTCCTCCTTGTCCCTCCCAGTTGAGATCAATAAAATTTAACATTATCATATCAACATATAAAGGCCATACTTAAAATTAAAAAGCTATCTATTATAAATTATTCTTACATTCAAAAGAATTAAAGTTTCATTTCAAAATCTATATTCTGAGAGCTTGCAATTCAGTTAAAAAGTTACAGTTTGGAACATACTCTTTTAGAAGAAGTTCTCAGTTCTACTTTATGGTTTTGGTTTAGTGTTATTTCTAAGATGGGAAAACATGAAGAACTGAGAGCTTAATAAGTTATAAATTATTCAACAAAAATATCAGTGCTGAACCTGTTTTGCTTGAAAGTTGGTTTTCAGTTATACATAAGGGATTTATTTCAGTCAATTCATGAATAGGAAAGCTTTAACAACTGAGAACTTTAATGAGTTAAAAAGTTATCAACAAAGGTTTCAGTTTTGAACCAGTTCTGTTTAAAGTTACAACGCGTGAGGTTATCACCCATTTCAAAAATAAATAAAAATAAAATCTGATCTAATAATAAAATATAAATAACCTTTGTCAAATTTTTAGAATAAAAATGTACCGTGGATAATTCTAAAACCTATACTTACCTGTACACATTCACTTCTTTTCATTCTTTTTACCACCTGCAGATTTCTCTCTCTCTCTCTGTTTATTTTCATACTTTTCTTCTCTATCACACACATTGCCGTGGTCAATCACCTTCCTTCTTTCACATGGATCTTTTTCTCTCTGTCATTTCACAAATATTTTTTGGGTCTTCACCTTTCTTATCATTTTTCATATTTCATCTCATACTATCCACGGATTGTCATCTCATTTCATTCATTTTTCTTATTTCATACTACAGTAGGTAAATACTTTTCTATTCTTAATTTCTTCCACTGAATATTCTATTCTTTTTCTATGTATATTTTATTTTTTATTTTATTTTTCCACTTTCTAAAATCTCAAAGGTGAATTTTTGTCATTTGACACAGTTTTGGTTTGGTTTCCATCAGAATAATATGTTCTGTTTTTACTATGTGCTTCTATGCAAAACTTTTATTTTTGAATATAACTATGTTTTTTAAAATGTGTTAATCTTTTAAAAAGGCAATGGGCAATATTTGGTAGTGTGACTCCTGGTTTTAATTCAAGTTTAATAGCAAAATGTAAGTAAATTATGGAGATTTCTGAGGTACATTTGGTATAATAATTTAACCATTAACCATGATGACATTGGGTCCACAAACTCTGGTAGACTAAGCAGGTCAAAAGTTTCCTCCCTGTGCAAAATAATTGTCAATTCGAAAGTGGTCTGTTATATAAAAAATAATGTTGGAACTGTGGGGTGGGATGTTGAAATGACCCGTCTGGTATGCTATATTTAGTTCTCAATTCTGTCTAAGGGAATTATTTCAGTGTCAATTCTTCAATGGGAAATCTTGAAAAACTGAAAACTTTAATGAGTTAAACATTTTTAATCAGAAGTTTTGGTACTTGACTGGTTCAGATTGAAAGTTAGTTCTCAATTCTAAGGGATTTATTTCAGTTTTAATTTCTCAATGGGAAAGTTGGAACAACTGAGAGCTCTCATAAGTTACAGAGTTTTCAACAAAAGTTCCAGTTCTTGATCTGTTCTATTTGAAAGTCAGTCCTCAGTTCTGTCTAAAGGATTTATTTCAATGTCAATTTTTCAATGTAAAAGCTTCAATAACTAAGAGCTTTAATAAGTTAAATATTTTTCAAAAAAGTTTCAGTTCTGGACCTGTTCAGTTTGAAATTTAGCTCTCAATTTACTTTAAGGAATTTGTTTCAGTGTCAATTCTTCAATAGGAAAATTTGAAAAATTAAGAGCTTTTGTAAGTTACAAAATTTTCTGTTCTGGACCTGTTCTGTTTGAAATTTAGTTCTCAATTCAGTTTAAGGAATTTATTCCAGTGTCAATTCTTCAATGAGAAAGTTTGAAAAACTGAGAACTTCAATAAGTTTCAAAGTTTTCAACAATATTTTCAGTTCAGGACCTTTTCTATTTGAAGGTTAGTCCTCGATTGTGTCTAAGGGATTTATTTCAGTGTCAATTCATTAATGATAATGCTTCAACAAGTGAGAGCTCTAATAAACCTCCATTCTGAGAGCTGGAATTGAGTTCAAAAGTTGCAGTTTATTGGACCTGTTCTTATAAAAGTTAATTCTCTTTAGGGTTGTACTGTCAGTTCTGAGAAATGAAAACTTGAAAAATTGGGTTCTGTAAACAAATTAAAAACTTTGCCCTGAAAGTTTCAAAAGTGAGAGGTTCTGATGAAAGTTGGCTTTCAGTTTTTCTTTGGAGTTTTTGTTAAAAGTTTCAATTGTTGGCCTGTTCTGGTGAAAAGTTTTTCATTTATTTAATGAATATCTAATGATTTTTGGCTTGGAAGCACGATGCAACGATAGCAAAACAGATCTGAAAAAATATCACTTTCTTTTGCTGCTATTTAGAAAGAAGTAGTGAGATAATATTATACCGTAAAATAAAGAGAAAAAAGTAAAACAAAACTTCTGTCGTAGGTACCCATCTGAACAAAAAAAGTTGATTTGAAGAATCAAAAATAGTACTATATTAAGTAAATACCTACATAAGTAGTCGAAGGAAAAATAAGAGAAATTTACGAATAAATTATTTTGAAGATAGTTTAATTATAATTATAGCTGCTTATTAATGTCTTGAACCAGGTTTGTCTTTTTTCATGACTTTTATTGGAGGAAAGAGAACGGGAGAGCGTATTTTATATTAAAATATAAGGTGCTAAAAACAAAATTAAGTACCTTGTTTGTGTTACATTAATGAAATTGATGTCAGATAGGGAATCAAATCCATACTGTCGGCTAGGTATCTATCTGTTCATTGATCACAAAATGGTAGGCTAACCAATAGCGTTACACCACTGTCAGAAAATTGTACCTGGAGTTGATCTACATTTAATATTTTTCATGTGACATGAAAGTACCTACAGTCTCTTTCTCTGGAGATGACTGTCACAATACCTACTTCACTGGTTTGTCAAGTAGTCATTGCCCATGGAAGAAGAAGCAGTCGTATGCCACCACTATTAGGCTCTGCAGGACCCTAGACCGGGTCAACATCACTCCAGTTCTTAGGCAGTACACTAGATTACGTAATTATGATAGAATTGGAATTAGTTGTTTAGGTATTGTCTGGTCATAGGTTATTATATATTGGGTAGTCACAGAACATGGCATTTGAAGTCACTAGTATTCGGTCTAACGTTCGTATTTTTTCGTTTTATCAAAAAAAATAAAAAAGTTTAACACTATTTTACCATCTTGGAACTTCAATTTTGAGGATGAGATCAGTTTTAATATGTGGGTAATTGTAAATTATTAGAAGCAACCTGGGGTAAATATGCCTATGGTGTTTTCTCATTCAGACTAGCTCCAATTGTCAAGCAATTGAGCAAGCATGGACCATTTAGACAGGCTATTATTGAAGAAAAACTTAATACTTTACTACACTTAATATGACTACACATATAAATAGAGCGATTATTTTACCAGTTCATTTTGATCTCTTTGACGCTGTTATGTGTGTTTGACACAGCTACCTATTCAATATTAACTTATCCGTCCTTATCCTAAGTTTCGAGACAGGTCCATAATGGTTGATCTACAAATTCCAGATGGTGACAGAAGATTGTTCAGCTAAGATTTGTGTGTCCTCTTTTGAAGACGAACAGCTGAACTCCTTACTTACTAACCTTGGTAATTATCATTTTTTCATTGCATTCGACCCAGAAATTGATTTCGGTTTTCCTAAAATTCACATAACATACAAAAATTTCTAATATTTCGATTCAATATAAAATCATTTTCTGGTATTTTACACCTTACACCATCGAAAGATTGAAAATCTACTTGTAAAGTAGGTACTTACCTACTGATTTAGCTAAATCATATAACTTTGAACGTATTTTCCCACTTGCCAAGTGAATTGTTTGTGTGGGTACCTATAGTGATGTTTCTATACAATTTCTTCCAATTATATTCGTTTCAACGAAATCAACAAACAGAATTTTTATTACACTCCTATTTATTATACTGGATTCATACGGTTTTGAAGTATTTACCTGCATGATGATTATAACGACGGATAAGAGTACATACACAAGTACATTGTTACATTAAGGCGAGAATAATTCACTATTGTTGTGTAAATGTTTTATTGTATCAGCTTTCTTTTACATGTTGCTGTTTTTTCTTATGTGACGATTATAAATATCTGACACTGAAGAATAAAATGACATTTATTACCTACCTACTTACCTCTTATCCACCTAATATTGTTGAGTAGCCTAATATTATTCGAAAATATATGACCCGAATAAAATTTACGTCGATGTGTGTAAATGAGTTAAGCGCTAAAGCAGTAGTATTCGATGATCTTGTTTCACGTACGTATCTAGTTGAATTATTATAGCCCATACTTACTGTGAAATTTAAAAATTCCGTTATTAACACCTTAGCTAATTCGTACGAAACAAATTTGAGAACATACCATAAGCTTGTAAACGAGCACGAGGAAAATTATACAGGGTGAATAATAATTCTCGTAATCCGAAGTAAGTTTCGAAGAAAAGCAGTATAAAAATTACAACAAAAATAATGTAATGGTTTTGGCCAAGAATCTCTGAATCTTTGGTTGGTATTCGAGTGTAATATAGGTAATTATGTACATAAATCCAAGTGTGATGAAAATACTTTGACATTAATAAAATTTTAAATATTCGGAAGAATAAGAAGCTTCATTTGAAAAGTATTACTAGACGTTACTTATCTAATCATTTGCACTGGGAAACCATATCATTGCGTGAAAAACATGCAATGGCTGCTATGGCGGTTTTAACTACCTATCATGGATCGAGAAAGTGTAATTAATCTATGCCTTATCCAATGTTTTTGACTTTCGAATCTCGATCAATGTAATTTTTGTGACACCTGGCAATGAACCAATCCTCAGATAAACCTCTTTGTGTATAACACGATAACGATTATTATACCACCCATTTCAGTAGGTAGGTAAGTATCTATGTGAATAGAAGGCCTAATTATTTTCATTATTGCGCAGCTAGAATTATCGTATTTTTAGGTGTTAATAGCCATTTCTCAGCTAACTTATAACCTCGTCTACGCACAATTCTTTCTTCGATGTAGCTTGTAACTCACCAGATGCTTCGTTTGGTTTGAATAACCAATCACAAGTCCAGTTGCTGGCAAGATATACCGTTCACTGTCCAAAAGTGCTGTAAAATATGAGTAAAATAATGTTTTCTCAACGCTGAAGTACGAACTACTGAAAAATTAACATTTATTAAAGGTTCAACCGGAACAAATGGTGGCCGAAAAGAAATATTTTCATTTGTCCAAGTCGTATTGCAAAAAGTAAAATAAAATAAATGTGAAATACGTCACAAATCGCCTGCAGATTGAATTTTTCATCAAAAACGTCCAAAAAAAAAACAAACAAAAACAACAAGCAAAAAGAAAACTGTTTCTAATGCAGATACTAATGTTAGCTGCTACAATAGGCACCCACTGTTTATAAATAAGCTGCTTTAAGTGCAAATTTTTACGACGCATTCAAAATTAAGAGTCTACAGCCTCAGTGGTGGTAATAAAAGTATACCTTATTTTTGACTGCATTTTACACTGAAAATTTGTTCGTAATTATGAATAAGCCAACTAGTTGGTCTGGGTAGTTATTAATTTGAAATATCGAGACGAAAGTCGTGTAGGTCGTTTAAAATGAACACGGCACATTAACATTGAACATAATTATACGTAACGGGTCAACGTATTTATTTTATCAAACGATGTTAATATAACCATGAATAGACTAGAGGGGAGAGGACTCTGAAAAATAATGCGGATGTTTTATACAACTTAAATTTTTGTAGGTTTACCTTCATTTGAAGTGTGTCATTCTACATTCTTGCGAAAATTTTGAGTTAAACTTCCAATAAAGAATAGATGCTGGTAACTCAATTTATCAATCGAAAATAATTATGAGTTTATAACTTCGATTAAAACGAATTTCTAAATCTGGTCACCTTATACTTGAACTGGAATTTCCGGAGACCTAGCACTTACAAATTCGTACCTACTTGGTCTTAAGACACTTAGAGCGTTAGGTGACGTCAAAAGAGTCCTGTTCAAATTTTTCTCATTAACTAACTAATCAGAGTTACGAAAACATAATACTCCTATTTTTATCGAATCTTTTTTTATTTGTTTCGTGGATTTTTTGAGAATTTTCAAAAGCTTTTTTCCCATCTTCATCCAATTTCCTTTGATCTGGACATCAATATTATTTAATAAGTAATTAGGACTAAATTTTGTCGACGTATGAATAGTATCGTTGTATTCGGTAATGCATTGAGTTCCAATAACAGACCATGGTTTTTTTAGATTCGATGAGTCTTGATTAATTTTATATCTAATTCGATTAACTGGAGTTTGGTTAAGACTCATTTAAACCATTTGAAAATGCACAATCTACTGCCTTAAAAATTAAATTCACATGATTCTTTCTTAAAAATAGTTTAAAATCAGTGAAATTAATTCCACTATATTGGTCGGTTAGTAAAGTACCTACCAATTTTATTTCCTTTGGCTAAAATAACTGATTTGGTTTTCTTGGATTAATATTAGGTTAGGTCGGAACGTGTGAAATTGCACTCAGTAAAATCTTTTCATCTTTTATTACAAATGGACTTTTTCGAAGTAATTTTCTGAGATTAAAAAAAAATTCTAATGTTTAACTTATGCGTATGAATTCTACGTAGAAACCAAGTAAATTTCCAAAGCACGCTGGTGGAAATTATTTAGGAGCAATCATTTTTCACCTTGGCTTTGTAAATAATTATATTGCTTTTCTCAATTTGAAATTGAGAATGGTCTACAAGTCTAAGTATTTTATTGTCTAAAAATTTTATAAAAGTTAGAAATTTCATATTTATTTATAGAGGTTTTTTTTTATGTTTTTTTTTTTTCTTGATTGAAAGAAAAGAGTTTGTCAACTTGAGCCATTAACCTTTCCACACCGGTAGGATAAGTTATTAAAAACGGAATTGTGATCACATTTCTTGTACGTGTATCGTGTCTCCGAAAGTGCGTGGGCTGCAAAGAAATATGATAATACACACCTCCGCGCTAAAAGCTCCTTGTAGTGATATAATAAATCATATTGCCACTTTCTTCTAGTCTCCAGTTATACTGAACATATCGAAAAATTTAGAATGTTTCAGTCTACATTGACACGTAAACAAAAAATAGATTGACCCATTTATTATCCTCACTGGGCTCACCACGGTTGGCATAATAGGCTACTATTTCTACAACGGGGTGCAAAAGTTTTCGAAAAACTGAAACACCAACTTATTCGAGTATTTCCATCCTCGTATGTCATTTGGGTCAAAAATGATGAAAATGTCGAAGTGGCGGGGAAAAAACTCGTACTCGTTCGTCTGGTTAATCCTGATTGATGTGGTATATGAGATGTAGGTTGAAAAATTATTTAGATTGTAGGCAATTCTGATAGTTTGAAAAATACCTACTCGATTGAATGCCGTGTGAGTGCGAATTTTTTCCGAACGAGTAATAAAAACATTCGCGTTCGTTTTCTTGCGTCGAAAAAAAAAAAAAATGTATTCCAAATAAATGAATTGAATGAAAAGAATTTTCTCGTACTATCGGAATTAGAAAGTAGACCTACTGTCGTTTTATTAAAGAATAATTCTCGAAAGTAAATGTTGGAAGTAGGTATATACTGAGAAAATTCCAAACGGTCATTGGTTGGGCATAAAATTCACAAAGTTCTTCGTTCGTCTTTTACCATTTCTCAATAAATTATTCGTATTTTAGACCTTTTCAGATTCTCGTGTCGCTGGATTTTGATTAGCTTTTGTCACTCGATATGTTGTTGAGACAGAATAATATAGGTATTATGTTGTTCGATCGTAATATTGCGATTTTGGTTTTCTTTTTTATTAATTATTTATACCTACAGTTTTGACGCACCTGACCCAACACCAAAATTCGTAAACTAAATTTTCGAGATTTTTTTCCATAATAATATTAAAATTGAATGCATCCATATCAAAAGGGCCCAAGTGACACGCTATTTTTTTTCTTCAAAATCGCATTTGAGATTTTACTTTTGGTGTCATTGATCAACTAATAGAGCTAGATATTGAAAAATTAGATCAGATTAAATTCAGTTCCTTCCCTACCCAAACTTCTGAATAACCAATGTATATCTCTAATAGTTGTGCTGTAATCAATAAAAAAAAATAACCCACTTAGGCCCTTCTGGTTTAAATGCTATTTTCCATTTAAAAAATGTTATTTTATTGGATGAAATAATACAAAATTATTATAAAAAATGCAAAATAATAAAAGAAATACGATTTACGATGTAGGATTACTGAAGACAGCTCTCTGGTACCACTACTGGGCTGATCGGGGCACATATTTCATCAAATTTTTAATGTCTTATTTTGCTTGGGTTAATTGATCCTGGAACAAATGGCATATACTTTTCTGCAAGTTCATCTGTTCTAGGTTTCTTGAAAGAGAATGGAGTCCAAAGGGGGGGTGTATGACGGACTTGCCAAAAGCACTTTATTTGGCCGATACTGCATTTGAACATAGCTTCGAATTGCAAAGGGTTTTCTTTTTGTAGTAGTTTTTTTTTTTTTTTTGTGCAATGTCGATAGACAGGGATCCCAGTTGCAAATAATATTTTGGGCATGTATCATCTTAAATGGTCCAGGCTCGAAAAACATTCTCATGCACCTCTAATAGCACTCGTAAGTAGCAATTTTTTTTGCAATATCTTTCTAAATGCTGAAATTCAGCCATATTTTATCAGAGATCATAAAATTAATTAAAAGTTTTTCTTCACGAATCTGATAAAACTAATCATGAGAATAAAATAATAATATCAATAATTTCTTGTCAGAATGACTTGTAAATAGGTAAGTATTGATATCATAAAACTGAGATTTGTGAATTTTTTTGATTATTTCTCGACACATTTTGGCCAATACCTATCTTAAGAATAGACATAGATAGCGTTACTGGGTAAAGTGCATATGAAAGAGGAGGGTTGAGGGATTAACATTTTAAGTTTTATTCCTAACGGGTCTAACTCGACTTAGGCCTTTTTGATATTGACGCATTCAATTATTTTCATATAAAAACAATATTTTTTTATTTTCTTCTTTCAAATAGAAATTACTGTATAAATTCGTAGCCCAGGTACTTGACAAAACTTGTCTTTTCATTCCAATCTTCTATTCTTTTTTTTATTTTTGTTTCTTCTAAATTATTCCCAGGTTTCACTATATTTGTTCACCTTTTGTTCATTTCATGTTTTTACATAATTCTGTTCATCTTCTTATCTCTTCATGCTTTTTTTTTCTTACAAACATCTCTTCTCTTTACGTCATTTGTTCTCTGGGTATAATTTATTCTTCTTTTCTTTTTCCCTCTACCTTTTCCCTTCCCTTACATCACCTCTGATCAAGTACCAGGTTCTATTTTTTTTCTTTTATATTATACATTACCTACTCTGTACTCTGTAAGAATTATCATTTTACACTCTGTTTCCCCCCATATTTGTTTTCTCATCTTCTTACCACACTTGTCAATCAACTAATTTGTAATAATTTTTTGTACATTCACTGTCGTTTTTGCTCTCGACTACCCAGGATATATTTTCATTTTGTGATAGATTTTATTTGATACATGGGTTTTTTTATTAATATGTGTTGAATTTTTTCACTTGGCATGATACATTTTTGATGGTGTTAACCCTGGTATACAGATTATAATCTGTACAGCAATGTGTGAGCCCTGGAACACAAATAGCCTAGTTTTATATGTATTTAATTTCACACAGGTATGGTCTAAATTTTGAGTTCCTGGTAGGCTATTCAGGTTAGACAGTGGTATTTCTTAATGCTGCTGTCCAGTGTGGATGATTTAGTCCTGGTTCATAGAAATATAGTAAGAGTTTGATTTAGAATACTATAGGTATTGCCAAGGGGAAAGGGTTTTAATACCCCCAGTTGCATATCACAGTTTTACCATTTTTTTTTTTTTTAGAAAAAAATTACTTTGACAAAGTTTGTGTAATTTACAAGAGGCCAACTACCCTATCATAATCATGCCATTTAAAAACAGTCAACATTTCTTGTTACTGGCCTTCTCTTGGTAGGAAGTAACATAATTTATAAAATGAAATAAAAGAAAGTTTGAGGAAGCAACAACAAATTCCAACAACTCTTCAAAACATAACACCAGAGAGGAGGATGATTTTTTGAAAAATACAGATATAATTTGGCAATACGTTGAAATGGAATTCGTACTTTTTTCACGAACTTAATCTATGGAAACATGTCGCAAGTAAACTTTTTTTTTTTGTTTTTTTAAAAAATACTGTTTTTTTCAATTGAAAATTGGCTTTCTCCTGCAAGATTATATCTAATAGGTAATAAATCCCATAAAGTATAAGACGGGTACCTTACCCAGCTAAGAAAAAATTAGGACTAGTAAAAATCGAGGCTAACATGTAATATTGATAGTTGATTAAAGACACTAAATTTGTCTTAAATTTTTCAAATTACTAAGATTAATTGACATATTATTACTTTCCTGCGGTAATTTTCACGGAAAATGCAGCACATATATACCTACCTAGTACCACTGAAAATAGCATCTGGGTATATTGTAAAAAATATAAGAGACAATAAATAAATAAATAAATAAATAAATAAACAACCGTATGTAAATGTAACAGTTTTTGAAACCATATCTTGATTCGTGCCCACAAAAAACAATTATGATAAGCTTGAAAACAACTCGAAAGATTTTGCTTCATAATTGGAAGAGAGAAATTTTGGTTTCATCTTCAATAATGACTGAACCACAGACATAGAAACGAGCTTATTCACGAACATTATAGCTTTGAAATTTGGTTTCAAATAATATTCAATAAAATTTAGCTTCAAGTATCAACTATTCCAATGAAAATTTATGTCGTAGCTGCATTAAGAATACTTATTAGTCTGTAGAGGGCATAGATTTTATAGGAATTTCATTTATTTAACGCTGTTCCCTCACCTTTTTGTAGACATTTTAGTTCGTTTACATAAACATGCCTGACAAAATATAGAGACTACTAATATTCCAAATTCTGAGAGTAATAGTGTAACGAATATAGACGAACATTTTCTAAATGTCCGCCTATATTTTTACACAAACGAAATTATTCGTTTTATTTTCTTATTTCTCACACTTCTATTACTCTTCTTCTTCTTAATATAAACCTAACAGGAAATGGTATCGTCTGAATTTGATGAAAATTCTCTTCCATACAAAAAAAACTATTGTGGTTGACCTCAGTTAATGTCACACACGTGTACCTTAATTGAAATATCTGCCTAATACTGGAAAACGTTAATTCTCCTTCTTTTTGGTAACAACCAATCATAATAAACTAATCCCACTATTTCTTACCATTTCTTCTTTTTACTATGTAAAAATTAAATTATAAAAACTCTAACTCTGAAGAACAAAATGTTCAATTCTATTTTTTGTGTTCAATTCATTATTTTAATTTGTTCAATTCTATTATTTTCGTTCAGTTCTTTTCATTATTTTAACTTGTTCACTTTAACTATTACTGTGTTGTAAATGAAAAATATTATATTTTATAAAAAGATTTACATTGAAAATTAATTGAAGTCTAAATCTCTCAACAAAGTTAAGGTCCACCATAGTGTGTGGATACCTAGGACATTCAAGTTTAAATTATAAAGTCTATTTTATTTAATTATATATATTTATTTGTGGTCTTCCTCAAATAAATATTTCGTAAAGTGTCAACGTCAAATATAGGAAACAAATTCGAACCAACACCTATTTTTTGGCGTTACAAATAGCATCCTATATTCTATCTATTCTCACAGAGGAATGCCACCAGATATGATGACTATGTAAAGTCATCATATTTGGCGGATGTTCCGATGTTATGCCACCTATTTTAGGTAGGCCATTTTTAATTATAACAATAAAACTATAGATAATGTATTCTGTTTTGTTGAAGATGAACTCATTCCTAAATCTCCTCTCAAACTCTAAGGTACAAATATTTCGGTGTCTACACTCGAGATTGTAGATTATCAGGTTTCATTAGAAGATAAAATAAAATTAGATTTAATTAGTATAGAAGAACAATTTGATATTTAAAGTGTTTGATATGATTGTGTTGTTTATAATTTTGAATAATAATAAAAGAGATAATAAGAATTGTCTCTATTTGATTGAGATTTTCTACCCCTAAAAAAACTTGGTACAAATACCACTTTATTTTTGGTTCGCTATGGAAAACAGTAAGGAATTTTTATAAACTGTTTATGAAAGCCTATATTCGATTTAGAAGTTTTTGGAATTTATTGGTACACCCACCCACTCTGTAGAAACAGTCCATTTGTTTAGAGTAAAATTCAATAAAAAAAAACTTAAGTTTCCTAAGATGGCTCTTCAAGCAAGTTCTGATAAAAATTATCTTCTGACGGTGTGATTATGTTTGTAAATTACATAATTATGCAATTCCCTTCCAGTCTAAAAAGATCTTCTGATTGTTCTATTTACGAAATTAATTTTTTGAATTTTGTCACCTGGCAGAAAGAACTTGCCCAAAACTTGAACTTCGAAGGTAGCACTTCCTCGACATATCGAACATAGCTTGCATAATTTATCGCGATGTTTGAACTTATAAAAGCCCAAAAAACAATTGGGATAAAAAACTCGAACTTATAATTATGCCGGCATACGCCATATTTGACAGATTTATTTGTAAATTGCAACGTTTTTGTTTCATTGTGGGAAATTGGTAGTTCTAACTAACTGCTGAATTTTTTATTTATTTATTTATTTTTTGAGTAACTCTTCAATGAAATTACAAAAATTTATTATTTTAAGTAATAAAAACAATTTATGGGTGGTACCAGACAATTACAAACTACTGGGCAGAAAGACGAGAAACTGAGATGAAACTACTATGCGCGAAATTTCGATGGACGCATGAAAAAAAAAAGATCAGAGAAAACGTTAATATCGTTCGAACTTGAATTACTAGACCAGTGGAATGGGGTAGAAACATATTCTTACATACTAAAACTGATGATTTCGTTGTATCATAGATACAATCTATAAGGCGATAGTAAGAACCAGAAAAAATATAATATTTTTTAAATCATGACGTCTTTGGGTTGAGGATGATTAAAAATGTTGGCAAATTAAACCTTCACATAATCGAGTGTTTTGTAGTACCTAATGAAAATACAGCAACAAGGATGGGTTATATTTCGTAATTGTTTTACCTATTTTATGAAGCCATCGTGTTTTGAGAAGTGTAATTTGAGTTTTTCTCGGAAACTGCGACCTTGAAAACGACTTATCTTCGAAAAATCACTTACCAACCTAATTCATAGCAGGTAGTTCGTGTTTTGGTCGTAATGACTTCACATTGCATCGAAATTTTTCATGCTAATTTGACTCTTTTTTATCTAGCTGAGTGGTGCTAGTTACTCCAAGGTAATATGTAACCTCTTCATTAGGGATTAGTACTTTTAATATTATTTTTCGCTCATTCACGTTCGTCACTCGCTTATGTTTTTGCTTTCTTTTTTTTCTTTTTTTCTTTTTTTTTCTCAATTTTCCCAACAATTTATAATAATGTAAACGGATTTAACCAAATATACTTAATCGTCGGAAATTCATTTGAGTAAAAGAGAGCGAAACGAAAAAAATAAAATTTTCCAGACAGAAACAAAAACCGACTCATGCACCAAAGAAAACGGAAAAAGAGACCTGCGGCGTGAGACTTCATCGAACAGCTTTAATCAGATTTGTGGTTAGTTTTTCGGGAAATGAGAAAAAACAGTTTTCCTCCTCTCGGTCGTCGTCTCGTCAACGAAAAACCAACAAGATTAGGTTTTTTTTTCCCTTTTTTTTTACCTCTCTTGTTCTACTTTCCTTGTTCCTGTCTCTCTTTCTCTCGCCCATATAAATCTCCGGTTACCAAACGCCAGATGTAAAATGGTAATGACGAGAACGGAATAAGCAATTTTCAAATTTAATAACGTGAAATGTAGTAAGGATATTGAAATTTTTTTGTGTTACACAGAAGGGGGGAAACAAAAGAAAAAAAGAGAAAAAGAAAAAAAGAAAAATAGAAAAAAAGAAAAGAAATAGGACGGCGGAAGGAAGAAAAATCGAATAAGTACACGTTGCAGAAGGCAATTGTGGAGAAAATAAAAACGTAAACGAAATGTAAGACCGAGGGTTGAGAGAAAGAGGAGAAAATTTATCGAAGAAAAGTGAAAAAATAAAAGGGAAAAAAACGAAAAAAAAAAAAGTAAAAAATAAAAAATAAACAAGAACGTTAGACACATTTGATATCCCTGAAAATTATTACCTACTGTTTATCGTTACCACATTAGAAATTAAATTCCTTAACTAATATAACAAAACATTATTGCAGGTGCGCGAGCTTGGTGGGGGTAAAGGTCATATGAAGAGTTTAAGATAACAGCGGCGACCGATAAATTGGGTCGAATAATTTTTATTTGTCATCCTCTATTATAGCTATCCATACGTGACTTGTAGCCTAATGGAACCAAGGAAATATTTGTAAAGAAAAAGGTGAAAAAAAAAAATTATAAAAAATGTTATTATTTCGTGTTAAAAACTACGAAGAATCGGAGGAGGTGCTTTTTTTTTGGGAGGGGGGGGTATGAAAGTGCAATAATAATTTGAAACACTTACTTTCGGACCAAAAAAAAAATGAAAGATTGCGTAAATATCGCAGGTAGACTTTAAGCTTATTTTAGGGTGTTCACTTTGTAACTGACTCGAACAAATCGTAGGTAGCCTTTGACTATATAGCTTAATGGACTGCTAGAACTGATAAGAAATACATAGGGTTAAATGGAACACCGATAAAGGCACTGTTAACAGGCGTTCTTTTTACGAAAAACAACCTTTGGTGATAAGTGATAGTGATTCTAAATTTCCAATTCCGGCTAGCAAAAAATTAATTTTCATATTTCGTTATTTTAGTAATTAAAATTATATTTGAAGATAATTAATTTTATTATTATTCTACTTTGCCATTGACACATGATAAAATGGTATTATTTGTAAGTAAGTTTACAGAATAATTAATGACATAAATATGTAATAAGTACTTTACTATTCATTCCACTCAAGAACGGAGTTCTGAACCTAGTAATATTCTTATCATTTATTGAAGATGCTTGAATTAGAATTATACCCAACACCCTCCTCAATTTGAGAGTTGAAATAAATGAAAATATAAAAATACAAAGAAGTTAATATCAAAAATGAATAAAACAATCAAATTTATGCCACAGAATAAAAAAAATCACAAAACAAATTACGAATGACATGTAATTAATGATTGATGATCAAACTGAATCAATACAACTGATAAAAAAAACGAAATAATAAAGAACAGAATACTACTTCAGCGAAAATACGCACAATTAATGAATGACAAGTGACTAATTATATCAATTAACACAGTAAAATTCGTTTCTGATGAATAAAAATATGAAAATGGATCGAAAAATATGACGTTAAATTAATCAAAAAACTAACTGAAAACTAAAATAATACTTCACAAACTAATTTGTGAATAATTTTTGTTATTTGGAGATTTGAAGAGGCAGTCAGAAAAACGAATCATATTTAAAACGTTACTCACGAAAATATAACTCAATACAAATTCAGTTTTCACACAAAGTACCTTTTTCGAAAAGTAACGCCTGCATTGTTTACCTTTAAGATTTTATCAGTTCTAGCAGTCTATTAGGCTATATAGTCAAAGTAGGTCGCTACCAAACAGTTCCCATCATTCTTGCAAAGTAATCGAAAAGTAACGAAAAATTGAATAAAAATCGAATGATCGAAGTTTCCAGTTCATAGGAGCAGTATTCAAGGCGATGGAGATAGAACTTTAATTGGAAATAGGCTATTCTCGTTTTTGAAGGAAATTATATTTAAATGCTTTAAAAACGTGATGAACGATCGGTACCGATAATTCCGCATAAAAATGCATTATTATGATAATATAAAAGTTCGAAGGGATTCGTTAGTCTTTTTAGAGAATGTGTTAGTTTTACTGATATTTTCACACGTTTTCCTATGTTGATGACGAAATGTAATAATTGTTTGAACTGTATTATCGTGAAAAAAGTGACCGAATCATTTGCAATATGTGGCTGCAGCGATATCCGAAGTATCCACATTTCAACCTCTTTAACGTCATAACAGAGTCCATAGGAGGTGGGTTCACCTTAAAATGTTTGCATATACAACAAAAATATGGATAATATTTACTTGTGCGTTTTTTCCACGGTGAAAAAACGCGGATGAGTAAAAATAATTTAGGAAAGAAGTTTTCACACTGTACCTACGCGCATCTATGCAACTCTCATAACTTAAAAGTACGTTTTCCGCAATAATTATTTCTAAGTACAAAAAACATAAAGCTCCGTTGATGATTAAATAAATTAGAGTTTTTGGACGGTGGGAATTTTTCATTTTTTATTTCTACAATTATCATTTTTTTCTCCATTTTCATGTTTATAATTTATTTTATTTTATTTTGTTATATTGTTTTATTTGGCTTTTATTCTTTTTCGTAATTTTTTAGTGGGTAGAAACTTCAGTACTTATATACATATTTTTCATTTTATTTATTTTTTTATTTTTTGTGTAAGAAGAAGAGCGTTACATTCAAAAATTTATTCTTTCAGGGAAGGTTTTACATTAATATTACTTTACAATAAAAACTTCTTTTTCTTTTTTTTTTAATGTTTTAGATTGTTGATGTGTTGGTCTTCTTGTGATCCGTCTTGTAGGCTTTCTAGCAAATGAGCATTAGTCCTATTTTCTTTAAGCACTGAGTATAGATTCCGGTAAAGAGGGGATAATTTTTTAGCAAATTTTTTTTCTTTTGAGGATTGGTAAGGTGTTTTGATACAGACCAAATCTCCTCTTTTATGCTTTACTGAGTGTGGGTGTGAATTGTCGAATTTCAGTTCTATTTTCTCGAGAACTGATTTCTTAAGATCTTCATATCCTCGATCAGGAATTTTTTCAAGTTTAACACTGCTACGGAGGGTTGGTTTTTGTTTAAGTTGTAAACAGATTGGTGGTACTGCAGTGATGATTTCTTCCATAGTATTTATTTTATGCTCAACTTCTTTTATCAGGTTTGCCAAAATGAGTGTTTTTGTTTTTCATCTGAGTGCATTCTCAAGAATTTGGCCAGAGTCTGTATGACTGTTTCTGCGGGGTTGGATTCTGGATGATAAACAGACGTAAACCTAACATCGATTTCACCATCTTTCAAGTGATCTACACATTTGGCTGTAGCAAATTGTGGACCACTATTGGACAAAATGCATTTTGATTTTCCATATTCCTCCATATATTTTTGTATGTATTTGATTGTAGTGGGCATATCCATTGTTTTTACAGGAAATAAATTCTCCATCTTTGGTGATTTTTCTGGAATTAGGGTACTAAGAAGGCGAAAAAATTTTTGCATAATTTTTTTCATTTCTGGAATTCCTTTATACTATTGTCCAAATTTCTTTGAATTGACCTCAGTGACTGTGGAAAGGGGTTTTGTTGCACTCATCTAGGTTGCACTGTGGTAGTTGGTACAACAAAATTCTCATCATGACAGTTGTATGCTGTATGATATTGAGACAAAGTGTCTGCAATTTCATAATTTTTTCTAACAACATGATTTATATCTTTAAGGTTGAATTCCTCCAGAGTGGTAAACCAATGTGCTACCCTCGGTAAAATCACCAAGGCCTATTACTTAAGTAAAATTATGAGGTTATTTCTTTCTACTCACAAATACTCGTACAGTGAAAGAATGTGTGGATGAAAGGTTAATTGAAATTTCACAATAAGTAGCATGGATTTTTTAGGGAAGATTACCAAGGTTAATGCACTGGATGTGATATGACAATCCATGGTGTTTAGACCTGGTTTTGCTGATTAATTTTTGATTTAAATTTACATTAATAACAAAGTATATAGGCATTCCAATTGCAATTATTTTATACAAGTGTGAGGAGGATTATACACATTATGTTTTCCGTTTGGTTCTTGAGCAGGAACTGATGTGAATAAAACAGGTGTGAACTGAGTCAAAACACATATAGAAAGGACAAGTCCAGGTTTTACATATGGACAAGTTAAATGTTAATGTTCCACAGACAAATTAATTAAAAAGTGCTCATTTAATAGAACATTAACTACACAAAAATAAAATTAATACAGAAGTTATATCACTCAGATAGAAGTGGGGACTGAATGACAAAAATAGGATTGAAAGTTGACTAAAGAGTCAAAAAGACAAAAGAAAATATGTGTTATGATAGCATTAAAATTTTACAAAATTAAAATTTTTTCTATTAAATTGATTGGTAAAGAAGCAGTGGTTTAAAGTGGTCTAGTCAACGGTAGTCTGATGTTAATATTATATTATTATTATTATTATTATTATTATTATTATTATTATTATTATTATTATTATTATTATTATTATTATTATTATTATTATTATTATTATTATTATTATTATTATTATTATTATTATTATTATTATTATTATTATTATTATTATTATTATTATTATTATTATTAGTATTATTATTATTATTATTATTATTATTATTATTATTATTATTATTATTATTATTATTATTATTATTATTATTATTATTATTATTACATTATAATGGTGAAAACATCCTTTTTTGTTTTCCAAGGTCGAGTATTTTTGGATCATGATAGCCACAGTGTAGGCAAGATGTAATACTTTTTTTTTATTAACAAGATCTATAAAGAGATCATTGAAACACTATGGAGTCTTGTTTATACATGACTAAAATAGAAAATATCAATGATCAAAACATTAGTGTCAATCTATGTTTGAAGTTTATTATTAAAATTTAAGTTAACCAATTTCGTATGATTATTTTGGATAGGGAGCTAACCTCCATAGAGTGTTGAATTCAATGTAGACCAAGCTGAATGGATTATTTTGATTTTAAAACATACTTGGTGTAATTTTGAAATACCAAAGTGAGAGGTATGGTTTGAGTTCCTGTTTAGGCGCCACTTTTAAGTGTATTTGTCATGTTATTATTATGGTGATTTATTATCAGGCCCCATTGTCGTGAGTAAAAATTCACAATTCAAGGTGTTACAAGAAAAAACCATACTTATTAAAATAAGACAGAATCTTAGGCAGAAAATACTACAGATATGTAGTCATGACAAAACCTTGAAACATGAAATATGTGAACAAGTGGGAAAAAATATGTGGTATGCCAAGGGAGTACATTTGACAATCCCCCACAGTCCTGACAGTATTTTGTACAACCATTGACTCAGCCAAGAACCTTGGGATAAATCACCTACCCTGGATGGTGGCCACAGAATTACCACCACCCAACCCTAAGTAGTCTACCAGATATCCGTTAACTCAAATTTCAACCAAGCCTGATAAAAAATTTATACTTCTCTAGCTCAGACAAATTCACTTAAGTTCCATTAAATCAGATACCACAGATGTATAAAGCAAAAACTACCCCATTTCCAATTAAAAGAAATCAACACATCGTAATTATAAAATAATATACAGTATAAAAATAAAAACCAGTCAACATATTCAAAAAATTAAAAAGCTCGACACATAAAATTTAGTCTAAAAATAACAGACAAGTACATTAATAATTATGCTGTGTCTACACACAGCATAAAGACAAGTGAGAAGAAGCAATTAAATAGTTTTCAATAATCAAATTAAAGGAAACAGTTCATGCAAGAAGAGAGGGAAAAATAATTGATGTGAGAATATAAAAAAGTAACTATTAGTTAGATATTTACATCCGTGGCAGCAGCCAAGAAAATAACCATGGAGGAGGGGGAGAAGGGAGTTAAAAAGTAAACAAAACATAGATGAACTGTAAGTATGACTGCAGCAACATCTCCAAGGGGTGAAGAGAAGGAAAGAAGAAGTACAGAGAGTGCAATGAATGAGTGAGAAATAAGAATGATGAAAAGTATAATAAGAGGTAAATGGCAAGAAAAAGTGTGAAAAAGATGAAATGATTGAACATGAAATGTATGAGAAGAATGAAGATGCCAGTCTGCAGAAATGTGTATATGGATGGAAATAATAATTTAACAGAAACATGGAAAAAATGGATAAAAATATACATCTTTAGGCTACCAGAGAATTTTTTATTAAGCTAGTGTTAAATCTAAAACCATGGAGAAAATAATTTTCAAAGTGGTTTTTGAAAGTAGGTACCTATTATTTATTATTACTTTTAAATTTGAAAGGTGATAGGCCGCATGCGTCACTTATACGTGGTTTCATTAGTTCTGTGATTGCCTATATTATGTCTTAAATACCTCGTAAGTTAAAAATGAAAGTATGCTACAGAATCCGGATAAACACCGTCAAAAATCTGTTGAAGGGAAAAAAAAAAGGAAAGAAACCTCGACTTTCCAAAATTTATTAACATTCCGCCACCAAAACAAAATGATGCTCTGGATCCCCCACAATATCGAACATAATTTTCAGAGAACAGTTTGTTATAAAGAGCTGAAATTCATATAAAATATTTTAATACATTCGCCGATCATTCTCTGAAACTTTAGTAGAAATCGCACGTTTGATTATTGTGAAGATACAAGAACTGAAGCTCGCCATGAAGAGCACTTTGGCTTGTGCCAGCCCTGGATTTTTTTTTATATAGTTGGGTAACACTGTATGATTTGTTATTTTGGCAAAAACGACGAAATATTTTATTTTTTGACAGTTGGCACATGTGCATAAAATTTAGAAAGCAAAAAAAAGGGAATAATAAAATCGAAATGATTTTGTCCAATTAGTTTACCTATGCGTAGAGTTTCTTTTCTTCACATGTATTATATTAGTACCTGGTTCACCCAGCATTTTACTCTGATTTGGAAATTAGAAAAATTTTGTTAATTTAATTTAAGCTGAAGATTTTCATAAATATTTTTTTAAAACATACCTCGATTCTAGAGAATTGTATATACAATTATTGCTCATATTATAGTATAGGATAGTGAGATGTTGCTGAAATAGTGAAATCCTCCTACTACATCAGATCCTTATCACTTTAATCACATAACCTGTTGCTGGCCAGACGGAATTTCAACGATATTTTAACAACAAATGCCAAACGTACAACTTAAATGAAATTTTTATAGAATCTATAGGTATTTTATAAAAATTTCAGCTTGAATATGTTACCTTTAATTCTCGAGTTATCACAGAAATTTTGTTTGGGTAACAGGTCGTGAAGTTGAATCTCAAATTATGATTAATATGCGTTGACTTCCACAAGTATGCTGGTGCGGGTTCAAGTGCACCCACATAAAATTGTGCTGTGGTACATAATAATTTAGCTAAATTGAAGGGAATTGGGTAAAAAAACTTTTTCCGCCACCATCATACACCCACAACCTATTTACAAAGTAAACCCTTGGTCATATATCAATTGACAATGTTATAAACATTATTTCAACTACCTATAAATTATAAATTTACATCATAAAATTAAATTACTAAAATTTGGTAAATAATTAACGCATCTTCCTGTAAATTATCATTTTGCATAGAATAACAATAACTTTTTTTTAAAACATTCTTATTGAGCAGGGTCAGGATATGCCATACTTAAAAAAAACAAAATTTTTTTAGGTTTTTACTTTTTTTTTCAAGGGTAGATATGTCGAACAGCTAATACAAAGTTTTAGTTCCGCAATTTTCCACGTCAAACCAAAAATTTTCATGTAAAAGTTAAAGTACCACGCTTTCCGCCACGTCCAACTTACTTAGCTATTATTTTTTCGATTAAATACGTAATTTCATTTACAAACAGAATTTTAGACAGTTATTAAATAATTATAGAGAGGTAAGCCTGGTTATTGGTAGGCATCACCATGTAAAATAGCTCTTTTTCTTAGTGATATTTCGCCACCTTCATATACGTGTAAACGGTGCCATGAAGAAACAAACAAAAAAAAAAACAGTCAAGTAAACACTCCATTTGGCTACTGAAGAGGTAATGAAAATCATTATCAACTATTTGGAATCGACTAGAAAATCTCTTACTTCGCTAACCAAAATTAATTCGATAATAACATCATTTTGGTGTGTGAATTGAGAAAAAAAAATTGTTCTACTTCATTAATAATTTTATTCACACAAACTAAAATTATACGTACCTACGCTAAAAGGGAACTATTTAAAGTACACAAAGGTGTGAGAATCTATCGAACGTTAATGGTAACCAAATTTTTCCACGCACCTACCTGGCCTATTAATTAGAGGCAGATTGTGTAAATAGGAGCCCATCTGCGTTGATTATTCATTTTTTCAATTCGCTCGCTGTACTGACGTGAAGTGTACGCGTGTAAAGCAGTCACTACCCAGCCTATTGCCAATTAAATCGCATTATAGGATTAAAATAATTTTTGTATAATAAATGATTAGAAAGGTAATGTTCATGCTGGTATTTTTCGAGCGAAAAGGAACTCATATCATTGATGAATATAATCTCGATATAAAATGAACGCACCTCCGTTTAAAAACGTGAAGCATCTTTTTACATTGAACCATGTTCAGTTTACATCGAGGTAGAAGTTACATTCTCTAAACGAATCGTTAAATCTGCCACAAAAAGGATATTGATATTTTGTTCAGTTTTTTATCATTTTTGAGAAAGACTCATCATTATGATAGAATTTTAATTTTTCGCTGCTTTCTGTTCATTAATTATATAAAATATATCTTCCTCAACAAGATTCAAAAGTGAGTTTACATAACTCGGGAATCGCTCACTTGCTACGCTCATTTTGCCAACTCCCTCGCATGAAATCGCGCAATTTTGAACCTTGTTGTTTAATATACTATTCTCTGGAAATGTTTATGGTAGGTACCTATCCGTAATCAGGTATTTTATCATGGGGTCACCATCTAAATATGGTTGCTTTGAAAATCTTAGAAAATCATTAATTAGGTAGCTGGCAGTGTGGCGTGGAAAGATGCAAAATCAACAAATTTTGTCCCAAAGCTTCTTTTTTTGAACGATTTTACGACGTAAGTAATTTACCAGTTTTCCACTCTCATACAAAAATTCACTTTCAACTTTCTAATTTCATTCCCCAAACCAATCTCTGAATGTCCCAGTGTCATTCATTAACTCGACTTTAAAGATATGATTGTTAAGCATCATTATGGATTGAATAGGATTTTCAAGCTTAATTCTATTTTATATCTAGCGTATATTCTATTTATTTTGGTTTTAAGCATATTATGTATTAAAAATTGGCGATATAAAAAAGATTTACTAAAAAAAAAATATTATTCTTTTAAATAAAATATGTAGGTACGTGATATTATTATTTTATCACGTCTATTTTGAATATATTGACGCATGAGGCTATCACCCATTTTTCAATTTTTAATTTTCGATAATGATAATATTTAAAATAAATTTTTTGGCCATTTTCAAACAATATCTCTATAAATAATAATATGTACCGAGGTTGTTCATGTTCATACTTATTCATTTCATATTCATTCTTCTATTCTTTTCACTATTTGTTTTTATCTCTTCTATCTTTTTTCATATATTTTTCTTCTATTTCACACTCATAGTCGTGGTCATTCACCTTTTTCTATGCATCCATCTTTTTATTTCTGTTCACAAAATATCTAAATTTTACATGTTCACTGTATTTTTCATGTTTCATCTTTTTGGTTTTCACTTCATCTCATTCACTCTTCTCATCTCAAACCAAGTACATTTTTTTATATTATATTTTATTCCCCGCCGAACCTTCTACAATATTCTACACTTATCTCTTTCTTATTATATTCTTATTTTATTTTTATTCTAATAAAAATCTCGGAGGAAAAATTGACTTTACAAAGTCAGTCATTTTTCAAATGCTCAGAGAGCAACATGTTTTGTGCCTTTTCCTTTTGGTTTGAACATATTTTATAATTTTGTGAAAATGTGTTAATTTTTCTTAAAAGGCAATGGGTAAAATTCGGGGGTGTGGTTCCTGATTTTCATCTAAAGCAGAATGGCAGTCATGTAAGTACATTTTATGGAGATTCCGAGGTACATAGGTGTTAAAATATAGCCATTCCATGCTGACATCGGGTCAACAAACTTTGGTAGGCTGGGCTGGTTGGGGGACAATATTTCTGAGTTGCTTCCCTTTGCAAATGGGACTTAATTCGTGAGTTCTTTCAGCCATGGCCCGTGGTTTTTTTATAAAAAATAATGTAGGAACTGTTGGGTAGTGTGTCCATAGTAGGCTTCCCTGGAATACCACAATATAATATAATACCTGTTCCAAAAACCAAAATAAATGAAATTTACTACATATAAAATACAAATGAACTAGAAAATCGTATTCTACCTATGTACTTATGCCCAATTCAAAAATGGTAGCGGTTGGCTTCTCTTTTTTCTTTTGGATCGATATTTAGTTATATTATTAATATCTCAAATAAGCCCTTTCTCTTCACGAACCAGCTCCTTCTTGTCTCGCATACCTACCACAAAAAAAAATTGAAAAACAAAGCGAAATTCATAATCAAGAATAAAATTGTGCCAAAAAGAGAAAATTAACCTTCTTTTAAATTTCTTCAGCCAGATCTAGTAGGGACTGGAATAATTATTAAAGTCTGTGTTATTCAACAAGTTTTAGAATAAAATTAGATGAGCTAGACATAGATACAAATGCTTATACAGTTGAAATTGTTTACAACGAGATCAAGGGACAAGAACTTTTTCTCATTTTATCCAGTAGCCTGTAGTATCAAATATTCCCTTATAACGAACATCTCGTTATAACTAGTTATAACGAGATGTTCGTTACAAACAAAATTTTTGATTAAAGCAAAATTAAAAATAAAAACGGGTAGATAAACATTGCGTAAGTATGTATACTGAGTCATTAGTAGGTACGTGCATATGTACAATGAACATTATAAATACATAATGAACATATATAGGTACAAAATTACAATCCGAAAAATTGATCTAAAGTCGATTGTGTTTTATTCTGAATCAACTTTTCATCCATCTTACATTCTAAAGTTCTTAAATATTCATAAGTTGAGGTCTCTTCATTGAATATGCAGTACTGGAGCAGAGTTGTAAGGGCTGAACGGACCTCTGTAACACTGGGAAGAGAACCAAATGCATCTTCATCATCACAATTCATGCTGAGCTTATTTATCGATCTATTATGCCTTTTTACTCGTTCAAACAAATTTTTATTTACTTTTATTCTTAAAATGTCCTCGCCGAATCAAGTATCTCATTTTATACGAGTTTGCTGTATCCGGTTTCAATTTACACGGGTTAAATGGAAGTTTGGCCGGGAATTTTCATTTTGCATGTAATAAATAGTATCTCGCTATAACAGATCTCGTTATAGACGATTTCCATTGTACATGTTAAAGGAAGAGAGCGCCGGCATCAATAATTCCAGAACATCTTGCTGGACAAATTTTAAAAGAGTTATTTTTCTCAATTTAATACAATTTTATTTCTCATCCAGTTAAATTAAAAGAAAATTGTCGTGTGATTTGTAAGATTTAAAAAAGTTATTTTCAAAAAAATTGAAACTTGATAAAAAAAAAAAAAAAAAAAAAAAAAAAGGTAATATGTATCTAGACTACAAAAAGACAGTATACGATATTTATACAGACATTTACGAATTTCCGAAATACTGAATAGAATCACTAAGAAATGTTGAATTTTCCAAATAAGAATTTGAAAATGGAGTCTATACAGGCAAATAATATGCGTTTTCAAAGTGCAAGTAGATAAATAATTTTATATGGTCGTATTGTAGTTGATAGCTGATTCGGTTTCATAGATAAAAAACATAAAAACGAAATAACTTTTTTTTTTGTGTTTCTTTTACGAACGAATGATGAGTAACTTAAGGCAAGAAAAACATTAAAAAAAAAAAAGATTTCCTCCAATTCTCCTTTATGCCTCTACATTTAACAAAATTTTTTTTGAAGAAAACCATTACGTGCCAAGGTTTCCCTCATTCAAAAACCATTTCACTCCGTCAATTGATATACTTTTATTTTTCTCGCCTCGAATATCACGTAGATTTTGGCCAGCCGACTATGAAATCCACGTCACGAAAGTTGTAAATTCTGCGAAAATATTTAAGGACAGCTGGCGTGATTTGGCCTTGCTTTTACTCCGACGTTATGAAAACTTTTGCGCATTACTACTGACTTTTATGTATTTCAAGGAGAAGAAAAAAAGAAGTAAGGAAGAAAAAATAAAAGTTTATAAGACGAACGAAGAGGATTTAAAAGGTTATTGGTTGTTTGCGTTATTATTTGGACAGAAGATAAGGGTTGGGGAGGTAGCAGCGGTGACGGTGGCGGTGGTTGTGATGGTGATGTGTCGCAGATTTGTAATGAGCTGTTTGAATGTTCGTGAAAGCGGTTGTGAAGAATTCATCAACTATTTTTTTTATGTTTTCACTTTAACTGCTTAGTGTGTGGTTAAGTTGCTTTTTATTGTCTTCATAAAATGCGTGTGGTTTTCATAACGACGTTTTTGAGATGGGCGAATAAATTATTTAATCACTTAAACGGTACCGCATGTGAAGAAATTGATTTTGAAAATCACCCTGAATACAGATAGAGTGCCGCGTAGTACTTATTTTATTTGTGGAAAAGAATAACAAAAACAAAAAAAAACTGACGCAGCAGCACCTCCGTTAGAAACAGTAGGCTTTCGAAAAGTAGAAAATTATTTGCTAAAATGTTATTAATAGATCATCAGTGATGGGTGTATTAAATTTTGTAACTGTTGACCTACAATTATGTGGTTAAAAATAAATATTACCATATTCAAAATCGAAACAAAAACAGATATTTTGGATGTACCATCCGGCCGATCCACACCGGAATCAATAGCATGTTGTAATAAATTATAGTTAATACTTTTTGCAAATTTCTTACCTATTAGTTGGAAATCAACCATTTTATAGCCAAAATAATATCCAAAATAGCTGCACCGTAAGTAGGTCTGGCAGGTCCGTCCTAAGGTAAGTAACATACATATTAGAATTAGTCGTAATAAATATTTGTTCCAAATTACGTTCCTATTGGTTCAAAAATTGGACATTTTATATCCAATATAAAAACAAAAATAGTGATATTGGAAATACCATTCGGCCGATTCACACCAAAATTGATAACAAGTTCCAAAATTCTGCAATTATTGGTCCGAAATTAAGAATTTTACAGACAAAAATAACGATAGTAGTACCAGAAATACCATCCGGGCGATCGACACCAAAATCAATTAAATACCTAGGTGAGGGCCTTGGCTTAGTACAAATGTTGGTTCCAAATTTTGTGACTATCGAACGAATATCGATACCTGCACCTTGTTGATAATAAATTGGCTTTTATATTATAATTACCTATATAATATTACAAGCACTGAAGCGCCACTCCTCTCCTCTTTGGCTAATGCAGCCTTGGATTTTTTCTGGCATACCTGAAGGTAACACTAAAATTTTTGTTTTCAAAAGAAGCAATAACCATTTTTTTCATGTCTTTGTGTGGCTGTGTGGGTAATGGTACATGCGCATCAAATATGATGGAATGATTGACGAATTAATATTAGGGAAAAAATTTTCAGAAATAATTTTGTGAAATATTTTTAATGAAAAAATCAACGACTTGTTCATCATAGTGAAAATATAACGAGCTGTTATCCTCACCCCTTTTGAAGTGCAGTGTCGAATAATATTGTTTTAACCACTTTTTTTTTTCTAGTCCAAATGAAACCCCATCGAAAAAATAACCTAAGAGAGTGAAAAAGAGAGAATCTTAATCCACCTCAATGCCAGTGGATGTTAGACGATAAAAAAGAGATAAGAGGAATTTTTTTTTTCAGTTCTCGTTTAATCCTTTTTATTCGTTTCATAAAATGTTTTGTTTGTTTCTAGAAATGTTTTGTCTATTTCAAAAAATGTTTTTTCTGTTTCAATAAACTCGTTTTGTTAGTTTTGAGCATTTTCTGTTTTCACAGATGGTAAAAATTGGTAACATTGCCTTGGAGAGGCTACAGACTTTCTCTATGGCTATAAACCTTTCTTGGAATAATGTAATTTTTTTGGGAAAATCTCATGCAAATTTTTTCGGTGGTTCTGGAGTGATAGTGTTTCTAACCAGTTTTAGCCCATAGTGTTTTATAATATGTAGAGATTATGTGAATTCGAGTTTCTGGTAAATACTGATATTTTCCTTGAGTTTTGAAACGAGAAATGTAGGTACCTACCCCTGTTTTTTAGAGTCAAATAATTTCTTTAATAATATTAATTTAGAAAAAACAAAAAACTGAGGAAGTAGTCGAGCCGTGCAAGAAAGTGATCGAGCTGTGTGAGAAAGTTAACTCAAAAGTGTGCATGTGCCAACAATATTTTTTCGCATCATATTTAAATTTGCTAGTTTTTGTTCACTTAAGGGGAATTAAAAAATTTATTTTTCGGTTGGGTGCTGCGGAAAAATACTTTTTTATGAGAAACAGACCTTTAAAGTAAGCAAATTTTCAAAAGAAATTTGTTTTAAAAATTAAAAACAAAAATTTAAGATAATGGGTAAAATTATTAGGGAAAATAATTTTGAAAATATACATCCTACTTTTTCTTCTTCTTTATGTTATAAATTGAAGTTCTTTTTTCTGTCACAGCGTCATGCCTCTCTCAGTTGACGGATTTTCTGAAAGTTCTAACCACATGTAGATGCTTATTCTTAGAAAATTTGTGCGAGATTTCATTTCGAAAGTTTTGTTCAGAGAGCTGTAATTAGGTTCAAAAATTTCAGTTCCAAACATTTTTTTTTTCAAAGTTAATTCTCAGTTCTATTTAATGGTTTTTGTGTCGGTGTCAGTTCTGAGAAGTGAAAACTCACACAACTGAGAGCTTTAGTTAAGTTTGAAAGTTTTCATTGAGAGTTTTATTTCTGGACCTTTAATTGTTGGGAATTACCAATCCTTTCCCTTAACACCTACAGACTTATTAATCTCACACTACAACTTGCACTTTATTCATTTTGATTTTTGGCTATACTGTTGTTTCACCTGACAAATATTATACTACCTATTTATCGGCTGATGTCGTACTTGTTTGTATATTTTCATAGACCTCATCTTGTACAATGAACTTCAAATCATAATTTTTCAAACAGATTTTCTTAAAATTAATTGCACTTCTTTCATTTCAAAGAGTCTAAACGTCTTTTTCTTCCATCTCTGCAATCATTCTGTTCCCTCGACCTTAATAGTAACGTTTAAAAATTAGTTCTCAGTTCTTCCTTATAGTTTCAGCATCAGCTCTAAGAAGTGAAAACTGAAAACTTCTTAGTTCAAAAGCCAAATTTTACCAATTCAAATAACCAGTGTAAGGTACATAAAAAAATTATAAGTGAAATTACTGAATTCTCTTGCGGGATTAAATAAATCCATCCAAAATCATAAGCGTGAAAGTTTCAGTTCTAAATTTGTTCTTTTCAGAGTTAGTTCTCAGTTCAAATTAATGGTTTTCGCATCAGTGTCAGTTCTACGAAGTGAAATTTCAAACATTGAACTTTAATAATTGTTAGTTGGATAGGTTTCATAAAAAGTTTTAGTTCTAGACCTATTCTTTTTGAAAGTTAGTTCTCAGTGCTACTTTATGGTTTCAACGTTAGTTCTGAGAAATGAAAACTCGGAACGTGAGAGTTCAAGAGTCATACTTTACCAAATCAAACAAACAGTTTGAAAGAGGGAGAAAAACGAAAAAATTCCTAAAAGTTGCTGCAATTGTTTTCCGAATCAAATAATCCTATACACTATGGTCTATTATACAGTTTTCTACACTTATCTAATATGAATTGAAGTACCTACTCTTAGATATTTTCAATGAAATGCATTCCGCTCCTAAAACATGACAGATTTTCAAATAATTCTGGTCTCATATGAGTTACTATTTAACATGGTTTCTGAAAAGTTTCATTTCAAAAGTTTCATTTTGAGGGCTATAATCTATATTTCACAGTTTTTCACTTTAATAGTTTTAGTTTTAGACCTGTTCTTTTGAAAATGAATTCTTAGTTCTTCTTTTGAGATATGTTGTCATTCTGAGTCGTTAAAAGCTTCAAAAATGAAATCTGTAACCAAGTTCGAATGTTCTCCTTGCAGTTTTTGGTTCAAGACTTGTTCTTTTGCAGTTTAAGGTTATTGTCAGTTTAAAAAGGTGAAAACTCAAAAAACTGGAAACTGTAATCGTTAATAAAGTTATAAAGTTTTTACTAAAAATTTTACTTACTTCTCCGTTTTTCTTTGGGCTTGTATAGTCAGCTTACAGAAGTGAAATCTAAAAACACCGGAAGCTGTGTTCAAGTTAGAATATTTTCATTAAAAGTTATAGTTCTAGACTATTCTGTTGAATAATGGCATCTTATACTTGCCCGAAGGGTGGATAATGCAGCCTGTTTATAATAAAGAAAACCAAAAATGCCTAAAAATTAATGTAAACATTCTCCAAAAATTAGGATATTCCAAATATTTTCAAATATGAACAATGTGGTCTCTCGAGGCTGTTTGTTATCTATGACATGTACCGTAGTTACCTAGCTGTTTTATTGCCTATAGATTTGGGTGCAACATACTCACCTTCTTCTAATCAAAGCAGTCAAATAAACGAACATCAATAAATTTTACTACCATTTCTTTTAATAGAAGGTATAAATTATAAATTATTTTCTTATTGTCATAGAAGAGATGAAGTGACACTTCGTTAGGTAAAAAATTTTTACCAAATGATGACGCAAAACTAACATTTATTGTATTATTACGTTTGTTTTAATACGGTAATTGATTTAACAAGCGCTCGCTAATTTTCTTTTCTCGTTTGTATCCATCTGTGGAACATACCATCTTCGGTTTGCTTCAATGTTCGAGCAAACGTATAAATTAATTATTTACAAATCTACAACCCAAAACTAATGACCTCATACCCATAAATAAATGATGCTATGTTTCACTCCTCCGAATAAAAGAAAATGTAAAATCAGAATTCAAATCATCCGAAATTAAAAGTTTTTTTTTTTTTTTCCCTTATTCCTCTAAGATCTTACTGCTCATCGTTTGTCAGTCAGGCATAAAAATAAATTTACGGAAATTACGGAAATTACGGAAATTAACAAGTTACATGAAAAACACAAAACAAAAAATCTCATAAAACTTTCCATAAATTTTTCTCACAATTTTTTTTTTTTTTCATTTTCGTAAATACTAGTCGTATACCAACTTAACAGTTCACTTCCTTAACACTTAATTCCTCTGCCTGGTACCAATATTAATCTTATAAATTGCGTTGTTTCGAAAAGCACAAAGAAAAAACCACAAAAAAACTAATAAAAATATTTTTGTTAGCAACTCACTAACTAGAAGAGCGAGATGAACTTTTGGTTGTCTATTATTTTATTTCAAAAATTATAGACCCTAATGTAAGAAATGGACATGTTTTTTTTTTTTTTTTCAATGTGCAAGCATTGAGAATTATATGAAAAACAGCACGAACTAGCCTGAGAAATTTTCTGCTTCTAACTACATCTTGCTTTGGCAAATTTATCGAATGAAAATTTTCTAATGAGCTTTTTTTAAGTTAGTCACTCAGTCTAGGCAACCGGCGTGTTTTTTTTCGGTCTTACAAAACTCGGTGAGGTAAAAACTATGCACACCTACACATATAAAATATACGTATAGACTCTTGTACGGTTAGACGTACCTACCTACATCGTAACTGAAATAACGAAGTGTGATTAAAGATTGCACCAATTTGTGTAGGTCCAGGTACCTTACAGGGCTTTGCATAGTCTGGGATAGGAACCTTAGATATAACGTAAATCACCTTTGCCAAGTATAAACTTGGTATGATGAAGGCTGACCCTATGTACGAGTAGAACACTTTAAAGGCCAACGTTATTAAGAACTGTTACAAAAGACAACAATTAGAGAATTCTCCACGAAAGACTAATTAATGTGTTAAAAAAAGCTGAGGTTGAATGAAGCGAGATATTTACGCTTATAATTATTTTCTCATGAAAGTATTATAACATTATTTACGTACCTACCTATAATTAAAATGTATTTTTGTTTAATGAATTGCATAAAAGACGTATTTATATTCAAAAACTAATGCACTATCTCAATAAAATTAGGTAGGCTACCTACCACATAAGATATTTATGTTATGTAAACTGTTTGTTGTACAGTGGAACAAACAAAATTTTTATATAGTACCTATTCTTTTCATGGAGCTACATCCAAATTTTTCGTGTAAGCTTTGATTCATTATTAGAATTCACACGTAGGATAATATCAGTCCTTTGCTTATCACACCTAACTATTGTATGCATAGTGATAACCCACTCTGTAAGTACCTACTTGTCATGATGATGTAATTTGTTGTTACAATATAGGTACGTACCTATATCAAAATCGTCATAAAAATATAATGATACAACATCGTAAATGGTTTAGATTAGATCTTCTTGACAATTGTGGTGTACTGGCGCTGTTACAATGGAAAGGTTACGAGTTTGGGGCCTGCGGTCGTTACACTCCCGACCAAAAATGGCAGTGTGTTCGATTTGGTTCTGTATCGATGCTGTAGTAAGTGTGTAATTGATAAATTCATGTTGTTTGACAAATGCCCACCAGATCTCAACCAGCCACTTCCTATCAAGTACATTCTCCCGACTATTCGTAAAATAGCCTTGTCACCAAAGCTCAATAATAGCAAAAAATATTTTCTATCCTAAATAACAATCAGGTATAGTGTAATTTTGTTCGTATAAAAAGCCAAAATTAAACTTCAAAAAATTTATTTTGATTTTGATATAAACATTGAAGAAAGTATTATCAGATTTGAGGAAATGTACAAATTAGCATACTCTGCAATGGCTCGTTTCTTAAACTGTGGTAGCGATCAAATATGGTAGGAAGGAGGAGTCTTCTTAATCAAAAAATCAAACACTTCGGTATATATAGGAAGAAAAAAAAAACGAAAAACTAAAACAGATTTTATTGATAATATTAATGAACTATAATCAAATGGTATAGGTATAGTTAGTTGGTATCACTGTCATAAATAGCTTTTCAGTAGGGGAGGGGGTTGTCATAAAAAATTTTCTAAATAAAGAAAAACTGGAAGAATTGAGAAATATTTTTTTGGAGATAAGGGGGTTTGAACTTGAAACCCCTCTGGTGCTTGGTACGTTTTCAAGTACGCAACAAGTAAAAACTGGTAAAAATAAGTTAGGTTAAAAACAAGTTTTTAAGAAATACGCGTTTATTATACTTCGAAATTAGCTTTGTTTGCTTAGAACGGATTTCGCAGTGCAATTCTGTAAAATATAGAAAAACGTAACACTCTTTAACTGCCCTAATACAGAAAAGCATCGAATTATTGCTGATAACAACAAACTCCGTAAAAGCGATTCCAGTGCGGTCTGGTACCAAATTATGTCATATATTTTGCTGTGTTAGTAACTGAAATAAAAGCGTATAATAGTAGAAGTACTGTAATTAGCAACAGAAAAAGATATGACCACTACAAAGATGAAGCACAACTCTAATAAAAGAACACTGATAAAAAATAACTATTGAACATAATTATTAAGAAAAACTTTAATTAAAATAAATTGTACGAAGACAATTTTATTCAGAACTAGATATTATCCACAGATTTGTCTGTGCTGCGCTCAAGATTTGCCATTTTTTTCATTCTCTTTTTTCCTTTTTATTTTATTTTTTACTGTAAATGACGAAGTTCTGTGAAAATGGACAAATTTGCCCGTATGGAGCTACAAACTTCGACGAAAGCTTGAAACATACCTCAGAGTAACGCAAATAAATACTGAAAATATCATCTTGATCTGCCAAATGATTCTGAAGTTATACGCAAACAAATATACTTAAATTGCGTTTTATTAATGCATAAAGCGTCATTCGTTTAGTTTCGATTCTTTGAATCAAATTTAGATTTCAAGGTGCTATTCTGTAAATAATTATAAGAACATAACTCACTCGAACAACGCGAATATTTACAGAATAGCACCTCAAAATCTGAATCCAATTCGCAGAATCCGTTCCGAATGAACATAGGTACCTATAGAATGTCCAAAATATCTATAATAAATTTAAGAATGAAAGGTGAACGAATGGGACAGCTCGATAGTGAGCTTTGATATTATTGGCTAATTAAATACATTAGAATGAATTAGTATCTAGTATTAAGTAGACATCAAAGTTCAGAGGGGAAAGAGAGGATGCAAAAGGGCAAACAGAAAAAAAGAACAAAAAAGTTTCAGGAAGGTGATCAAGCATGCTGAGCTTGAAAAAGTTTGAAGTAATAATTCAATTTGGCATCAACGTTTTTCTTGGAAAAAAAATTGTGAAGAAAGGAATGTGGTAGCCAACAAGCAGTGTGACAACCGGATGCAAGCCTAATATTTGGTGGAAAGCTACTTTTAATATTAAGAGAATAAATTAATAAATTAATCTGTATGTATTTTCTGTATGTATTGGACATTAGGAGCATGGTAAATAATAAATATATTCTTAGGATTAAATGAAAAAAGTAAACACTAAACTAATTAAACACAATAAACACGGAATATCGAATAAGAAAGATGTTTCGAATAAATACAACTATGAAACTTAACTCATTGTGTGTAGTTGCAGTGAGAGAGTTAGTGAAAAGAATGACAACAGAATAGAAGAATGTTCACAACCTTCGACCATATACTAGATGGACTGCGCATACTGATGAAATGTTGAAGGCAACCAAATGAAATGTACATTTCATTTGAAAGTTCCTTCCCTTATCAAACTGTACTTTTCACATAATTCATTTACGAATATTAAAAAAGAATAAATGACGCTATTTAATTTTAAAAACACTTTCATTTTGTAAAATAACAATGCAAAATTATTTAATCAATTGATGCATGATATTTGATAAATCCTGAAAAACGGGAACTTTTGAATGAAATGTACGCTTTCATGGTGTCTTCATATAAGCCAATGTTAATTTATCAGTATGCGCAGTCCATTATGTATATGGTCGAAGTTCACAACAATAATTAGATGTAAACAGCAACGGTGTAGCCAACCAATACTCTAACTTGAAATCTTCAACAGTATGGAAAATACACGAATTTATTTAGATTCTTTTTCCTTCCAGGTGCAAAGTGTTTATGAATGCCTTGTTGTTTGAACCTGTTACTCATGGATTTTATAGTTATTAAAAGATCGCGAGGTTATTCGCTTTATTTTTAGATTTCTTGGGGTGTCGCGACGAAAAAGTTTTTCAACCGATGCTCCAATGAGTTACCTCTGAAAATCTTTAACCGAAAGGAAATGGTTTTAAATGAATTCCACTTGCCCTCTGGGATAATTTACTAACACACAGAATTCACTCTACCGAGTGCCATACGAGGGTTCAACGGTTCAACGACTAATTTTTAAATTATCACAAATTTCCCAAACAAACTTCTTCTGTCTTCCTTAAAAATGGCTTATAAATACAACTGAGGAAAAAATGTGTCATTCGTCGTCCTTAGAAGATTTCCATCTGATTCTCTACGAATGTAAACACTTCATGAAATATTTGATTCAGCAATTCTTACAAAAATTTCATATCACAACCACACGCTCTACAAATCATTAAATTTTTCATCGTCAAAACGCACATACGAGTAGGTAACTATGGTTCCAATAGGTAAATAAGAGGAAAATCTCAATTGAAAATATATTTCTCCTACGAAAAAAACAATTATGTTCTGGTTTGTCAAACATTATGATAGGTATATACCTACTCATAGTGAATATATTTTTTTTGAAGTGAAACTTCTTTAGGCAGGGTAAACTCGATCGACGTGAAACGAAATCATTTCATATATGAAACAGAAATGTGGACACACACATATATACACACATACATAAAAACCTACACACACACACACACACACAACATGAGAGGAAAGCTGTATAATCACTTAAGGCGCCTCTAGGAATCTGGATTTCTTTGGCACGCTTCGAGTTTGTGGCAACACATTTTGTGCGGCGCAAAAATATGAGGAAACATAAAAGGTGTCTCCATACTAAAACTGCTTCGCATTTGGGGCAACTTAAATTTTCCGTCGTCTCTAGAAAATGGTATATTATTTTGTATTGTAGGTAGGTGACATGTTTTGACAAAAATAATAATAAAAGGTGGTTTAGGAGGCAAAGCCTCCAATTAAAAAAATTAATAAAAAAGTTAAAAAACAAAAGAAAAACAAAACAAAACAAAGGGGGTTGGGAGGCAAAATATGACAAAAAATTAAAAAACATAAAAGGTGCCTCCATACTAAAACTTTTTCAAATTTTGGGTGATTTAAATTTTCTGTCACCTCCAAAAAAGAGTATATTATTTTTTATAGTAGGTAGGTGACGTATTTTAAGAAAATAAATAAAAAGAGGGTTTTAAGAGGCGAGGCCCCCCATTAAAAAAAGGAAAAAAGGGGGTTTGGGGGCAAAACCCCTATTAAAAAAATTAAAATCATAATCATACAAGCACAACCCACATTCTCTTCGGTTAAAAACAAAAAAATATAATTTCATCCAATTATCACTCTTGGAAGTTTCACTTCAAAACTGTGTCCCAGCACACACTTTTTTTTTTTTTTTCAGGAAGAAATACTTTTTACGTTGTTATTTTTTTTAGCTTTTTTTATAACTTTTTGTTTCTTCAATTCTTTAAACGTGCTTCTTGGATTTAAATTATTTTTTTGCACTTACTTTTTCGTTCTGCGTCGTTTTATTTCTATTTAAGCTGACGAAAAAATATTTTGATAATCCCAACGAGAATATTGTCGCCGAGAAAATAGAATAACCGTAGCGAAATTTGCATAAAAAGGCGTTCAAAGATGGATGAAAAATGTACGAACAAACGTTGCAAAAGAAATATATTTAATACTGAATACACTGTCCTCGAAAGAGATGTACTTTAAACATTTATTCTAGGATTTCAGTCGAAAAAATAAAAAAATAATAAAAATCTGTTTCCTGCTTATACTTATTTTTTATTTCTTTACTTTTTCCTTCGTGTTCATCGGGTAGGCAACTGTTCGAAAAGTGAATATCTATATGTATAGATAATACGTTGAAGAAAATAAAATCTCCAGTCGCATCACCTGTATCTACTTATATTACGTCATGTATCGATAATTTTTGTATTTTCTTTTTTGGAAAATTCCATCAACACTCTGTTCCCTTTCTTCCACCTTTACTTTTTTATTTTTACTTTTTTATTCATTCTTACAAAGCTTAGATAAAGAAGGAAATACGTGCGTTGAGTATGATATATAAAATATGTCTGCACGAAATCAAGTTGAAAAAGAAAAACGAAAATGGTTGGTACAGCGTGCCCGCAACGAAAATCTTTGAATTTGTAAATTTCTCATGCAGAAGAAAAGTTTTTCTCCTCTTTTCTTTCCTTTTTTTTTTTTTTGTTTCACATTTTCTTCAATGTAAAGTATAAAAATATCAAATATCTGCTATTCATAATGATAAATACGTTTCCAACGATTGTCAGACATTTTTCTTTTAAAAATTTGCGACTAGTTCCCGGTCATTAGAGCGAATATAAATTTTTTTCAAAAAAGCAAAAAATGTTTTTCACAAATGTGTTCGAATTTGACAATGGGCGAATACATTTTTTCTTTTGCCACCGAACGCATCATTTCTAGGTTTCTTCTTAATGTAGCCCGAAGGATGGCTTCAACGTCATTCTGAATATTTCTGGTTAGGTTTTTTTGTATTTTTTTTTTTTTACTGTTTCTTAAGCTATTAAAGTAACAAAAAATTTCTTTCAAAAACAACAATTTACATTAAATTCAAATTTGCTTTTTCGAGACTATCATTTATTTTGTAATACGTTAGATTAGTTATTTATACGGATACACTGCCAAGTATCAGCTATTTTCGGTGAATATTGACCAAGAAATACATTGTCAAAATAAATTCTGTGCTTATTTATTTTTCTTAAAATTTGACAAAACACCCTTCAACTTGTAAATACATCGAGTTGAAAAACGTATAAGATGGGATGACGCAGGCTTCCAAGTACCTAGTAGAAAGCAACCCTCATGTCCAGTCATTTGAAATTTTTTGCGAAAATATAGAAAACATAGATATTTTTAACACACACGTAAGATTGAAAAATTAGTTCATTTCAAATCTTACCTACATGGGTAAAATTGTTTCAGTAAATTTAAAAGTAGAGTACGTAGGTAATCCTTTTTAGTTCACCTTTATATTATGTGAAGAAAAAAACTGATAATCTCGGCTGCGTATCCATGTTCTCCATTCAACTCGATCTTTATTTGAATCATGTTCTATTAGGACTAATACAATGTACTTTGAGACATTAACGAACACAGATGACTTCGATAAATCCGAAAAAGTTCCAGGCATTAGGAGAAGATCACTAGCCAAATACTAATCGCACAGTTTGTTAGACCAAGTTAGGTAGGTAGGTACCTAGCTAATAGATTTGAGATTCATGGCTGTTTTCTCGATGCGGGTTAATGAGTATGTTTAAGAATTGAGTGACAAAATAATTTCAAATACACCGTACGACTTCGGTAATTATTTACACTAGGTACCTATATTATTTAGAAAATATGTATTTGATTATTTTTCGGTAGGATTTCTTGGTATATCCTCACAGGTAAATGTCCCAGGCTACATTAAAATATAACACATAGCTGCCACACACTAAAGACGTTTCTTGTTTAAGCTCGGGTGAATGTCGTCACATATATAAGCCAGTATATGTTGCGCAGCTTAGAACCGACTGTTTTTCTCTTCTGTTTAAACGTAGAACTTTCTCCCTTCTAGTTTGCAGACTCGATACTTTCAGGCAGAATACAATCAACAGAAATGAAGACTTTTGGCGGAGAATTAAACTTAGTTTAATATTTTTCGTTTCAACATATTATGGGATTGCAGATATTGATACGAGAGGACGGAATGTATGCAGTAGTCGTTTTTAATACCTTTTGATACCAAAAGAGAATGAGAAAGTTCCCAAAAATTTCAATCCTAATTCATCCAACTACAATTGGAGTAGAATAATTTTGCCATTTAGGATATTGTTTGCTATTGTATAAGTTTTGACAATAGCACAGTTTTTCCTTGTTTCAATCCACCGGTTGTTCCTTTCGAGGAGAGATTTTCTTACTTAGTGACATAGCAAAAACCTTTTTTGCAGGAGGTAGAAAAACGAAAACTTCCAACAGCTAAAAATTGTAAAAATGTCTGTAAAAAAAAAATAAAAAAAATAAAGAAATGTCAACAACTAGCATGGTTTGGTAACTTTTCAACTGTTGCGCAGAAAAAATCTAACTGACCAACATCCCAGGGGTATAAAACCTCCTCTTGTCTCCCTAATTCAATCCCTGTCCTAACTGAATAGGTTTCTGTGCTGCTATTTGAACAAAATTTATGTATTATAAGTGACTGGTATGAAGTTTGGAACCTTCGAACAGGTTTACTCGCCAATTATAATGCACGCTTAATTAACTATCCCTAAATATCTTACAACAATTAAGATTTTATGCTTTACCTCCTCGTGGAAACACAACAGATAGTTTCCAAATAAAACAGAGTTGAAAATATCTTAGGTTGTTTCTGTGACTTTCAATTTGAAGGTAACATTTTGAGTGGGTACGTCTAACGATATATTTCTACTCGATAACTCTCGTGTTCATATATCATCATACGCATAAACTATAATCCACCTTGTATAATAAATACCAAAGATTTGTGTGGATGTAATTCAGGCGCCATGCAAGAATCCTCTCAAATTTCACACTATATTATTATATTTCTCACCCACACACCCAAATCAGCTCAGCTGACATTACTAATTACGCATAATTTGATCATCATCTAGAAGTTGTCATCTCAACGCTTTATCACACCATAGATCAATAATGAAATCATCTTATCGTTTCATCCTCACAACAGTCATTAATCACCTCTCATATTCATCCGCCACCAAATTAATTGTTAACTTCCTTAAAAATCAATGGATCTTCACTTCTATTGTAATTATAAAACATTGAGATACCCAATATTCTGAGTCTGCAATGTTAAATTAAACATAGTTGGTATATTATTTTGTATTACACAAATATTACTTTGAAGTCATAATTTAGCGCAGACTGTACTGTGATTTTGTTACAGTGTTCCGAGTCTATCGGTCATTTTAAATCTAAAATTGCAATCATTTTACTCAATTCCGCATCCCCTTACGAGGTAAAATCTTGGAAAACAACTTTAGTTGTGTAAACTTAATTTTCAACTTAAATTTTCTCTAAGGCTATCCAGTTTTCTTAAAAATTTAAAGCACTTATACTAAACTTTTTATATATTTTTGCCTCCTTTACAAAACGGTTGACTCATTTTTCGATACACAATAAAGGGTTAAAAAAAATATATTTATTTAAAAGGTGTTAATGCTGGAATTCCCTCTTCTCCGAGTGTAGATAAAAATTTAAAAGATTGATGCAAATGAATAACACAAATTCTTACTGCCTATCCAAAATATCGTTAATTTTTCTGAAAGTTACTGGAGATTTTTAAATTTTTAAGACCCTTCACTTTGGAGAGCTACAATTCACAAAGGAGAAATTTTTTAAATTTTGTCAGGAAAAATTTTTTCGCTTTTCTGGTCCCAGAAATCGATCTTGGAAGTTACATCTTTCTACTTTCAGCCCTCAGTTGTAACTTTTTTCCTTCAAAATCAAGTACCTGAGTAAGAAATCATCTTCTTCTTCTTAAGCCAGTCCCACATGACGCGTGTATTTGACAAATGTTATTTGGCGAATATTCAGCCCAAACATTTGCCTCGCCACTTTGTGGTTCCTACACTACACCACGAATATACGAACTTCACGATTCACAAATATTTGTTCAAAAGGAATATTCAACATCCCTTTGACTCTTGCATTAGTTACAGACAACTGCCGGAACCTGGACAAATGTTTGCCGAACATTCGCATTGGCATTTCTCCCACACAGTGCGCGAATGCAGACAAATGTCAAATGTTTGCCAAATACACGCGTCATGTGGGACCGGCTTTAATGAGCCACGACAATATTATTACAAATTTGTAGATTTCCTGTCCAAGTTATTCGAAACATAATTATGATGACTGCGTTCTTCTTTCGCAATTTATTTACTATCGGGTTTTTCTTCTCACTGAATCGTTTCTTCCATAACTTACTCCAGCACTAACTTCGTCATCAATAGATAAGTAGGTACCGAGTGTTGAAGCTCAACCGAATTCCAAATAACTAAGCAACACTCTCCGCGTTTATTCACCATGTTAGGTACTATACTGAGAAATAACTGTAAGAGAAATGATAGAATTATATCCAATCGAGTCCATCGGTGCGATTATACTGAGCCAGCAACTAGATATTGTAGCAAGAGGGAATAAAATGAGTAGCGATTTGGTCTGATGCATTTGCATTCTGCATAGAAGGCAACGGTTCCGACGACTCGGTCACCGCGAATCTAGAAATTATTCAAAAAATACCAAACTGAGACACAAAATAAAGAATTCCTTTGTGCTTGGATTGAACCTCAAGTCAATGAGTTTTGTTTTGAACACTTTTATTGAGAACTTCGTTTTTGAAACACAAAATGCACTTCGAAAACACACGTCCGATAGAATCGTAATGAACAAAACTGGAAATTTGTATTGTCTCAACGAATTCCGTTTCAAACAAACAGACGCGAGAGTCACGTATGCGATGAGCTCTCACATTTTATTCCTACAGATATAACCTAATAAAATCGAAGAAACAAAAAGGAAGCCTGACGGATGAAGGCGCGGAAAAAAAGGACAAAGCCAAAGGAAAAGGAAATGAACGAGCACAGATCAACATTATCCGACGAACACACATATTCCTAAGTGTTCCAAGCATTTTTCAATCATGTCCTGTCATCAGTTTTTATTTTAACATTTGTTCCAACTGACAATTTATAAAACAAAAATGGTATTAAAAAAAAAAAAAAAAAAAAAAAAAAGAAGAAAAATACTGTTTTTTACTCGTTTGTCGTTCAGGTAATCTTATTTCAATAACGAAGAGGTTAATTCTATTGAGACATTTTATAACACGCCGAGAGAGAGAGAGCGAGTGAGACAGAAAGGGAGAGTGAGACAGAGTGAGAGAGGGAGAGAGAGAGAAAGAGAGAGAATGAGAGTGAGAAAGAGAGTGAGAAACTGCTTAAACACTCGAGAACGTGAAAAAGGGTTGAGGGTTGTAGATGTAACAAGAGGATTAGACAACTTTAACGAAGCTTGACTCTTTTGAAATGGTTGGCACAAGTTTGGTATGAAAATCGCCTTCGCCGTTGGAAATTACCGACGTAGAAGAAGTTTCAAAAGTTGGTTTCCTTTCTTCATTGGAATTCGGCGTGCTTCGTTTATTTCGATTGTTTTTAAGTAGGTTCTCTATAAAAATCTACTTATTAATCTTGATCTCATGAAACGACCTGTGGGTGAGGGTATGTAGGTACGTTTTTCGTTTCATAAACCAAGGAAAATTATGACACCTAAAACTTAAATTCATATAATTATAATATATCTACCCGTATAAATATAATTAGTTATATTCATTGTTTATTATACATACTGAGAAGTCCGAGATTTTTTGATGATAAAAAAAAATTATTTTGAATAAATAATGACAACAAAATGTGACGACATCGTATAAGCACTGAAACACAAATTCAGACGATATAATATCCGAATTCAAATTCATCTTTAAAGACAAAATATGACGACAGTAATCGAATTTGATTCTCTTTCAGAGCAATATTTAATGTTTTGTCAAGTTTTTTATTACAGAGTCGACAGATTTATATTTTGACAATTCTCTGCAAGATGACATAATTTAATTTGTTCGATTGACGACATGAGATGAATATGGCAAAATAGAAATTTATTGTAGAGTAAAAACCCGTTAGATAAAATGCATGCAGCTAACGTCCCTCTTGCTTTATCGCTTTTTACTCTGTGCTTTGCTTACTGTATGCTGACGTATATATCTGTTATCTTTATATGCTTGCTTGTACATCAGTTCTCATGCCTTTTTGTATTACCTGTTCACATGTGTGACGACTATTAGCAGAAAATAAAATGGGGAAACCTGCTGACAGAAAAAGGCTTTTTGTAAAACAAATTCTATTTTTTAATCACTCTTGTTTTAGCGATACTGGGTACTAGGTTTGTTCTTACAAGTAGTACTTCTTGAGTAGGTGGAAAATAGTAAGTCCAAGTCTCAAGTCTTACGTTAAAGTCCTTGTGTAGGCAATTTGATAAAGTGTACCATCTGAGGATGTAGAAAATTTGACAAATTAGGAATAATCTTTCGTCATGAAGGATCAGTGGTGGTGACCAAAAAGTCATTTTTAAAATGTCAATTTCATATCCCACTTCAAGGCGATCTTTTAGAACATCTGCGGGTGATATTTTAGTCAAAAATACGATTAGATGGAGTTCTTAGCATCTGTTAGGAGGGAAATTTGGTGTGTTGCCAAAAACTTTAGACAAGCTTTGTTCAAGATGACTTTATTTCTCTGTCATTAAAGGCCGTGTAGAGCCTTCTTTTGTGCACAGTGGATTTGAATTTCATCTATCTTAGTTATTTTCCTCACCTCATCTTTCACACACCAAAAGCTCCAAAGCCTAAAGTTTCTAATAGGAGTCTTTTATATAACTAAATCACCATTACTTATGAAGACAAACAATTAGGTGAAGACAAAAGAACTTTCTGATGGTTTCTATTATTTGTTGTCTGCAGTAACGTTTTTTTTATTATTTTATTTTTTCCAATTTACACTTTGTTTTATCCACTTTGTTGACACTGTAGTTCTTTTGTAATTATAGTATTTGAAAAAACACTTTATGGATTGAAACTTTGTTAGGTTCTTCGGTCAACACTCCGCACTTATTGCTGATTCATTCATCATATTAATTTGCTGACACATAAAGATAATGTAAGCTGCATTTCATCGTGTTCCAGAGACTTAATTTCAATGTCAAAAAGAATTCAGCTGTAGGGTTTGACCAGGGCCAGATTTAGGGGAGGCCAAGGGGGCCATGGACCCGGGCCTCCGCATTTTGGGGGCCTCTGCATTTTGGGGGCCTCCGCATTTTTGTTTAAAACAAATCATTAAATATGTGTAATTAAGGGGGAAGAAGGAGAAACACAGTAAAGAGAGATAGCAGGCATTATTGTGCAATTTTCATTACCTTTTGCATCATCCAACCAAAATTCACATCAAGCACTACTACATACACACTAATACACCAATATTTATCATTGTGTCTGTGTGGAAGGTGTAATTCCTGTGGAACAATTTTTAACTTTCATACCAAACAGAGATCATACTGGTCATCAAATGGCTGAAGCCCTTATTAAGTTTTTACAAGAGAAAAATATAGATCTACAAAACTGTCAGGGTCAATCTTATGATAATGCGCCAAATATGGATAACAAAAACACGCAGGTATGAAAGCTCGTATTCTAAAAGAAAATTGTTTTGCAACATCTGTTCCATGTTTTGCACATACTTTGAATTTGGTTGGTATGGTAGCAGCCAATACTTGTCTTCACACAGTTTCTTTTTTTGATTTTCTTTAATAGCTTTTTGTATTTTTCATCACTTCACTTACTCGCTATGAGATTCTAAAAGAAAAACTGTCAAACATTCGTGCCACCAAAAATAATTATGTTTTAAAAAAGTTGAGTGATAAACAGTGGTCTTGTCACGCTGATGCAACAAAAGCTCTCTCACACGGATATACACAAATTAAAGATGCTCTTGTCACTATTTCTGATAATGCTGAAGAAAAAGATCTTGTATATAACATTGCTCAAAGTCTTATTATAAAAATGTCTCGCCTAGAAACAGCCATTTATACTCAGTTTTGGAGTGATATATTTGAACGATTTGATTCCATCAACCAAATGTTGCAAAGATCAACAATGGTTATCAATACAGCTCTTCAAGCACTTGTATCTTTGTAATCATTTGTAGAATCAAAAAGAAATTCATTTCAAACATACGAAGAAGCTGGTATAAGATTGTCTGGAATGGAGGAGTATCAGTCTGTACAAAGTTGGTCCATCAGTACTCTTTTAAAACAACTGGGTTATGGAAATGCCCCTGTTGCTGAACTTTCAGCTGGAGAAAAATTTCAAATTGAAGGATTTGTGCAAGTTATAAATAAACTTATCTCATCACTAAATGACCTTATTTTAAAATTAAAGGATGTAAGCAATCATTTCGGATGTTTTGATCATTTGGTGACAATGGAACTAGCTTCAAACGTAATAATGGAAAAGACACAAAACCTGGAGAACTTTTATTCTAATGATTTGGAAGTGTATCTGGGAAATGAATTAGTTTAATTGTCCTCCTTCATAAAACAATATAACAAGAAGGATGTTGAATCAGCGGAAATGTTTTTATACCGCATTTTAATAGGAAATTAATTAAAAAAATTTTTCCCTAATGCAGAAGTTGCCTTACAAATGTACCTGTCATTAATGGTAGCAAACTGCTCAGGAGAGTGATCATTTTCAAAATTAAAATCGATTAAAAACAGACTTTGTACAAGTATATCACAAGGAAGGCTGAACAGCTTGACAATTTTAGGCCTTGAAAGTAATATTTTACAGAACCTATCCTTTGAAAAATTAATGAAAATGTTTGCTGAAAAAAAAAAAAATTGTCGTACTTCGATTTAAGCCTGTTAATCCAAGTGTGAAAGGGGGAGCCCTCCGCATGGAATTGGCCCCTAGCACTCAGAAGTTAAAGTCCGGCCCTGGGTTTGACAAAGCTAAAAAATAAAACATCTTAAAGTGATTTTTCAAGACCAATCGTATCAGTTTTTCAGCTTCATGATGTCTTAGTTTTAAGACATTGTGACATCATTAGCATTTACACACCACCATACATGAAGGTTGACTTTATGAGCCGTTTCATTTCGGACGCCTTAATATATATACATAGATACCTACATAAATTTATAAGCTATTTTCTTGTTAACACAGTATAGGTAGCAATTTTTGTCCGAAAGTCACGAAATTTGGAATTAACATTGGAACGAAGTTAAAGACTTGACTTGTTGATTTTTATGCGGATCGGCTTGACAGTACTTCCAAAAGCATTATTTTTGTTTTTATTTTGGCTATTAAATAGGTACTTAATATTTTTAAAACCAATCGCTTCAAAATTTATAAAAAATATTTACTCTCATTGTAACACGCTACCAATTTTTGGGGTGAATTGGCCTTGTGTTTATTTTGAATATAAAATACCTAATTTTGGACCAATAACTACAAAATTGTACAAAAATATTTTTTCAACATGATATATTTGAGCAATCTACCAATTTTAGTTTAGATATACATCCATAAAATTCGTCTTTGTTTGGATTTTAAAAAATGTAGGTAGGTAATGGTTTTAAACTGTGTAATTTACCTATGATCTATTGTTAACTGACATTTTAGCAGCTGATTTTCTACTTTTTGAAAACCTATTTTTTCTAACAAAGCTGCTGCTGCGTTGGTGTTTTCTCTTGTTACGGTTTTCTGGCTGAACGATATTATAGAGCACGCGCTGGTGATGAGTGGAGGAAATGGCTACGAGAAAATTCGGCAATAATTCCAAACAAAGACTATGATACGTACGTATTCAAGTTTAATGGGTTATAGAAGTTGAATATGCACAGTGATGAGCACACCTAACCCAACTTACCCACACAGCACCTTAGCCACATAGTCTTTCGTATGCACATAATTATAATAAATTATTGCGTCGCCATCTAATCGATTGAAATCCAACAATTTTAGCTTTTTTTTTCTTCTTTTCTTCGTCGTTTATTTGTTACTTACAGCATTTCTCACCCTCACTGTTTTTCTTATTATGATTTTCTTCACGGTCGTTTCTAGTCTCATTAAAAACGATCACATAGGTTGGTAAAGACCTCGTAAAAGACAGTACGTGGCCTAAAATGGAAAAAATTTCACCACTTGATACCCTCCTCGGGTCGTCATCTTGAAGACTACCAGGAATTGACATCGTGAAATAAAAAGTAATGAAGGAAATAACGTGAAAAAAAGTAAGTGTAACAAAATACTTTTTTTCTTTGTTCGTCGTGATTATAGCCTACTGAAATATTTTCACCGGTTTACGAGAAATTTTATGGCATTTTTAACATCGCAATTGACTTTTTCATATTTTTTTTTTTTAATTAGGAAAAATGTTAGCTGAATACGAAATCGTGTTTCATATTTCGCAACTTTCTTCATCTCTTGTTTCGAAGAAAAAGTTAGTGTGCAGCATAAGGGGCAAGGAAGTTCTAAACTTTTATATTTGTTTTATATTTTTCATTATTTTCGCGTCAGAAACATTTGGGATGGATAAATGAATCGAATGAAAAAGTAAATGAAAATTTTCTCAAGGGCGTATGGTGTTCGAAATGTTTTCGTAAATTGATAATTAATTTTTTTTTTTTTTTTTTCCGTTATATTTTAACAAATCATAAGATTATTGAATACAAGTAGGTAGCCAAAACATAAAACTGAATTTCAAAACATAAAACTGACTTAAAAAAAAACAAATACGCTGAAAAGAGAAAAATAATCAATTTCATGTTCCTCTAACGAAATATAGTTCTAGGGACTGGAATTACTGAAGTCAGCGCTATTTTCCTTCACTCTGCTGTTGCAGATTTTATTCGTCAATTCCACCGAATTTTATTAAAAAACATTTTCATTAGTGCTAATTTCAATAATTCTAGTCCCTAGACCAAGATCTTGCTGAATTCAGTTTAAAATAATTATTTTTCTCTCTTTAACATATATATATTTTTTTTTAATTTTATTCTATTTTTTGGAAAAAATTATTGATTTGCCATAAGTAATTCTTTTTTAAAAGAATTATTTTACTCTTTTTAACACTTTTTTTTTTTTTTTTGAAGTTGAGTGGATGTGTGAAATACCTTGTTGTGAAGAAAATATTCTCACCAGAAGGTAATTCATCAGAATTAAGCTTGTTCAGCCACTTCATATTAAACATATGGGTAAGCCAAAACCTGGGCAAAAACTGGCAATTTTAGAGATGGTCCGGACGGTTTATATACTGGCTTAATTACACGCACACATACACAGGTACGTAAGGAATATGTATGTTTGTAAGAGCAGCCCAGTTGCGTCATCTCTTGTAATGATAAGAGATGATGGGCCAGTTTGTGTACAGATTGTGACATCATCACATTGTCGAGATTAGTCACAATTTGGTACTCGTACATTACCTGGAGGTACATGCACGTAATTACGATCGAACGTAATTGTATGTATTTTCTTTAACGTCACAAGGACGAAAATAAGCCTGTTTTTCAGCGGCAACTGTCGTCAGGAGCCGAGCCCCCAAACCTCATACCAGTGATTCCCCACAAGATATTTTGATGCAAAATTTTTTTTCAATAATTTTTCATTCCTAACGTTGGTGGTAATATTATCTAATATATTACTCGCCGTTTTTTATTTAAAGATATCTTAAAAACTATTACATCAATTCTAGAAAAAATTGAATGGAACCGCCATGAGATCACAGTTTATCATTAAGAAAAACAGTACATTAAAATTAGTCCCCAGGTTGAAAAGTCATGCTGAAACAAAAAAAAATAAATAAAAGGAAACATAATAGCATATTACTGATGGAATTGATAACCTCCATCATTTTTTTGAAGTCAGTTACAAATTATTCACCAAAAATAAAGGTTTCCTTTATAAATCCAATCAATAATTGAATAAGCATCATAAAATTTATGAAAATTATTTCATATTTCAATGTGAGTATGATGTTGATTCCTAGATATTTGAAATCGGTTCTCAATGACAAAGATAAAACTGCTGATGAAATTTACACGTTAGCAAAATAGTTAGGACTCTGTTGAAACTAGATGCTCGAATGCTGACAAGACTACGAATACAATTGTTCATAGTAACGTTTTCAACTTTATTGAAATTGATTTCAAAAAATACTAGCGAACTTTAATTGAATTAAGTACTAGTTATCCCGTATAATACCATAAAGTTCAACGGTAACATACAAAGGTACCTGCGGGTGATATAAGGATCTTAGGACTAAATTTGGCTATTATTAAAAATTTATAGTGAAATAATTCAAAATGAATAGCCTAAATTAATTTTAATCTAGCTCAGAAATTTAATGCAAATGTGTTAAGGCGAAAAAATTACACAGACGCAAAAATAAATGAATAATAAGAAGCACTGATATAAAAATTGGTGAAGAAAAATGGCTAGAAAAAGTGCGTTTTCGATAGGAAGAATTACGAATTTTGATGGTCACATTAGTTATCTCTAAGTTTATATGCGTTGATGATATGTTATGATCGTATGAAATGTGTTAGCTGCTGACAAAATATTAGACAGTGTGAAATATCAAAGCATTTTTTCTTGAAAAAATGAAAAATAAATTAAGATGATAAGGTATGGTACATCATCATATAATATTTAAAATAAAACCAATGAAATATAATGAAGTTATGAAATAAAAAAAAATAAAATATCAGTATGTGGTTAATTTTTGTAAAAAGAAAAGTTCATGTAAATCAAAAAAAAAGAGGAAAAAAAACTTTACCGGAAGTACCCTCAATCCGCACCGAAATTAGCAACATGTTACAATAAATTTTAATGAATATATATTTTAAAATTAATGCATATGGTTCCAAAATTCCGCATTTTATGACCAATACAAAAACCAAAATATTGATACAGGAAGTACCACTAGAGCGATTTGACTAAAAATTGGGAGCTTGGTACAACAAATCAAAATAAATATTCACTTCAGAATTTCGTGGCTATTTGAACAAAACTGAGTATTTTATAGCCAAAATAAAAACAACCGTCCGGTCAATCCGAAATAAAATCAATATGTAATGTTTTTGGTTCAGTAAAAATGTTTGTACCAAATTTTGTGATTATCGACAAAAATTACGACCTGAATAAATTGACTTTAATATATACATTTGAATTTGAGTTATTGGCGCTAAAATTTTTCTGAAGTCATGAAACGAAAAACATACTCACTCTCAACCCATTGGCTAATACCGCACAAAGCGTACTCTAATAACTAGATTTTCTAAAAAAAAACATACTTATTAAAAATATTTGTTCTGAATTCGAAATTACACAATTTGAAACCATTAAAAACAAAAATTGACTTGAAGGAAATACCATCCTGTGGATCTACACAAAAACTGGTAGAACATTGCAATCAATTATAATAAATATTTGTTCAAAATTAAGAATTTTATAGCCTGACTAAAAACAAAAGGAAATATCTTTACCGGAAGTACTGCCGGTCAATCCTCGCTAAAACTGATAATATGCCACAATAAATTAAATATTTGTTCCAAAATTCAAAAACAAAAACTGCAGTACCAGAAGTACCAATTCGTCGATCCATACTAAAATTTGCAGTATGCTACAGTAATATATAACAAATATTTGTTTCAAATTTCGTATATATTAGCTCTGTTTGATAGGATTACACTCACTTACACCAACCTACACTGGTAGGGATATTCCACAAATACTCAAGTAAAACTTGGTGCAAAGTCATATAACATTTCTACATTTGTGGAATCGCCCTCCTGGTGTAGGTCAGTGTAAGTTGGTGTAGTCCTATCAAAGAGAGTTATTGTTTCAAAATTTCTCATTTTGTTACCAATATAAAAAAAATAGCGGTACCAGAAGTATCCTCTGACCAATCCATGCAAAAATTGGTAGCGCACTTCAATTAATTATGATAAATAATTGTTCCAAATTTCTTGGATATTGATACAAAATTGAGCATTTTATAGCCAAAATAAAAACAAAAATTATGGTACCTGAATAACCATTTGGCTAATCTGCACCAAAATCAATAGTTCTTATGGTATGCCAGGGGGGGCCTCTACAGCGATCTCCCTTCAGTCCCTACAAAATTTTACAATTCAAAATTCGACTAGATTATGGACTTTAGTAAACTCACCTGTACAGGATAGAGGCCACAGAATTACCACTGCCTGGTCGGATAGTTCTGCCAGGTATCCTTGGACTTGAATTTATGTCATGTATAGGCAATTTTAATATACCTTTTTACCACACTTGCATTTAATTCCATGATAGGACTTACTGGATTAGCAATTATCCGCGGACCATTTTATTACATCACCAAATTTCTCCCATTACCCAGTAGAAAAAATCAACATAATGTTTATGTTAAAACACATGTCATATATTATTACGAAAAAGAAAAACTTACACAAGAAACTAAAACTTAGGAAGATGTTGTTTTCATCTCAAACATTAAAATTGAAGTAAGGTTTGAAGACTGACAGAAAAAATTAGAGTTTGAGTACAAAATCACTTATCTGTCAGTTAAAAGAGAAAAAAGTGGTGGTAAACTGATTTACAATACATACAGAATTTTATTATCTAATTCCACGGACAAACTTTTGGTAGGTAGGAGGGAAGTGAAAAAGGAAAAATACGTCGAAGGTGATAGAACAAAATTTGAAATTGGGAAAAACGTAAGAGATAAAGATTTGCGAAGCACCGAGGAATGAAAAAGGAAACTTTTTGATAAAAGGGAATGTCCGAGGATGGTACATATTCAAGAAATTACAGGATCAAAAAAAGTTACGATTAATTTTGAAAAAAGTGTTCACGTATTTTTGTGAACAGAAACAGGATAGGCCGAATGTGTCATTCTGATCCTTGGATTAATATAAATGTATGTACAAAATTTCATGATTATCTGATAAAAATTGCGACCTGTACCGTGGGAACAAGAAATGAACTTATATATCTGTTTATCTATCTATCTATAGGTATATACCTATATATTATATATATGTATACAAGCCCTGAAGCGCTGCTTCACGGCATTTTGGCTTGTACTGGCCTGGCAACACTGATCAATTGGTTATTAGGATGGAAACAACGAAACATTTGTAGTTGGCGCATGTGCCTTGAATTTTGTCTTAATAATTAATCGTCTATTTTTGTCTTAAAAAATTGGGTTGTACTTTATTATTGAGTAATTGGTACAAAAATTTTCCTGAGATCATGAAAGGGAAAACGTGCCTACCCCTACCCTTGGGGTTAATACCGCACCAAGCGTAATAAGAAGATTTTCTACAGACAACCAACTTAAAAACGTTGCTTAACTAGTGATTAAGAAGGAGAAACGGAATAAGAAAATTAATAAAATTGCAGTCAGCCCAGCAGTAGCTTAATGATATTTTGTTTCTAGTCATTCGATAAATTGAAATTAATGACCCACTTTCCTACTTTTAACATTTTTTCTCTTTCAAATGCTAAAGGATCTTCAATTTTTCTTGTCGTTCCTTTAACCTTTTTATCGTAGATTTCTTTGATTACAAATAAAAAGGAGTAGACTAGAAAGACGACAAGATCTCGCAGTAAAGAAAAAAATTGCCTGATTAGAGATTTCGATGATAAATTTCCCGAATATTTTTTCGATGGCAAAATGTCAAACAGTTCTTTTTTTTTTTCTGTCTACGCCAGTTTCGAATGAAGCTTTCAATTTAGGAATAAATTGAATTCGGTTACGACTTTATGTGAAAATTCTCACCGATAACCTATTATCGAGTCCATTTATTATTTTTAAAACAAACGAAAACGAAGTCGTATTCTTACTTTCAGCAGATAGGTAGAGCTTTACCGCACGTAGCAGCATAATTTTTAAGTAGGTTTCTTTAAAAAATTTGCTTATTACACTTAGTGCGGTATCAGCTCCCAGGGTTTGTGGCGGGTACGTTTTTCATTTTATGACCTTAGGAAAATTTTGGCACCAATTACTCAAATTTATAGTTATATATATAGATAGATAGACGAATAGATACATAGATAGACAGATATAATATCGATAGATATAGATAGATAGATATAAATCAATTTCTCGTTCCCTCTGTACAGGTCGCAATTTTTGTTCGATAATCACGAAATTTGGTGAGAATATTTGTACTAAGCCAAGCACCAGACCTATTGATTTTGTTGCGGATCGGATTCACAGGACTTCCTATATCATCATTTTTGTTTTTATTTTGGCTATAAAATACTCAATTTTGCATCAATAACCACAAAATTTGGAACAATTATTTATAATAATTTACTGAAGTAAGCTACCAATTTTGGCGTGGATCAGTCGGACAGTACTACTTCCGGTATCACTATTTTAGGTTTTATATTGGTCATAACATACGGAATTTTGGAACAATAGCCTTGTTTGATAGGACTACACCAACTTACACTAACCTACACCAGAAGGGCGATTCCACAAATGTAGGAATGTTATATGACTTTGTGCCAAGTTTTACTTGAATACTTGTGGAATATTCCTACCGGTGTAGGTAGGTATAAGTTAGTGTAATTCTATCAAACAAAGCTAATATGTACAAAATTTGAAACAAACATTTAATATATCTTATTGTAACATGATACCAATTTTGTTGCTGGTTCGACTAGACGGTACTTCCGGGAAGGCTTTTTTTCCTATTTTTTTCTAATTTGCAAGAACTTTTGGTTTTATAAAAATTATCTACACGTTCATGTTTTCTTTTTTTTTTTATAAATTTATAGTATGTCTTTAATTTTATTTGAAATTATATGATTATTTATCGTAAGTACTTTATCATCTTAATCAATTTTTTATTTCAAGAAATAATCACCTTAAATATCACACTGTCTTATATTTTGTCAGCTGCTAACAAATTTCATACAATCATAACATACCGTTTACACGCATACTTGAACACAATAATTAATGTGACCATCAAATTCATAATATTTTTTTCTCGAAAACCCACTTTTTCTAACGAAGCTTGCTGCGATAGAGTTTTTTTTTTATTATTTTCATCCCAACTGATTGTAAGTAGATTTTCAAATTTACCTTCTTGAAAACTTGAAATCCTGAGGTTAACATTGTCTACAGTGCACATTTTTCTTTATTTTTCAGTCTGTCTGCCTACGTCTGTCTCTCTCTGTATTTGTCTCTCATTTTACGTCTTTGTCGTTTGAAAGGAAATTGAAGGGAGTTCATTTCCGCACTGACGTTATTATCGACAAGGTAAAAGAATGGCGGAAAAAAAAAATATATACAAAAACCGATAGAGATAAATAAGAGAAAAGCCGAAAAAACGATCGTGTGAAACTTGACATTTTGCAATGAAGATGAAACCACGTGTGAAATTGAAGAAAAAGCAGACAGTAACAAATATCGAGAATTGTTTTTCGTGTCGTAAGTATTGAGTGAATTATGTTGCTGTTGCGCTATATTGGCATAAGTGTGGTAAAAGAAATGAATTCCTCGAAAGTGGCTGGTGAAAATACATTTTTTCTATGGCTGAAATTCGAGTAAGAATTTTTTTTTTTTTTCTGGAAAATTTTACCAGCCAACCGATACATCGAGTCGAAAACTAACAAGATAAAATTTCCACGTATGAAAGCGGATACTTCGATCAGCTTTTTCGTCTGAAAAAATTGGTGGAGATATAATTTAATTTAGTTTTACTGAAATTTCACAAATATTGCCGCGAGAGTAGGTAGGTATATTTATGATTTGTTATACTGTAAACGTTCGAAAATTTTAATATCGATAAATTGGGAACCCCTGTAATATGAATCAGCTCGCCGTTTTCTTCGAAAAACTTTTATAATTTGAGAAAAAAATAAAAAATGGGTACAATATTGATTCCGCTTAATTGGGACACCTATTGAGTGGGACAACTTCTTAACTGAGAAATTCCTCAATTACTAAAACCAATGAGTATTAATAGTGTTGAAAATCACCACTTAAATTGGACAAAACGTTGGTTAATTGGGATACCTGATCTGTGTAGGTAATCTTACTATTTCACTACAAACAGTGAGGAAATTTGTGGAAATATTATTGTAATTTACGTTAGGGAAAATAAGAAAACAGGTTTCGATCCACATTTTTTGACCGCTCCAAAAGTTGATGAATATTATAAAAGATAATTTCATCAATTCATTTTAACACAGTACTGCACATATACGTACGTAGATAAAAAATTATAATTATGCACCTACCAACAAAAAATTGTTCCTTTTGGAGAGTTGTCAACAACAACTGCTTTTTTTTTTTTAACTAAGAATTATTGGGACAACCGCCAAATAGGGGAGGAAATAGTCCATCACCAGCATCACCGATGTATCCCAATAAAGAGCAGTTTACTGTACTTTGGTCACGTGACGAATATGAAGTGATCAGAGTTGGTGAACACTGCAGTCTAAAATTTACGATCACATTGCGTAAAGAATTTTAAAGTTTGTTTCGTATTGTTTCACTCTCACTTTACTCTTCTGTTGCACATATTTTCTTTTGTTCCCTAAGTAACTACTTATATTTATCTTTCCATTCATGTTTTTCATTTGAATATTGTGTTTTATTGTAATATTATGTTCTTGATAGACCCATAGAATTAGTGAGTCAATTTTTGTAAGATGTGAATGTGTTTGTTCTGTAGGTATACAAATAGGTATCTATGTAGAATTGTAGTTTAAAGAGTAAAAAAGAAGTACAGAAGAAGAACCTCACTGAAGCTGTCATAAGAGATTTTTCAAAAATTTATGCACAAAAATTGTACCGCAAGTGCCAGTAGAAGTAATTTTTTTTGTCGTTTCTTGTTACTTCTAATAAATTATATCTAAGCAATACAGTTACCTACCTAGCTCATTTTTTTGAAATCTTTAATTTGAATACGTACTTATTTTAAAACCTCTATAATATGAATTTTATTTTTCGTCGGATCCTCTCAAATTAAAATTCCTGAGAGTTTACTGAATTTTAAATTAATAGTCTTCGATGTGTTGTAGAGAGGGAAGAATTTTTTCCTCAATTCGTTTTTTCAGTTGCGTCAATTTTATTGGTTGGTCTAATTATAATTATACAGATAATTATGAATGAAGTGGCATCCAAAATAGCCTAAAATGTATCTCAACCCTTCAAGATAACATTTATTCTTACTATTGTTATAAAAAAATATCTGATTATAAAACCTACCTCGTGGTGTAAAAACTATAATTTTGTTCTTACTTCGTAAAGTAAGTAATCCAATAAATTTACACCATTAAAATACTGGCAATCTGGTGGCCCAAGTGCTCAAACGTCGTGTATTTTTATAACGATCTTTTTCACTTTGTTGAATGAGATGTACATAGAATTACTAACTTTTATACCTATATATCTCTAGGTTCAACACTGACCAAACCGTTTGTAAGTCACTGTAAAAAAATACTGTCTAAAAATGCGCCTACAACGAATAGACTTTTTTTTCCAATTTTTATTTGTGCTTTTTATGACGCTTTTTTTCCTGTAAGTTTTCTTTTTCCTCAAAATTGTCATTAATTATTATTATAAGATAAATTAATTTTTTCTTTTGGAGGGTGATTTAATTAACACTTAGGGTACTTGCCCCTGCTGGCGTTATTCGAAGCGAAAACATTTTTTTTCCTTTTTTTTTTTTTTTTCATTCATTCTTTACTGTGGTAAAAATAGATGTCTCATCAATTTCACGAATTTAATTAAATTTTATGACGTACATTTTGCGAGCAAAAAATAAAAATTGAATTATTATTGATTTTTGTGTTCTAAGAAAGAAAAATAATCTTTCTGCTTGCCTGAAACCGATTTTACAAGATCTTTTTTTTTTTTTTTTTTTCGTGTTTTGGCAAATTGAGACCATTCCTTCTTGAATTTATTCCCTTTCATGTTAATACATGTTCGGTTAATAAAGGAAATTTGTTTCATTTTTTAGGATCTATAATTTTCTACAAAGAGTTTTTCGAGGGGATGTGAGTGTGAATTAAAAATCAAAAATCTTCAAATTCATAAACTTTCGACTTTCATTTAGAAACTGAATAGTTTTTATAAATTTTCCAACAGCTAATTATGACAATAACTGAAGCTAAATGTGTTTTTCCCTACTTTATTTGTCTAATTTGTTTAGAATTGTTCAAGTTTTTATTTTAATAATAATATCAGGTTTTTATTTTACCTCTACGTTGATCATTTATAAAAGTTATTAGAATGAATACAAATGTTACGCTACAGTATTAACTCTTTTCTTGTCATTAGGCTTGACACTTGTATAAGTCAATGCATTGTAGACTCGCTCTTGCTTTTATGCTTTCTACGTTTTGGGATTTAAATGCTAGCTGAGTATGGTATACAAATGTTTTTTATCTCTTCAAGCTTCTGGTGAGTTATCATAATCTAATTAACTTCAACTTTATTAATTTATCTTCGTAATAATATTTCAGGTTCGACTTTAAAAATTTAAGTGGATTTTTATCTAAACCCTTTTTATGTTTTTGGCAGCATAATGTCCGATGACAGTAGACAGAATGACGTCGTCAGCATTTGAAATAAATTACAATAATAAATCTGAACATTATGAATGTTTTCTTTGGATACCTCAGTATATAATTATATATTATATTTTAATACTTATCGAGTTGGTAATTTTGAACCAGTAAATTGGTTGATTTTTCAAGGTGATAATATGGTGATAGTTTGCAAACCAAATACTTGTAAACGTTTAAAAAAACAAAAGAATGTATCTTCTTTTGTTTACAATAATTCAAGACTTTTTAAATCATTTTTACACGAGAATTTTTAAGTTTATTAAAAACATATCTTGCAATTTGTTGGAATGTAGTATAATTTAGTGAAATTAAATGCAATAAAAAATGAAAAAATCAAAATTATTCGAAATGATGGTGGGTAACTGTTACGTTTAAAATGAAGTGACAAGGAAGTTCATATTAAAGTGAAAGAATAAAGCGCATTAAAAAGTTATAAAAGACGTACGCAAGTTATTTAAATGATTACTAACAAATTAAATGAAAGCAAAACTGCTTTCGACCAGGTTCTTTGGTTAATCTGGAATTTATATTATCTTCTAAGCGATAGTTAAGATTTTTTCAAATCACTTTTATGTATGAACTGTTAAACCGTCTGAAAAAAAAATTTCCTGAATGATGAAATATAATATATTCAATATTTGTATCAAATTTCGTGACTATTATTTGAAAATTTCGTATTTCATAACTATTTACAATATTATGATCAATTAATTAGGAACTAAGCTATTTTAGTGGAATATAATATATTTATTTATGAATTTCGGCTAATAGCGCTAAAATTTTCCTGGGGGCATGAGACGAAAAACGAATCTACCCTCACTCCTGGGTCTAAATACAAGATCAATTTTAATACGTCGATTTTCTTTAAAAATCTACATAAATACATCACAACTGAATTCCTGCTAAAAATACGCATAAACAAATTTATTAATTTTTGGTCAATTAATTAAGAACTGAGCTGTTTTAGTGAGATAATGTGAATACTTTCGATTGATATGAAATATTTTTTCACCTATATAGCTCCTTACATAAGAGTAGCAATAATAAAATGAAATCTGATGTCCAAAACTTTTAGCCAAAGTATTTTTCTCATTTTCCAATATTGCCAGCTGAACTTGATAGTTCAAGGGCTCACATTTTATATCCACTTCAATAGGATTTACATAATTCAGAATCAGCCCATGTACACAGACAGGGCTCGTGTAAGGTATTCCTAAGTTAGATGATATTTCTCTTTAAATTTACCGGTTTATATTTAGAAACTAATTTTAGGCGTGAGTGGAAAGCTTAAAATACAAATAACAAAGGAGCATAATGATTACAGTGAAAATTGTAGATAGGTTACCAATATATTAATTTGACTCACAAAATGCACAAACAACGGATAAAAAAAAAAGAAGAAAAATTTCAACTTCACATATTAGTTGGAGTGGCACTCAAACGATGTCTACAAAAATAGAAATGAAACGAACAAAAAACATTTGATCAAATAATTCGAATTACAGTCATCAGTTTTCAACTCGTTTCAAAAACGGTAAGAACAAAAAAAAAAAAAAAGTTCTCGTTGCTGTAAAAGCGTTACCAAAAAAAAAAAAAAAAAAAATTCTAAGCTATGTTGTTGGTTTGAATTATCGTATGTATGTGATACGGACAGACAGAGAGAAAGAGGAGAGAACAGAGCGATGGAAAATGGGAGAGAGAGAAAAAACGGTTTGTTTATGGCGAAAATTGGAACACGCAATTTCAATTATGACGAACTTCTAATAAATTAATTTTCACCAGGCCAAAAAACCCTCGCACGACGCACCAAACGAGATTTTCTTGCAACACTCGCCCTAATCAAAGGTCTCTGCTCTCGTATGCCCTTTTTAGTGGAGCCGATGCCAAAAGAAAATACACCGGCAACATTTATGGCCAATTAGATAATTCCTATACTTGTGCACGCGAAATCATCCCCACGTAGATACCTATAGTTTATGAACAGAATTCTTTTGTAAATGAGAAAATGCGCGTTCTTTCTAAATTTGGGTTTATTTTACTCGATTTCACAGTATGATTTCATTATCATGAGAGACTAGGTGTAATTATGCCTGCATTTTACGAACTCGAATGAAAAATTATTGGTTAAATTTACTATAGCCCCCATATGCGAAACCAGTTTTTCGAAAGGGCTGGAAAAATACGCAGTATGCTCTTTCCAGTGTCATTTTTACCTACGGGCTCACTAGGCCCGGGACTGGTGAGTCAAAATGTTGGGACTACAAAACAAAGTAAACCATAAAAAAATGAATATTCGAAAGCAACCTATTGATTAGTAATTGTTTGTTTTTTAATGTAAAAAATTTATGAATTTACATATTTCGAAAAAATAAAACAAAAACTTTTAAATAAGTTTAAATGTTAATAAATTTTTTGTACACCGGCATAAGAAAAATAATAGTAAGTATAATTAAGGTAAACATAAGGAATGAAAGAGGATAGGATCAAAACGAAGAGGGTTTAAAGGTAGATAACTCCATAATTCAAGGAAGGGTGTCCAAAAAACAACACGTTTTCTACCTCTTTGTTTTGAAACCCCTAACCCCTGAAAATTAAAAGTTCGAAGAACCCCACCCCAAAAATTTTAATTATTTCCTTCCTCTTCCTCTGACTTACCTACATCAAATTATCGCTGCTATCAAAATAAAGAACTCAGTTAAATTTAATGTATCGCAGATTATAACCTTACTTTGTAGCCTATAACACAGTACTTATCACCTTATTTTCTTAAAAATAATTTTCATCGTTAGAGACTGCTGTTGAGTAAGAGCTTGTGGAATTCAGAGTTTTTTGCTTCCAATGGTAACACTCTGACACAATTTAATCGTCTAATTTTTTCTTTCATGCTTGACTTCCAAATGAAAGTAGGATATGAAAGGTTGACTGTTGACCGGATTGGCATGCGGAAATCATCTCATTTTTTTTCACCTTGTCTTAGGAATATTGGTTTATATTGTTGATGTCATTTCACTTTATCACTATTCTGTCTCTGTTTTTTCCTGTTTTTCCTCTTCATACTTCCATCCATCTGGAAGAATATTCGGTTTAATTAATCGTTTCTCCAAATAATTTCTCGATGAAGATTATGCTTATTTCTTTTTCTCTTTTTGTTTTCTTCTCATTCTTCATTTTCTTTTTTTCTTTTTTCTGTAGGACTTTGCAGGTTGTACCTCTTTGTTTCTCTGTACATCTATTGGAAAATTAGTACCCATATATGCATTTTATTTTTCACCGTTTTATTTTCTTTGGCTTGCTCATCTAAATTTTTTGGTTTTTCATCTCCTTCTAATTATCATTTAATCGTTCTCCCTCTCTGTCTAAAATGGCAATAAATCTGTCTATGTTTTGAATGCGATGACAGCTTGCGTATTGATTTTGGTTTTTACTACTGTTTCTCTCGTGGATTTTCATCCAATTTCATTGTGTACTTTTTATTAATTTTGGGTGATATTTGCACTAATTTTGGTCTTATTGTTTCACTCCGTTCTCAAGGTTGAAATTAATAGAGGAGCTTACTTGCTTCTATATTTTTGATCTTCCAGTTAGTACTGTTTTTGGCTTCTGTTGGTTTAACAACTCCTCTCTGATCATGGCCCAATGCATTTTTATGTGTTCTTATTATGTCCATTCTGGACTTGTACATTTTTGTGTCTATTTTTCTTTATAAAAGTGATGTTTACTCAATTCTTGAACAGTAACGAAGACTTTCCTTAAATTCGAAAGTTTGTTTCAAACACTTTTATCCTACAAAAGTGAATTTTTATTTCGGAAAAAACAGTAAAATTAACTTTCTATCTCAGAATTAGCAGATTTTTCTAGTGCTTTCCTCATCATAAAATTGTGTTCTCAAAAGTACCGAACAACATTAACCTTAGGTAATCCATTTAATAATATTATTATGTATGTTGACTGTATCATATTATGCTGCTTGAGTGCATTCACTTGTTGAGTAAAATTTTAACGAGAAAAATATTTGCCAAATAAATATTTTTCAATCTGTTGCTAAATTAAATTAAGCACAAATCCAAGCACATTTTCTGTGATGTATTCGATTATTTCTGTTTTAATTAAAACAATCAATTTGGACGATACCAAATTCTTAGTGCATTTGACTGAGTATGATGAAGACCAAATTTTCATAAATAAACGTTTCGAAGTTCACACTGAAACCAAGTGCAATATTGCTTTTGAACTTTTCTAAAAACTAAATTTCAGTCTGTACCTAAGAATTTATTGATGAATTAATAACATTTGATCCGTTGTCTTGGTGTCCATAATTATGTTTGTCATGTTTCTTTTTTGCTGCTTATGAATGGTTCTTTGGGTTCTGGTCAATGTGGTCATCTCATCTATATTCAAAGATGAGGAAATCTTTCTGGATTGATGCACACTCAAAATAGCAGAATAGTTAATATTATACTTTATTAATTCGACTGAAGTAGAAAAAAGGTATGGTATGCACTTACCTGTTATCAATAATCCTTTTAATGAAGAAAATTTTTGAATATTTCTATGAAATTGTTGATTTTGCGTAAAATGTGCTAAATTTGTTTAATATGAGTTGAGATGTTGGATAGTGAGAATTAGATGAGAAATTTCGAAATGTTGGTAACCAGAACGATGGAAGATTGTGGTTTTTAGATGAGTGTTGCATAAATTAATGAAAGGTAGACTTGTCATTACATAATAATTGTATTTTTGTTGTTCTTTATAATTTTCGATATTTTGATTCAGTTCAGTGTTTGTGGTTTATTATGTGTATGTAGTTCAAAAGTGGCTTCAAATTTTTAATTGGTACAAAGTTGCCAACAGGGACGGATTCAAAGTGCCAATTTGGGTAGGAATGACAAAAAATTCTGTAGAATTGAGCTTTATTTTTTTTCTCATCAAAAAATTTTTCATCTTTTCTACATGGATTCTGTGGTCATACTTCAATTTTTTTTCCTTCAGTTCTTGTCTTTTTTTCATTTTTTTTAATATTTTGAGGAGAATTTACCAATTTTTTCTGGATCCACCACTGCCTCGCATACCACAGGTTAGAAGCAACTTAGAGATCTTAGCTGATTTTAAAGAATCGAACGAGGTGTCTTTTAATCTACATAATTATTCACGATAGGTATTATGGAAACATATTCTAGTAGGTATTCGCTATTTATGGAAAATTTTCAAAATGCTAAAATTATAAACCAAGCTATTTTTTTACTAATACTTTCAAACTTGGCACATTAAAAAAAAATAAAAATAAAAAAAAACTTGGCAAAAAAAACTTTAACCTAATTTTACCTTTAATAAAACGTGATAATGGTAAAATGAGTAGGTAACGTTATCACTCAAAAAAATAAATAATCTCGCATCATTTCTGCAGTAAAAGAGAGCTTGAGAAAAAAAAAGAGAGACACTTTAGACTTCGTCAATAAAATAAGAAAATAAAAATTACCTGCGTAAAATATGAACAAATTTTCCATTTTCTGTTTCCTGTACGAATTTCTGAAACCGTATAAAAGCTCATAAAAAAGGCCATAAATTGAAAATACGGGCAACATACGCACAAAGCTGTTGGCAACTTTTTCCATTTTTTCAAATAATGCGCTTGAAGAAGGAGGAAAAAGCATTGATAATTTCGTTCAAAATGTTCGAAGTTTCAACTGTTCAGATGATTTAAAAGAGAATGGTGCAAAATAATGATAAAATAAAAATTATCCTATATGAAAGAAATGAATGCGGTACTATTTCTGGTGAACCTACCCAAATATAATAAAGTGGTACCTAGATAAAAAATTTGAAAAAATAATAAAAAGATAAAAAAAAAAAACGAAAGAGGACTAAATTTTCTTTAATTTTTTTTTTCAAATCAGATATTAGTTATAGTTATGAAAAAGTTTTCAGCTGAATACATTCGGCGTGAATGGCCGTTATACGTATATTTATTTTTTTTAGACCATCGAAAAAAGATGCTGGTGAAGATTTGACCAGAATTTAGACTCCGACCAAACTTTTTTTTGCAGATAAATTTTTTAAACGTAATCGAAAAAGAATAAATTGTGGTTTTCGACATTTTTATCAGGCCTTGCTGAAACTAGTAAAACAATTCTCTTATCGACACTGTAAATAATGTGCGTGGATGACGCTGACGTGAACTGAATAAGAATAGGTAGGTACCAGTGAAAATTGGTCATAGGCCTCGATAAAGAAGTAATCTCCAACGTTGAAGCCTTATTAATTTCTGATTTCTCATAGAAAAATTAATTACAAACATTAAATTTTATAAAACTTCAGTTCATTGTAAGTAGATCACATCATCTTAGTTTGGTTGTAGGGTCTTTATTACTGATATAATGGAGGGCTGATTTTCCTAGTTTTGTTCTTCAATGATAGTGTTTCAAAGGAATGAAATTACCGTGATAGTATGTATATGTATATATTCATTCATATAGATAGATATAGTAACGTGTAAAATGTAGTAATTTCATTCCCTGAAAATAGTATCTGTGTATGATTACAACCACCTATAAAAATGTTATAGGAATCAGCCCTCCATTACATAATATATACTTGAAGATCGCATTATTAATTGTTAATTGTGTATATATCATCATAAGAGCGGGTTTTCATAACAATCATGACTGAAGTATGAGTACGAATGACTAAAGATAGTTAAAAACAAAGATGAAATTGCCTTTTTTTTTTAATTGAAAAATTTTCTTTCATTTAGTTGATAAAGTATCGTACATAACTTGGTCAGGGTGAGCAATTATCAACTTGTAGTTATAGCACTCGCCTATGACTCGTGCTTCTAAACTTCACACTTGTTGATAATTTCTCACTTTCCTCCCATATTGCGTAATATGTGATCAGAAAAGTAATATCTACTCTGGTATTTTTCAAGTGAAAAGTAGATCTTATATTTGATGAATGTTACTTTAATGCAAAGTGAATGCACCTCCATATAAAAATGTGAAGAATTATTTTACATGGAAGCACTTTCACTTTACATCGAAGTGAAGGTTACACCTTATGAATGAAAGGTTGAAGCTGTCATCATGAAGAAGTTGATATTTTATTTAATTTATTATAATTTTTTTGTAAGACTCATCATTTGATAAAATTTTAATGTTTCCTCACTTTCTGATGATTAATTATATAAAATATCTTTCTCAAAACATTCAAAAGTGAGTTTATATGATTTGGGCATAGCTCACTCACTGCGTTTGTTTTGCAAACTCCCTCACATGCAACCTTGATGTATAATATACTATTTTATAATAGATGATTAGAAAAGTAATGTTTACACTGATATTTTGCAAGCTGAAAGTAGAGCTTTTCACTTATCCAAGCATAACATCAATATAAAGAGTAAACCTGCCTCCTTGTAAAAATTTTTACATAAAGGTTGCAAGGCCATAAGATAAATTTTAAGAAGTGTAAACATCTTAGCACTTGGTCTAGTACTCTAGTAGGAGCTAAAACAAGAATTATGATTGTAACTCATGTATCTTATAAGAGTTACAATATTTTAAATTGTTGGCATGTAAGTGTGTGGTTGTGTACATGCACAACACGCCCACTCACAACCACACTATTAAGTTTATACATCAATCTTTCATGATTTCCTATCGAACTCACACCATTTTTTTCTGATAGAATGATAATCTGTAATAGTTCAATAGAAACTGGTAATGTTTTTATTTTTATTTAAATAATTGTAATATAACCTATATTCCCTCCTTTTTTTCTTTTTGAATGTTATAAAAGTCGCATGACACCCCTGCCTTCCAGATCAAAACTATTACTGTACATAATGTTAAAAAATAAATAAAAATAAAGTATCTCATTATTTTCTGTTCATCGCTTATATATATTACCATTTGAGAGAGTTTTCATAACAATCATGACTAAAGCATGAATGCCGATGACTCGAGATTATTAAAAACAAAAATGAAAACCTTTCTTTTTTCACTTCAAAAATTTTCATTCTCTTAGTTTATAAAATATCAAACGCAACATGGTCGGAGTGAGCAATTATCAATTATTGTGCTTACCACGCTTACCTACATCTCGTGCTGGCAAACTTCGCACTCGTTTATAATTTCTTACTTTCCTCCCTTATTGCGTAATATAAGTATGTACTATTTCACGATTTTCCTAAATTCAGTGAACCGATAAGGTCAAAAGCCATATTATCCTCAATAACCGTCAATTTATTCAATAGATTTAACAATCAAAAGCCTCAAACGATGACCTCAACCTAGAAGCAGGTCAAAAACATGTCCTGTCTTCATGAAAATTCGATTTCACTCAGCCATGGTTGGTACATTATTTATTTTATCGGCGGAGTAATGGCACGCTCACGTTTTTTGACAATGAAAATCGATCTCGTGTACTGAAATGCTCGCAGCCAAATCCAATTCCATTAAAGTATTAAAGACTTGTTTTATATTCTCAACAGTTTCTTGCGAGTATACTTCAAATGCGAATCGATAGGTTACCCATTAAAGAGGCACAAACACAAAGAATGAAAAAAACAAGTCATAAGTCAACAAAACATTTTTCAATATGAAAAAAAAAAAAAAAAAAAAAAAGATAAAATTTCGTTGAGTGAACACAATTAAAAGCTTTAATTTTATTGTTCTACGGATAGTAACTACATTGTCGAAGACTTTTTGCGAATTAAAAAGAAGGTACCAATTTTCTATTGTTAGAGCATTAGAACGATTTCGATTGTACTAAATTGAGTGTCCCCATGTAAGGCTTCTTATTTTCTACGATGTTGGCTGCTTCCACAAAGATTTTGTGTAATATTGGAACGATAGCTTAACATACCTACCAAACCTATAGACGTTTGTCGAAATTTAATTAATTTCACACTCGAATTGAACAAATTACGATTATAATTTCATTTATGACGGGAATAGGTACCTATTCGATAGGTATTAGATTCTAGTGTACGCTGCATCCAAAGGAATTTCATTTAAGTCTCGCGTAAAGAACGATTTGCGTTATCAAAATAATATAACTTCTCTGTTCGAAGAAAACGTTTAAACTTCCTGTCTGAAAGTGTTCACCCAAAGACATATAAATCTCTTTAGCTATATGTATCTATGTTCACCCATGAATACAATTTGAGCGTATCTCACCATAAGCATAGCCAAGCTGGTATTGTAGAAGATGTTTGGGATGTTTTTCCCCCTACATCCCCCCAAAAAATTTTTTCATAATTTTTCAGGTGCAAGTACCCACTTACTGCGAAAAAAATTGGAAATTTGTTCTTAAATAAACATCAATTAGCCCTCCACTATAAAAAATATATGACAACACCCGTGTACGTAATTCAAAGTAAGCTAGACAAATAAAGTCATTGGTTCATTTATCTGGTTTTTATCTAGTTTGCTTGTAAATGGGAGAATAAAATTGACCTCACGGAAAGGTTAGGGGTGAAGATGATGCAAATAATCAGTTTTTTGAGAAAAGAAAATAATTGGTATCATTTTCCCACTTTGATCCAATTTTTTAATGTTTATAACATATAATACCTAGGTATGTATACAATTATTTATGTATCGCTGAAATAGTGTATTCACGGTTTTGAAAACAATTACAGTGCGAACAGGGCTGACGTTTTCACGGCGAGTAGTCTTTATAAAAAATCAGGTCTGATTGGAGTTGACGTAAGTGGCTGAATGACGTAAAGTGTTAGTGGAATAGCTCCCCTGGGAAAGTGGGTTCTTTCAGGATTTTGAGGAAACATTGAAATGGATCGAACTGAAATTATTCCGAAAGGTACTAATCGTCTGAGAACAGATCTGAAACATGTTTAGCTTATTGGTTCACTACTTTTTGAAAAAAAACTGTAAAAAAATTCCTGGAAAATAGGTTTTTCCCAGATTCTGTGAGAACTACTGTAAAAATATGGTTAAATTTCAGTTACAGATAGAATTCATACAGGAGCATTTCGGATGAAAATTTCATGACTACTACACTGCTTCAGCAGTTTTTACAAAAAACGTAAAAAACTGTAAAAAATATATCAGTAAAACTTCTATAGTAGTGCTGTTTTTTCAACATTACGAGAAAAATAATTTTAGAATATGGTTGAAATTTATACACATCAAGGATTGACACACAAGAACAAGTTTGGTAAAAAGTTGGCGACTATTACTCTAGTGGTTTTCAAAAAAACCGTTATCACTTCATTAACAATAAAACATCGGTAGATCAATGTTTTTGTCGAAAATAGGTATCGATAATTATCGATAGTTTTTCATAATTTTTTTAATTTAAAATTTACCAATAAATTATCAATACAACCATATGTTTGTCAGATATTCAAAATTATCGATAGTTTTTGGCAGCTTTTTTACATGTTTGGAATTGAGGTTTGTTTTTTGAATTTGCAGATGAAAATTTTATAAAGTTGGTTTTCTAGCCAAGTATGGCTTCGCTTGGGTTTATTTTGTCATCTTTCAATCTTCAGAAAAACGTTGGCAACCATTTTCTGCGTAAAAAATTTCATTTTTTCTCGAAGTTCTTTCTGAATAAAAAGTTAAAAAGCACGTTTTTGTGTCCTTTCAGAAATTTCAGATGAAAAGAAATCCGAAACAACTACTTTTCTTAAATCACACGAAAAGAAGAAAAAGGAAAAATCGATGAGGCAACACGTGGGCTACAAAGCCACTCAACGTTTTTCAGTATTAAAAGATTAAGTTTTGTATGCAAGTGGTTGAAAATCAGTTAGCTACAATAATCCAGAAAAACGCCACAAGTACACGATTTGAATTTTCGTAATTCCTCAATTTAGGTACATAATATTGTTGTTCCATTTAGAATACCTAAATTATAACTTCATGTGACTCCAGATTTGAGTACTTTTTTTTTCCATTTTGCTTGAAATTTAAAAGCCATCTATTCCCTAAAGTCACGTATTTTTCCTTTGTCTGTTTTTAGATAGAAGATGCTTTAAGCAAAAATAGCGAAACAAAATCGAACATAATAATGATGATGTGTTAAGTTATTTTATTCAGACAATAAAGGTCAAAAATAAACACCAAACCAAATGAAAAAGTTAGAACCTAGATTCTCTATTCATAGCATTTATAAGCTCTTTATAAAAAAATCATACACGTTGATTGGTGGAAATTTTGAATACAAATTTTAGTAGCAAATCTGTCTACACAAGAAATTTTAGTAGGTTTTTCTTTGAATCGAAAATAGGCTACCAATATCTTACTAATAATAATTAAGCTAAACCTACTACCATAAATTTAATATAATATTAATTGACAACTCAATATTTTCACATTATTGATGTATATACCTACTTACCTTTATAATTAAAGAGATTATTTTATTGAAAATACAAATTGTAGTTTGCGTTTTATTTGTGACATTAGATGATAGACCTTTTTAAACAAATCAAAATATAGATTGTCTTATCATGTCTATTTCTACGATTCAAATTATGACTGAGACCTAAATATTGGATTCTGTTAAGTACCTATCTCTGTCGTTTCTTATGCCAATTATTTCGTATCACAGACAATCATAAGTCAATTTTGAGGAAATCTTTTTTCTTTGGCATCGGGCAGTTTAATATACCTATTCTACCCTTTATAAAATAAAAACCAGTCCTTTAAAATCAAACCATTGCTTCAAACCTAAAAATCTAATTTTAATGCTCCTTAATAGGCCGTAGAATACCTTGTTGTAAGAGATATTCACACGTACAAGGTAATCTATAGCTTTGCAAATGTATGGAAGAGCTTAATCCAAGGCGAAAACTGGCAATTTTGTAACCTGTTTTGATAGTTTATGTAGTGCATTTGGCACACGCACACAGATACACATATGTACATATACATATGGTATTATGTCATACATTACATTTCCTGTTTCTGTAGAGTGATAAGAAATGATGCAGTGTGTTTGGTACTGGCCCATGACATCACCGAGATCTTTATCAGGTAATTTGTCACAGTATGTATAATATATCTTACCTGTACATACGTACGGGTATGAACATACAAATGTACATGCATTTTTTGGTTTAACATCATAGAAACAAAAATTTGCCAGCCTTTCAGTGATGATTGTTGTCAAGGTATGCAATCCCCTGTACCTCATACAAGTAGGTATTGTCCTCACATAGGTTTTCAGTAATTTATTTATTTCTCAATAATGTTAAAAAATAATGGTTCAAAATAAACAATGTACCTAGTAAATAAAATTTTTTGAAAAACAGTTTTCCAGATTTGTTTTGTAAATCTCATAAAAAGCCCACAAAAGTATTTCAAAATTTGCTCATACCACTGCTGAAGGTGTACTTTTTATTGGGTGAGTCTAAGCTTCTATTACACATCCTACACCAGTACATACTGTCAAGTTGGTACTCCTACCATAAGCTAAATCAAATTCATAGGTATAAATAGGAAACTTTATGGGTGTCTGTATATATGAATGTATGTATGTATGTATGTATATATGTATGTATGTATGTATGTATGTATGTATGTATGTATGTATGTGTGTGGGGGGGATTTGTGTGGGTGACTGAAGTATAGCTGTGTAAAGTTATTTTCAACATCATAACTTCAAAACTACTCAATAAGTCAAGATTAAGTTTTTTGTGTATATTTGTTTTGTCCCAAGGAAGAATTTAGGCTAACTTCTAAATGTGTAGCCCTCAGGATGGGTATAGTGCAGTAAAAATTTGCAAGAAAACCCAGTTTGCAAAATTCATCTACAATTCAATATCAAGTTTTTAATAATTGCAATACAAACATTGTACTACTTGTTTTAATGGATATTCAGTTATACTAAAAATTATTTTTCATTTCTGAAACTGGAAAAAATTAAAAAATTAATATATTACTCAAAAAGAACAATCAAAGGATTATTTTGACATGGATGAAGAGGGCATGGGATACAAACACACTCATATTACCTTCAAAAACGAAAATAAGTAAGTTAGCTTAATACCTTCTTTGGGAAAGCACAGATAATATATGCATACAAAATTTATTTAATTTTGGTCTGTTTAGTGCCTAGTTCTGAAGTTATGGTGTTGTAAATACATTTACAAACACACAAACATTTAAAATGTTTCCTATTTAGTTGTATAAGTATGTCATAATATATGGTAGGCCTATGTGCTTGAAGGGGTGAACTGGTGAAGTACAATATAATTATGAATAACAGAAACTTGGCCCCATCCTGACCCATCCATCCTGCAATAGTCTTGTTCGTTTTATATACACTTTTATTTATTTTTTCTTCTTTTTGATTATAATACCACACTTTACACGGACTTTCCATATTTTTTCAATCTTTTTCCTATTTCTTTATAAACCATCATGTACAGAAACATGAATATTCACGTTTCTGTACAATTCTCTTGGTTTCTTCTTTCTTTCCTTGGTTTTTCCTCAACATCTTATCTTTCCTTATACTATATTATATTTCATTTCTCCTACCAAATTCGTCTGTCTGTGGAATAGTCTCTCGATGTAATACATATCTATCTCTGTACTGGTTTTTTCCATACCCCTACTTAATTTGTATTTTTTCTCTAGCTAAAAATAATCCATTTGTGAGTGCTTCAGTGCACAGTTTGTTTTCTCTCTTTGAAGAGGTAATATGTATTTTAAATGACGTCTAAACAGACGAATTTTTATTTTATTAAACAAGAAAAGTGAATCAATCATGTGTTGAAGTTTTCTCCTCGGGCAAATGGGTTGACTTTAGTGATATTTCCTTGCGTTTTTGACCAAGAATGTCAATCAAGTAAGTGAAAATCCATGGAGATTAAAAAACCTATGGTTTATAGATATAAAAATTTTTGTCTATACATGGTATAAATTCGGGTCCAAGGACACCTGGCAGGCTATCCGGTTGGGCAGTGGTAATTCTGAGGCCACTGTCCTTTGTGTATGAATATTCCAAAGTCCATGGTTATGTGTTTTAAAAAAGAAAGCTGGCTTAAAGAATTTTGTAGGGACTGAAGGAGGATCGCTGTAGAGGCCTCCCTGGCATACCACAATCCATATAGGGTTGGAATGTCCTAAACGTAATGACACAGTACAATCAGAGGTTTGAAGAAATAAATAAAATCAAAGATTTCATAAACATGACTTTTTTTCAAACTTGGATAGATAAATGAATAATATTACCTGTGGGTGTGTGTATAAGTGTACACAACACCACACAAATACCAATAGCGGTCAGTTGCGTGTACAGCGAGGAGTGTGTGTGGGTTGAGCCCAGTAAATAAGTTTAGCTGCATAGACGAAATATACAGCCGTGAGCACAAAAAGATAGTTCGTGGGTTTTACCCCACTGGCCCGCTAGGTGGTCGACGAGTGTGTAATACACACTTGTTTGACATCGACCACCCGTCGCCACACCACTCTCCTCCTAGTAAGTTTCCGAGGAAACTTACGGTGACCTGTGACGCCAGTCAAGTGTGGCGTGGCGTTCACTACTATGCTCATGGATGTCGTTCATGTAGTAGGATCGCCAGGTCTGTTCAGTTTGGGCTTACCAAAGTTGGCTGGGAGAGTGGGATGGGAGGGACGTGTACAGGGCGCTCGATGCTGTGGAGTAGGGCGCACTCAAGTTTGTGATCTCATGAGGGGAGTCTGGGGACGAGACCTGGGAATGCTCATCAGGGGTGGTGGGTAGGTTATTGGCGGCATAACCAGGGCCTGAGGATATACCGGTGCCAAAAGTTGTAGATGCGGGGGAATGGGAATTCCGGGTGGAGGCATTACAACTTGGGGAAGTGGCTTCGGTGTTGTCGCTAGTGCGAGCGACAGGGTGTTATGTGCTGCAAGCACAGCGGCGGTAAATTGCTCCCACTGCTGCAGTGTTTGATTCTGCAACACAGGAGGAACCACCAGTTGCAGTACAGGGGGCTGTACCACAGACAGGGTAGGCTCCTGTGTGGAAGCCTGTGGTGGAGCAGGAGATTTGCCTGTGTCTTTCATCCCGCTTAAGCTCCATATAGGAGAGACCGCGAGCAAGAGCTTCAAGCCAGGCGCTGCTACCTGCCTTATGGTTCAAGCGGGGGCGCTTTGCCAGTTTGCCAACAGCCAGGGGACACTTAGCACAAGAGGTGAATGGCTGAGGCTCGGGGACATTTTCTGGCGAAGGTGTTGCCGTTAAGTCGATAACGGATGGGTTATTGATGGAAGCACTTTCTGTCGGTTCGACCTCTTCACGTACTGGTGAGAGTACGTGTTGAGGGACCAACATGAGTGTTGGGGGGAGATGGACGGTTGGGGCCGGAGTTAGGTCGACGTCCATTGTTGTCTCTTCCTGGGCAGTTGGTACAACCGAATGGCAAAGTAGAGGCAACTTGCCTTTTGGGACCGACGATGCCTTTTGCGTGGCTACTGGTGCCTCCCCAACTTTAGAAGTCGACGGTTGGAGGGGACCGCATTGTTGCTGCAGACGGACGAGTACTGCTGGTACGCAACGTAGCAGTCACTTTCACTCAGCGCTTCCGAAGAGGAAGTGGTTCAATCTGTAGAACCATCTTGAGCAGAAGGAATTCCCCAGAGGGGAGGCCCACCGAGGAAGACGGTTGAGGACCGGGCAAAGGTCCCTTAGATTGAATGCGCTGTACAACTTTGGCAAATGTGCGGGTGTCAATCCGCGCATTGCTTAATTGTACAGCGGCCCGAGTGTGAGGTGGCATCTCCAATGAGTACGCAGTCTTCCTGGGGAGTGGCATGAACCCCTGAGAATGAGAGCTATGGACAAGGCTGCGCTGTACATACTCAGAGCCCCGAGCTGCCACTCCAGGAGCAGGCTGGTACTGTCGAAGGGGCGCACCTAGACCCCTGGCAGCAGACTCCACCCTCTGCCTCAGCGTCAATCGCCATTGCGGTACTCGCGAAGGAGTACGGCTTGCACCCTCTTGTGCAGGTCCAACAGAGGTAGGCATCACAGATGATGCCGATACTTGATCAGACTTAGAGGATACAGGCGTTGTCTGTTTCACCGGTGGAGCAGTGGCAATAGCTGTGGAGGAAGGACATGGGACAATGTCAGCAGGTGACATTGGGGGAGAGAAGGAGGGAGAGGGGGAGCGATTTTCGTCTACACAAGGAGACAACGGTGCATCGCCGTTACCGCCCTCTGTTGGTGGAGATGTAGCCCTTAAGAGGGCTGTTTCTTCATCATCAGAAATCTCGGACATGCAAGAGGAAAGACGCTCTTGGGACATTTCACCAGTCTATTACGCTACGTGAAATATAGTTAAAAACGCCTGATGAACAGCATGTGATGAAGAGTATATAACAGCTGGACGCGTCAAGAGAAGAGTGAGTTTCTAAAACACAAATTTCACTCGTTTTGTTGACCATAACCGTCGTTTATTTTCGTCTTGTAAACACGAATGAAGGTGTGGTTGCGTCAGCTGTTGTTGCATATTAATATTACGAGTTCGTTTTGTAGGTGGGGCCTGTTCGTCTTCTGAGGAGGAAGACGCGTCGTACTTATGTGAATGGGTGGCGCCACGAAACAATTTTTGTAATACGTCGTCGTCTACAACGCTTGACTTGTTGTCAGTTGCGTGACCCGAATAGTGTAATCAATGATGGGTAATAGAAATGTTTGGTTCCATCGCTTATGTGAACTTCACATAAATTGCATTAATTGTTATAAGATACTTTGTAATTATTTTCATTTTTTCAAACTTCAGCATTACCTTACACAATTTGTATGATTTTCAATTTTAAACTTAATGTGAGTTGTTTTTACTCTCATTAAATACTATTAACAGTTATAACAATATTTTCGTATTGTTCATAATACTTCCTAAATTTGTATATTAATTATCATCATCATCATTACTTTCAAACGATTTTCTCTTATTATTCCACTCTTAAATACTCACATCATTCGAACAAGTTAAGACTTGCCTGATGACATCATCTTCCTACATAAAAAGTTACTTTGTCTACCCAAGTCCTATGAACTCATTTCTAGTTTATACTATTTTTGCAATCTTGCATATATACTAACTTCCACTAAATTATTTGTGAACACCTACTTTATGTCATATTCTTACGAGACCATTGGTCATACTTCATTTACATATATTTCTATTAACCAATAAGGTTAAAACCCTTCTCCAACACTTTGTAAATTTGTTTGAACCTCCTCTTTAGACTAATAATCAAAATACTACATAATCTCATGTTTAGTACTTCTACACACATTCTTAATTCACTCTTTGTAACTCTTTGATTACTCTTCTACAATCTAATTAATTCCTTTAATTCTTAATGTTATTACTGTTCATGTTTTATAAGTTTACTTTTTAATACACTCTTTTACCAACTTGTGTATTTTAAATGTTCTGTTACGATACATAACCGTCACAACAGTCAACGAGTCTTGATATGTTATTATAAAAATCCTGCATACTATGAAGTCTGAAAATATTTGCATACATTTAAGATTTTTGGAATATTTCTATGAGAAATGTGTCAATTTCTCGTTCCTATAATTCAATACAGAACTGACTTTTTGTTGTTTTTATATTACAGGTAGGGACTACATAGCGAAGTATTCGAATTTCAATTTCTAATATTACGCAAAAGCTGGAGAATTATTTTTCAACAAAAATCCCGATTTATATGTCGGTAAGTACATTGTGAATATACCTACGTATATTTTTCACATTATTTGAATCCTCTTACATGTCTTGTATTTTAACTTGTATTTACAGACAAACAGCTTCAGCATACCTACTTGTAGTTTTATTTTGTTTTAGGTTTTAATGTGTTTTTATTTTCTAGCAATGTTTCCCTCTTGTTTCTGAATAAAGAGATTTTGAAAATTACCTTCAACCGTCTCGAATGCCTTCAGTATTACTTTGCTACTCTGCTGAAACAGTCCCAGCCATCATTATAAGTACACTCTTTATGATACTAGAAAATCCAAGTTAATCTCTGCAGTATGCCTCAATATTCAATAACTCGAAAACCGTCTCAATGCAAAGTAATGTGATAATGCTTCATATTTGATTCGTAAAAGAATTCCATAGCCGAGTATATAGGTATTGATAATTTCTTCTTGTTTTTCTGACATAAAAAACTACAAGTTTCCATCTATCAGTTAAATGATATCGTCTGTAAACTCGTCCATTATTTTTTACGATATTTTTTGGTAAAAATCTTTTAATATTTGAAGAAGTGACTATAATCCATATTCTCATTGTTATTTTTTCGGTTGGGTGCCAATTGCGTCCGATGCTCGAGTCAGGGGATTGTAGATGTATTAGTTGTGGCCATTGGTAGTTTGCTAAAAAGGTTAATTGCGTCCGAACTGTTTCGAAGAGATGTTTGAATTTCGTCCGTTGAGGCAGGGGGAGTTGGGTGAAATGCGTTTGTCGAAAATATGTTTTTTTTTTTTTTTAAATAAATAAAAAAATGTTACGTTAATCAAAGGATTACCTGAAAGAATAAAAAATCAATTTTTAAAACTTCCTATAGAAAAGAAATTGTATGTCTACGTATTATAAAATATTTCTTGTTTCAAGGCATTTAAATTTTTTGTAGAAAATAAAATTAAAACATAGATTTTTCATGGATAGGTAAAACACTAATTAGCTTAAAAGTATATCTATCGATGAAAGAAGTAGAAAATGGGGGGACGGTGTCTTTTTCATTACGAATTTTATATTTTGAAAGAGAGACGAAAAGATTTTAATTTAATGCACAACAATTATTCAACTACTACACCGTTTTTCTGTAACAAGATTAAAATATTCAACTCACATTTTTGCTAGACGCATTTAATAGATAGGTATGATGTTATCTGTATTTATATGCTGTGCTTGAACCTGCTGTTCTATCTGTTCTGTATTTTTCTCTCGATTTATTTGTTATATTATGGCTCACTCAGTTTTATATGCTTAGTTTTCTTGAGAAATTAATGTCAGTTCATGTGCAGTGTTATTAGATTCAAGATTTTTTTCTAATCAAAAATCGACTTTTTTGTGAAAGATTTTTTTTCATGTTACTCCTATCTAATTTTAAGTATATGTTTAGCATTGCGTCCCAATTTTATCGCGGACCCAATTCATACTTACCCTACAAGACAGGGAGAAGCAAATGGCCTATCTCCACTTCTTCCCACGGACGCAACTGGCCCATCACTTACAACAGTTGCGGACCCAATTCACCCCGTTTTGTTAATTTGGGACGCAACGGGCAAAGTACCATTTTTTAATTTGATGCGAATATTTTCAAAATCTAAAGAGTAGGAAGATATAGATTAAAATTCTTCGTTTCTCAAATTGACTTTTTATTTTAAATTAAAAAAAAAAAAAAATTGTTTTTAACTGCAATAAACATGAGAATGTAATAAAGAGAGAAGTTCTGCTAAATAGAACAAATATCCGCAAGAACGTAGCTAAAATTTCTTAAGGGAGGAGGGGGCAAAAAAATTTTACGACTTTTTTTAATCGTAACTTTTGAAAATTAAGAAAATTTGAGAAATGTGTCATCAATGGAACCGGCTGTCGCATATTTACTGCTAAAATTTTTTCGAAATTTTAAAAGTGACAAGTAAAACACACACACACACACACACACACAAACGAACAAAATAACGTTACGAGGTAATCGCACTCTCTTTGCCCCTCCCGTGGCTATTTCCACGATTATCCACGAAAGAGATTGTTAGAGTTGTACGAATGTCTGATTTCATCGCAAGATAAGGGATGGCTAATTGGTTCACGGTACGTATGTAGGCTAATCCATCACATACGAGTTTCTTCTCGATTGTCTTATAGCTAGATTGATGGTTCATCCGAGGGCGTTCAGTGAGCTTGAAACTTCGAAATAACTCTGCTTGGCTGTAAAAAAAAAAAAAGGAATCACAAATGTTTACCCGCACCCAAACTCACGTCACATCAAAATAATGTTTATGCTTTTCTACGTTATTGTGAAAAAAATTTTAAAGTATTCAATTTGGATAGGGTAGATACGTAATATTATATTACGGCGCTTCGACGGTTGCAAAAACAAATAAAATACACGTCCTGCTTTTCTCATATGGTAATTTACGACGACGACGACGGCCACAAAAGCAACGACGAATCCAATATAATAATGCAATCAACCAAAATTTACGACAAAAAAAAAAAAAAAAAAAAAAAAAGTCATAGGAAGAGAATACCGGTGACCTGCTTTTTCAAATGTCTTCATTCGATGCGAAATTAATTATAAGACGTCGACGCCATCGTAAAATTTATTTATTTTGCGAACAAATTTTACTCGCCGTTTCCCCATCTCGCTTGCCATAATACTTTTACGCGTGTACTCAAAAGTTCTACATCTTCGGATTTTTCGTTCTACATACCTAATATAAATTAATACAGTCAGTCTTTTTATAGTCGGTAAGTATTATTTTATTTCTAATAAATTACAGCATGTGTATGTATTGTACCCTACTTCGTTGTCGTTGCGACACGTTTAAAAGATTTTCCTTTGTCCGGGTGAGGAAAAAACATTTCCCAGAAAAAGAGGAAGAATAATAACGGATTAGAAAACATCACCAAAATGTAACGTCAGAAAAGTATTTCCGGCCGTTGAAGGCGGCGAAAAACAAAACTTGTATATTATTTTGAAGATTTTTGGTGTTCTTATATGGTCAGCATTTCGGTTTTTGTTTGACAAGAAATTGCTTCGTCGACCTTTTCCATCATACCGTCGTTAAAAAAAAAAAAACAAAAAAAAAAACAACAACAACAAAAAAACAACAACACAAAAATACAAAAGAAAATAAGGTTGTCCATTACGCGTGCTTTTACGTCGATTCGATTTGTTTTCGTTCTTTGGGGTGGGGCAGTGATGAATTAAGGTGACCATCAGAGGCAGGTTCGCCTAAATACGTTTGAAGAAATTTACTTCAAACACAGGCAAATCGTTGTTTGCTCCATCTCATCTCCCTACCAGAATGTCACTACGCAGCATTATGACGGACAATATTTTTTGGACATTTTATTCGAAAGCTATTAGTTAAAATCGATCCGGAAACGCAAATATTTTTCCTTTTTATTTTGAATAGGAATTACGTTTACACCTTGTGCCTAAATCCTATACTTGAGTAGATATAACGTTTCACTGAAAGCTATCCGAGAAATATCAACCTACAGTTTTGTTTTTTCGGAGGGATTTATTCTAAAAGAAATAACAAAAAAATGTTAACGTTATGTTAGTTTAGTTAACTGCTGCGTCAAAATCGAACGACTCTTTAGATGCGTGAGTCTATTCCCATTTTTGCCAAAGTTATTTCTGATTTGAATTCTCAGTTACGTACTGTTTAAATGGAGTGCCACTGATACACATTAAAAACCATAAAAGTATTTGCTTTCTGAAATATTTCTCTGTCGTACGATAAATTTCCTTTTGAAATTTCTCTTCCTATTCCAGATTTTCTCCTCATAGAGATTCATAAAAAACTTTTGCCATTTAATAGAATAGTTGACTTTTTTTTTGGCTATAATTGTTTTTCTGTAATTTCCATGGAGATAAAACTAGGCAACAGACTTACGTAGCGGAAGCTGGGCTAATATGACAGACTTTTTTTGGAAACCTCATAACCCCCGTTATATTGAAAGTGAATGGACAAAATTACAGAATAATAATGTTTACAATCTACTTTCACCAACGGAATAGGAATTTTCGAAAATTATGATAATTTTTTTACTAATTTAAAAAAAATTTTTTGTAGTCGTCATTTTAGAAATAATACTTCCCTAAAATAATACAGAAACTTTATAGATTTAAAAAAAAAAAATGAAACTTGTAATTTATTTCCGAATATTGCCTACAAGAACTTCAGTACGAACAAAATTCAACGCAGCACACTTATCAAGCGTTCAAAGGCTGCGCTGCATGCACTGGGTCACCTTATCTTGGGCTTTAGAAGGCTTGTAATGGCCGTTGCTGTACAAACTGGCAACATTGGCTTCACCTCTGTTTTCTACTTTTAGCCTCTGTATCTCCTGCTCCTCGGTCGTATAGCTTCTAGGACAGGGTACACAGAGGTAATTACTCTGAAATTTTTCAAATTCACCATTTAGAGACTAAAACCTCTTAGTCTGTTATATGTGCAGGTTTCAAAGATGAAAACCATAAAATTATCCAGTTATTTGATTGTTCCGTCATATTTAGGTAGACAAACACATTAACAAGTAACGGCGAATATTTCTAGTGAAATATTCAACGTTACTTCCAAATCTTCACCTAATTATTGGCAGCTAGCGAATATGCGGACAAACAGGAAGTCAGTATATCTGTCAGCACAATAAAGGTATGTACTGCAGGTACACTTTTAGAATATGTAAACAATATAGGCGCTGAAAGAAGTGACCTGGAAATTTGAAATATACCAGGCCTTCACTTGCCATTCTTTCGAGCTACAGAGCAGTGGTGACCTGCCAGAGTTTGACAAGTCTAAGGTGTCAAAGACGTTGCATGTTAGTTGTCCACCCTAGTAGTGGCAGGACACAGATAGGAAATAAGATTATAAGTAAGGAAGTACTAAGTAGGTATAAGTGATAGATATTATAACGTAATAGTTGTCACGAATATTGATGGGATAAAAAGTAGACAAAAGTATATCTACTTATTTTGTATCGTCTCTACACATTCTGGACTAGAGGTGTAACATTGGTATAATTTTGGTGTTTTATCCATTTGAGAAATGTTGTATTTTTCTGGTAAATACATCAGATTATTTTATAAAATGTGTTAATTCTTAAAATCAGAGGTTATTTTTAAATCTGGTAAGACACAAGTTGAATGTTTTCTTAAATATATTTGTGCTACTTTTTCAGTCAATTCCCAAGATTTTGACTAGAAATTATTTCTTCTCTAAACTTATCTGCTTACTATGGTGATGTTCTTTTTTGTAGTGCTGTCGCAAAAGCAAGAATTATATAAGTGTTATTTATTATATAGCGCAACAATGCATTACAATGGCTTTTAACATGTATCCCATGTTATAAACATAATACAAAACAAAAGGCGTGAGTTCCACCTGAGCTATACTCATGAAGGATTGATGTGTAAACATAATAGTGTGATTGTGAGCATGCGCGTTACACATGCACATGACCATGATGTAACTTGCATGAGTTATGATCATAATTTTCCTCTACCATCTAGACCAAGCACCAAGATGTTTCCACGCCATTAAAAAGTGAAGTAGCTTACATCCATAAAATCATGGTGTTGTACTAGGCCTGAGTTGTGGATGATTATTTTGTTGAAGAGAAAGGAAGGAAATAAATTATGTTCAGGAAATAAGATAATGAAAAATGTGCTAGTATGTATTATTATAATTTCTGAGAATAGACAGGAAGAGTTATTTTCAGAAAATTTGTATTTTAGTTGCGACATTGATACTTTTTCAATATACCTATCAATGGAAAAATTTCAAATATTCATGATATTTTGTACCGAGTAAGTACTCGATATTTTTAGTAGATATTTCTTGTAAACTGAACAACCATTTTGAAAATTATTCCCAGTGGATCAAAATTTTAAAGGTACTATGCAGTTGTTAACAAATTACAATATGCTGCGCACCATCTAAGTGTCAAAGCAGAGGACATTCTTGACATTTTTAATCTCTGAATTTCTTTTGTTACTACGGCGCCTATTCATACATATATCCACATGTATTTTCTCAATAACCGTCACCTGGCACCATGGCTGAGTAAGTATAGTGCTGTATTTTGAGTGGCGGTGATTCAATTGAGTTAGGTATTCATCGATACATGTTCGAATCCCCATACTGCCTGAATACCTAAAGTTACCATTATAAGCTTAATGTTAAAAGTGTGCAAAGTGTGATACTAACAAACTGTGCTGTTTTTACTTGGTCAAGAACTTTTGTTAAAATATTTTCAAATGTGCATGATTTGAGGTAAGGAAGTACATTAAGTATGCTATTTTTGAGGTTATATTATTAAATACTTACCTAGTTGCTGAAAGAACACATTTAACTTGATTTTGAATTTTGTCTCTGCAAACATTTTTGTAGTGGGGTGAATAAAAGTTGGAGAAAAATATCCTTTATATTCTCAGTTTGTTTACCAAAATTGAAGTTTGAAAGTATAACTAAATGTTTTCGACCACATTCCAACCTCAGAGGCGAATAAAATGTTGACCATATCTGGTATGACCCACAACTTGTATTTAATTTTTATTTGTTTTTAATTTTATTTATTTTTTTTTAGAAAAGTACACAACAAATTACGATGCACCATTATGTTATACTTGATGCATACTTACTAGAAATCCACATTATTCATTTTTGTAAAATTATTATTGTTTTTTAAATTCAGTTTAATTATCACTACCAGGATCACACCAGTTATGGGTTGGTAAAAAAAAAGTTGAATTTTTGAAAAGGTGTATGTTGGGATCATGTATGATTCAGGAAATGTGCGAATAAGGCTAACGGTGTACACTTGAGTATAGAATTATGATTCTTCTGAAAAATTTTTTCTAGCTCAACTGATGCACATTTGATACTCTCTACTCACTGTGAGTTAAGCACTGCCCTTTGAGAGCTTATAGCAGGTGAGGACAAGAGTCATTTCAATAAGTGGTAGTATAGTTGCCAAGTACTTCTGTTTTATTGTAAAATTTGATAAAATTCATTCCATCTATTTTTCTCTGAGATACGACTATGAGAAAAAATTGATATAAAATTGATAATCTAGGTACCTTTATCGATACCTGATCAAAAGTACCGATACTCATATCAATATTGAAAACGAGGGATGTGTTCACTGTACATACTAGTTGTTTTACTAGTTACTTTGCAATTTATAGATTTGCCACGAATGTTTAGATTCACAGAGTTAACTAAAACTCATATTTTTGTATGTAAATATGGTTTTTCCATGTCCCTTCTTTATTTAAATTAAGTCAATGATGATGAAAGGAAATTACCAAAGAATATCAACGGTAAGTATCAATATTTTTACTCTTCAATATCAGGAGCATCAATATTACTCAATCCTAGTATTGATGATAGATACATTTTACCAAGTATCGACATCACTAGTACCTATTTATAGATATTGTGGAGTCAGAAGGAATACATAAATTATGGAATATAATTATAATGAAAACAGAAGTGAGTATTCTGAGAATTTTGGAATGATGAGAACATTGCTGATATATTGTGGAATGGGTTTTAATTACCTATGTATTTGGTAACCAACTGGATTTACCTACTTCAAAATATATCGAATATATTACCATGGCAAAAATACGTCGTCAGGATACGTATTTTATCGTGACAAATTCTAAAACATCTGACGTAGGTTGTTTAAGTTATAAAATATTAGAATCACTTATCAACACCTGATTGAAATTTTAAATGCTTCTTTCAACAGAACTCTTAAAATATGACACAACCAGGTAACAAATTCCGGCTAGTCAACTGATACAGAGGCGAAGCTACATTAGATCATAGTGTTGCCAAGAGGGATACACTAATGTTGTTGCACTCCTTTTTTCTAATAATAAGAAAAATGCTATTTACTAATGAAGATTCATTATTTTTTCCCTTAAAATGTTGATCCAAGTCCAGGGGAACATTTGGCTCGTGATCGCATACCGGGTGCAACTACGATAACTCATTGTAATTATCGGAAAATCGTGATCTTACCTTCAGAATCTATAGAAAAAAATCCAGAAACACATTATATTGCAAATATCCATTACACGCGAATAAATTTTATTAATTCCAATTCACCAAGAAATTTAAACGCCTAAAATCTCAAGCTGCAAATTTCGAATAAATGAATGAATAAATTAACTTACGAACCTGTCGGGGATTTTCGCAAAATCCAACAGCTAAAGAATACGAATAAAATCTTCGTAAAAAAGCGGAAATTCAATTTTAAAAATTCGTTGTTCAAAAAATATTTCGGATTTCTCATGATCCCATAACATACCTGCACATTAAGAGATGCGCTTACCTACTCGTTGTTTTTTTTTCGGTTTCTTCTTATTTACCCATTCCAAACACAAGCCGAAACTGTGTTTAACCGAAAAAAATTCGCTTTACCTTCCAAATTTTATATTTTTACCCAAAAGAAAAGTAAGAACTAAAAATATGAAAAAGAAAGAGAGAAAAAAGTTTCTCTAAATTTCCTTTATCGGAATCATTTCGAAAAGGGTGGAAAAAACGATACTTGACTATAGAAAATTCCACTTCATCTTCTAGTCGTTCATCTTCCTCTCTCACTGCGTGGAGGAATGTTTCAATTATTATTCGTTGGCGTAGAAAAATGAGGAAGTTTTATTCAATATTTTCACGTTTTCCATTGTGTTTTCCCACACGCGAAAATCATAAACTGGCGAAATACATAATCAAAACTGTAACAAAAAAGAAAAAAAAGCTACTTTTTCCATTATAGTCGGATAGTAATTTCGAATTATCCGTCGTATATGCCATAAAAGTAATTGAAACTTTTTTACTAATGTGTTTTACTATAAATACTTACTTTTTTTTTCTTTGTCTGCGAAAATATTCAGTAGGTGGCAATAAATTGTTATTTTTGTCATGGAATGTAAAAATTTGAAGTTTTGATGCTCAGTAAATTACAATACTTACCTGTATTATGAATCGTTATTATGTTTATGACATAGATTCTTTGAATTGAGGAAAAATAATATATCCATAAAACGTGAAAGTATGGTTATGAATTATTCTAAATAAAGTAATAAACTAATCGGAACGTTCCTCCCATTACATCTACTTCAAAACACAAAGCACAGTCGTCATAATTTTTAAGACTTTAAAATCACAACGGTCTTGATTTTTCTTATTTTCTAGGGCAACATTACTTCTTTATTGACGCATCTGGCTATTACAAAATTATATAAAATAAAAATTCAAAATTAACAAATCTCTGTGCCGAATATGTCTACATGATATACCAGAAATACCTAGGCTATTCACTTTTTCGTCTTTTCTCTCAATCTTCTCATACCTTATCTTTTGGTTTTTCCCTAGGTACGTAAGTAATAATGAAATCATATTCCCCATATTTCTAATCTGGTTCTTTTTCCCTCTCTTTCTTTCGATAAGTCAAGCAACCATCAAAATTCATACCTTGTAATTCTCAGTATTCTCTGTTGCTCGACACTTCACATTTATCTGTTTGTGCAGGCAGGAACACTTTTTACGTATGATTCTGTTTTCTTTTTTTATGTTCATGGAAGTATGTGTTCATTTTTACCATTAAATACATTGTGTTATTTTTCAAACACGTTTTAGTGAACTTTTTAGTAGCAATGGCCACTGGTGGTGTCAATTCCTAGGTACGGCTGATTATTAATGATCTCGTAGGTAATGCATGTTCCTAAATACATAGCCTAGGTTTTCGATCTTCATAAAATAAGATCAGCATGGTCTAAATTCGAGTTCTACAAATTCATGGCAGGCTATGTGGGTCGGATGGTGCTGATTCTGTGGGCACCATCTAAAGTAGATGATTAATACCTAGGCAACCCGGACATGTCATAGGTTAGAGATATTGTTGGGACTGTTGGGTAGTAGGATCCATTTGAGGCCCCCTTGGCAAACCACATTATCTGAAACTTCATCTGTCTTTACTTCGATAGATACCTACTTACATTATTATAGATAAACTACCAGCAAATTAATATACAGTATTATAAAATCTACAAAAATTGTGTTCATAATACAATTTTCTAGTGATTTTATATTTTAATGGGTATGAAAATAGTAGGTCATTAAAAATCGTAAAACATTAATAACTTGCGTGTAAATTCTTATTAATAGGTAAGGATAATATCTGACGAAGAAAACAAATAATTACTATTAATGTTAATTGTTATTGATAATAATAATTGTTACTAATGATATTTGGTATTAGTAACAATTTATATTAATGATAATTGAATCAATGATAATTGGTAGTAATGATAATTGGTATTGATGATAATAATAATTTATTGGTATTAATTATATCAATTATCATAAATACCAATTGTCCATAACACCAATTATTATCATTAATACCAATTGTCGTTGTTACCAATTATCGTTAATACAATTAATTATCATTAGTATCAATTATCATTAATAATGGTTATCATCAATATCAATTATCATTAGTAGTAATTATAATTATTATCAACTTTGAAGTAAGTATATTCTATTGGAAATCTACTTATTGATCTTGGTGTCATGGAATGACCTATTGGTGGGTGTAGGTACTTTTTCGTTTCATAATTGAAGAAAAATTTTGGCACTAATAACTCAGATTCATATATTATATAATGTTATATACTTAAGCTAATTTCTTGTCACCTTGGTACAGGTCGCAATTTTTATCTGACAGTCGCAAAATTTGGAACAAACATTAGTACTGAGCCCAGGATCTGAATTGTTGATTTTGTTGTGAATCGGCTATATCGTACTTCCGGTATGGCTATTTTTGTTGTTTTTTTTTTTAGTATAAAATTTTTAATTTTCGAATAATAGCTACTAAATTTAAAACATGTATTCACTATAAATTATTGGCCAACTTCAATTGGGGTAAAGAGGCATCCTATCAATAACAATCACTTAGACCTATTTACATAACTATATGTATAATATATTATGTTCCAAAGTTCTATACAATAGTTTCCTTTTACAAGTCATCTGGCTTTGTCACAATCTATACCAAAAGATAAAAGATGAATTTATGTAGGTACTAGGTATTTATCCCTTACTTTTAATTGTTGATGCTGATGCCTATGAACACAAGCCATCTAACTCTACTACCGCAAAAGTCGATGTTGGTAACCCTATTCTATAATAATGCTCAAGTCGATACTTAAATAATGTTTTATCAGTGAATCTTGTGTATAAGTATAGGATAAATCTGGTTAAATGAGTACTTTATTCTAACTTAGGTATAATAAATGCTCTGGAATACAGGTGTGGGAGTGTCTTACATAATTTTAGCCTAAATTATAAAAATTAAATCGAACTAACCTACAACCGATCCAATTAATATTTCAGATCCTGGAGAATTCAGTCATTCCATCATAAAACCAATGTTTATTCCCATGTATGTAGGTAGATGCCTAGTTGATCTTCAAATAAAATTGACTTGATAGAATCAACACTGATTAATGCTTATAAGACAATAATGATGCTAAGATTTAGTTACATAATTTTGTTGGGAAATAAAGAATTGTTCGAGTACTGGTTGCCCTACGTTTCTACTAATATCCTTATTGTTATTCTACTACGTATTTACTTCTCCTGTAACTAGTCTTAAGGTAAACACCTCAGTGTTAACTCTCTTCAATAAACTGATCAGAAATGGTAGTTATGTATTTCTGTTAAAATTTTACTGTTTGTCAAATGTGTTTTTCTTCATACTGAATGGACCACAAGCCCCCAATGTCAAATAAATTTCAACAAAAACTCTCCCTCTTGGTAAAAGCCAAGTGTCTGTGGAGTATCATAACAAAATATGATAGTTCATTCACAAGAAAAATAATTCAAGACATCTATAGACTACTTATAAAATATTCAAACTGCAAATAAAAAATTATTAATTATTCGTCTCTGAATTTTAACATGAAAAAGTTATTCTTCGTGAGTACAATGATAGTGTTAAAAATTGTAAATTGTAACTTGTCTCAGTTTATTCACTGTTAATTATGCCATTGTTACCACTTGCCATCGCACATGGTTTCATTCTTTGAATGGAAGTTTCAATTTCAGTGAAATAAATCATTTCTACGCAGTAAATTCGTTAACTTCTGTAAGCATACATTATTCTAATAAATATTTATTTTTCTAAAATATTGGTACCCAAGTTATCAGGTCATAAAAAAATATTAACACTTCAACCAAATTATTTCTAATTTTATTATTAACGATCCTTTGCAGACAAATGAAGATGTTAAAAATATTATCCAAATAATATTTTCACAATTTTTTTGCTTGCTCTCCACTCACTCCGTCCTCGTAAAAACAACTTAAGTATATTAAACCAATTTCTTGAGTGTTCCGTCCCGTTTCTGCAGACAAATCAGTTCGTCTACAGAAACGTGTCGAACAAAATATAGGCAACTATTATTCTTAATTCTTAGAATAATAGCTGTCTATATACCGAATTGCTTCTCACGATCAGACACCACCAGATATGCTGACTATTTCATGTCATCATATTTGGCGGATGTTCTGTATCACGCCACCTTTTTGGTCGGCCATATTTGATAAAACAATGAAAACGAAGGTGATGTCGTGTCCTCATTTGGAAGACATGATCATTCCTAAACCTACAGTCAAGTAGACAAGTTAGGGTTCACACTAGTTGTTGTGAACATTAGGTTTCATTAGTCTTAAGAAATAGTATTAAGTATAATTTCGAAGTGTTGTAATAATTAACGTGAAATATTAATAAAAGATAATATAAAAGAAATTATCTTATTTGTTGAGGTAAATTCGAATCAACGAATTATACTCGCAACATTGAGATTTTTTTTTTTTTATCAATTTTACGAGTTTTGCAAATTGAAAATCCAACCAATGTAAACGTAATTGAAGTCCTTAGGCTTAAGAAATTGGACTATAAAAATAAAATGCTTGTATAAAATATTCCTACGTGTTGGAAGTTTAACATGCAAATAAACTGAAATTGTATAACTATTCTCTCGGAAAAATTGAAAAGAAAAATAGAAAAATAAAGAAAAATAAATTTTCGAATATGGGCCAACGATAATTTTTTCCAACATATTCGTATTAGAGGTAATGCGACAGAAAATTGAAATTCTACCAACAGCGTGTCATAAGTTTTGTTCATGATCAAAAAGAAATAAAAAAGAAGAGAATTGAGAAATATGTTGCAAAATAAGGCCTATTTGAAGTTGGTAGGCACGGCTTAGAACATATTATAACTTCACGTTTATATGTGTGAGATAATATGTGAAAAATATTGTAGTCATTCATAATGTAGTGTAGGTATCCCGCATTATAATACGAGCATTAATTGAATGTATGTTAGTATGTAGGTGTGTATGTATAATATATATATAAATGTATGTGGGTACGTACGTATATATGTTTGTATGTAAACGTATTCTTCATAGCTAAACCAACAAATGTGGCTGAAATTAAAAGGATAAGGATTTTTAGGTACCAGAAAACGATCGAGATAGGTCCCAAGTTTGACCAAGCTCGTTGAACTGATTATATGAGCATCTCAATCTATCCATCAACAGTAGTGGTGATAACAGCTAACGATGAAAAACTTGCCTGAAAAGAACGTTTTTCTCAGATTAGCCATCTGCATATCATAAAATTTTGTAACTAACGCTAAACACAACCAATAAAAAATGTCTAATATTGAATTTTGAATTATAGTTAATAATTTTAACATCGGCTTCCATTATAGAATTTTATTAATGAATTTTGAAGTTTGGTTGGTATTGATTTTAAAATAATTATGGTTTTTTATTTTCTAGTGTACAGCTACTCATTCAAGTATAACTCGGTAAATAAAGTTGTGGAATACCTTGTTGTGAGAGATATTCACACTAGAAGGTTTTCAACAGTATTTGCGTGTTCTGCCACTTCATACAATTAAGTATGGGAGAGCCAAATCCTCGGCGAACACTGGCGATTTTTGAGCCGGTTCTGAGAGTTTATATACAGAATTTGGCACATGCACACAGACACACATGCATACGTACATGTACGTAATTATGTCATGCGTTAAGTCGTTTCTTGCCTCTGTCGAAGTGATAAGAAACGACGCAGCACGTTTGGTACCGGGCTGTGACATCACCGAGATTGTTATCAGGTAATTGATCTTGGCCCGTGCAATGTATCTTACCTGTACATACGTACAGGTACGAACATACAAACGCACCAGTGTATATTCGTTTAACGTCATAAAGACGATTATTGCCAGCCTTTGGGCAGCAACTGTCATCGAGGGATGTGAGCCCCTATTACCTCATACGAGTATTGTCCCAACAAAAGTGTTAATGTGTAAAATAACACATGTAAAAATTACCTAAGTTGTTACCTATATAGATTAAAAAAAGAAAAAATAGATAACAAAAAACTATTTTTGCAACACCTGTGTGGAAATATTACTTGTTTTAGGTAAAGGGGCTCGGACCCCCAACAACAGTCGCTGGCAAAAGGCTGGCAAATATTTGCTTCTGTGATGTAAAACCAATTGCACAAATTACATTTGATTGTAATTACTTGTATGTACATGCAAGTAATGTACAATTACCAAACCGTGACTAATCAAAAAAGACTGATGTCACAATTTGGTACACAAAGCAGTCCACCATTTCTTATCTCAAAAAATTACGATCCACCCTTATACACGGATGTACGTATTTACTACTATGTGTGCGTATAAATAAGCCCCTATATAAACAATCTAGACCAGCTCTAAAATTGCCAGTGTTTCTCCAGATTTTGGATTACCCGTATGTTTACATATGAAGTGGCAGAACACGCAATTAATCCGTTGATTTTTTTCTAGTGTGAATATTCTTTCAAGACAAGGTATTCTACAACCTGTTAGTAAACTTCATTCTTATACGCACCTTGATGATGTTTAAAGGGAGCAATTTTAGAACCATTTAGGACCGATGTATGAAGTACTTACTTTATACATATTTATTTTTTTTATTTTGTTTTTATAAAAATTCCTCCATTTTAGGGATTTGAATCGCTGACTGAGGAATTGGTAGGCTAGCATCCTAGCAACTACACCACAAGGTTTTGCTGTAAGAAAGGAGGTAACTTGGGCATATATGTTTCTCAGTTGCCAAAATATTTATTTTTCTCCTTTTTTTTTTTTTTTTTTTTTTTTTATGGGAGGAGGTATTGCAAAAAATAGTGTGCGACACATTTGTATGTAGTAAGTGATTGATGCTTGAGTGATTTACAAAACCTGTTTTATACACTTGTATCACAAATAACTATTTTGCAACACCTGTTTAGAAACTTCATTTTTATATGCACCTTGATGATGTTTAAAGCAGGCAATTTTAGGACGAATTATAGGACCATTGTATAAAGTATTTTTACTTCATATATGGTCTTTACTTTATACATAATCTTGGGTACATGCGTCATTTTATACATTGATACTACTACTTACCATTGAACACTACATAGTCATTTTTTTTTGTTTTGTAAATGTTTCTCCTTCCTACTATACTGGGATTTGAACCTCGGTCTTCGACATTTGCAGGCCACCGCCATACCCACTATGCTCTGAGGTTTAATTGAAAGATCGGGGACAGTTCGCGCTTATATATTTCCCATTTGCAAAAATATTTATTTATCTCAATTTTTTTTTGTTTTTAACGTGTACATAGACGGTAGGTGACTCATACTCGTGTGATTTGCATCACTCGTTTTTTTGGCTCATGCTGCAAAAATCAAACTCGAATCAAAATCACCTACTTCATACACTTGTATCGCAAATAACTATTTTTCAATAAAAATTGTGCTCAAATAATAGTGTATACGACTAGGATAAAAGTCCGTCAACAATAAAACGTTTTTTCGTGCCAAACTCGTATGCGAATCGAAGCGAAGCGAAACGAGTTGAAGTAAATTCGAAGCTTCAACTGAAAAGTAGAGTAAAAAATAATTACATTCGTAAAGTTTCTCGATACATTTATGATTTTCGAGGTGAAATTTTGTTACGCTAAATTCAATGAGTTATCGTTTATTCGGGGAGCACAGCCAGTTAAAGTTCTTCGGTAAATTAATTCGAGAAGATTATTACGACGTCTACGGGAGCTGAGAGTAATACGTGAATCCATTCGGCTCGATAACGAAAAGTTTTACTTTAACTTCGTTAAGACGTCTTCATTTTACTTCCCCGACGTAACTCATCTTTTTGTTTCTTGTAAATCGACACCTTCGAAAAATATTCTAACTTATGAAGGTGGTAGAGTAAGATTTCTCAAATTTATCTAACGTACTGACAGATTTTTTGATAGGTACTCGTAATAAACATACGCGGCTTTTTCACAATACAATTATTCAAAAACTGAATCAAATAGGAATGTGCTAAAATAAATATTTCGTGCAATCCATCCTAACCAAATATAAAGTTCCTTTCAGCAAATGTAAACTGGGGTGGAGCATTTTACTTGGAAAATCTAAAACAAAGAGCAAGAGGTAGGGAAAATGAAACCGATACCTACGTATAACAGGTACTGGATTTACTTACGAAAGTATTACAGCTTATTTTTACAGAATCGGTATACGTCTGTTGGACGGTACTACGCTTCTTACTGGGATATCCAACTGACAAACAGTTCTACTTCGTAAGGATTCTGTCTGAATTCACAACAAAATTCTGCACCTATCATACTGGAATGAATATTCACCAACTTATTGGGTAGGTACTGACAGGCAGAAGTCCTTTACAAGTACTGGGTAGGTTACCTTATTACCCGTGAAAGATAATTAATGTTATTTTAGAAAAATATTTTAACGAGTTTATAATAATTATTAAAGTTGTGACTATAAGTATATTTTCGTCTATTTTTAGATATGACGAACATATTCGTCTACACGTTTTCAAATACCAAAAATGTAGGTATTCATCAATAATAAAACATCCTATAACTCTTTATAAACAACCACTAAATTACCCGTATTTAATTTTATGAATATAGATATAATGTCTGTATATTCATGACTTAATTGTGCCTGTCTCTCGAGTATATCGCGAGTCAGCACAACCCTATAATAACAGCACCCTACCCCACTTAGCCTATCTGACACGTACACTTACATACCCCAAACGAGTATATAAACCCTCGATTTGAAGAAATAATAGACAGTTCCTAGATAGTTACTTCTTAGTATCTAGAACCTCTCATACAGAGCTACTAGTGAACAGACAGTCTTGTCTAAAGGGTTGTAAACCCATATGTCAAATTTATTATATATTATTAATGTATTAATTGATGTACTGTTTATTAGTTTATTAAAAGTGTTAATTCAATCTTGTGTTTTAAATATTATTGAGTCTCTCAAATACGTTAAAGTCCACGATAGTTGTGAATGATAAATTGAATATTTAAATTATTGTAGAGGTATTAATGCTTATCCAGTATCTAGTATCTCGTGTATGGTGTAACACTGAAAGTGGTTCTAATTAGGTACATTACCACCTATTTTGGCCGTTACAATGACATATGCGGCTTATCACCTTTCAAAATTAAAATAAAAATAATTTAAAAAAAAAACAAAAAAAACAACCCTATTTAATTCCTATTTTACTTCATACATTTTGCCATTTTCTGTCGTAGTCTAACTTCTGTTTATTCTAGGCTACCACTTAAATATTTTTGTTTAATGTCATATTTTTCCAAAATATATTTTCCTCCCTTCACACCTCCATGGACTGCATCTTTTAGACATCTTTTCTCACAAGCTACTAGAGGTGTTTCACTATCTTATGATTTTTTATCTGTTTTCCATACTCCTTCTTCCCCATTGCCATGGTTGCCTTCTCAATTGCTGCCATGGATCTTAATAAACCAACAATTTTCTATTTTTTCCCGCCCACAACTAGTTTTGATTTTCCCTCTCTTTAAAATTATACTCTATGAACTATAATGGAAAAGAGATAATTTTATCATTATTCTTTCCTTTCTTGTACAAGTTTTCTGTTAATTTTATTTCTTTTTTGCTGTTTTTGTTTTGAATCTTGATGAACTAACGTTGTTCTTCTTCAGTTAATTCTAGTCTTCTTATTTACTTTATACATTGGTTTTTACTTTAAATATAGCCTTGGGCGCATAGCGAGTGAGCATATTTCAAATCATGTAAACTTATTTTTGAACCTTGTTGAGGAAGACATTTTTTCTAATTAGTGATCAAAATGAAACGCAAACATAATTAGCAGTTTCAAAGAGAAAAAAATAATCCAAATAAAAAGTGTAGTCATAGAGACTGCAATGTACCATCTAATGTTTGTAGCACAGTGGGTATAGTGCTGGCTTGGTAATACAGAGGTTGGAGGTTCCAATATACAGAAGACCAGTGAATTTTTTGTCAAAATAAAAATTCCAAGTTAATGAAAAATCACATTACATTGATGTTCATATCATTCATCAATGATAGGCGCTACTCTCCACTCGCAAAATATAATTATAAACTTTGCCTTCTGATTACGTATTATAAAAAAATATTTATTTATCTCAATTTTTTTTTCAATTTTTAAGGGGAGAGAGTGTTGAAAAAAATAGTATGTGACACACGTGTATACTATAGTAGGTGAATGATACTCGTGTGATTTGCATTACTCGTTTTTGGCTCATGCTGAAAAAATCGTACTCAAATCAAAATCACCTACTTTATATACATTCGTATCACAAATAACAATTATATTCTTTTGGACATCTTAATCCTGCGCAACAGTGTGTAAAATTAACATCTACTTCATAGGTCAAAAATTCGTTTGTTTATTGTTGCTACACATACATGTAAAGTTGTAGTTTTTGTGCATGTGTTGCAAATAATAATATAATATAACTGTGCCTTCGAATTGGAACAACCATTGTCATAATATTTTAAGTTTTGAGAAAAACGCGTTTAAAGATTTCACTCAAACATTATTTGTTCTTTGAAAAACTAAAACAACCAATGTACAGTGGACACTAGTAGTTTTTGTCACTGCATAACTAATTTTCTATTAATTTTGAACATGGATTATATCGCTCAAGTTTCAAACTTCTTATGGGTTGAGACATTGGTTATTATTGCGTGATGAAAAATAGTATTTTTTTCATTTCTAAACTAAAACAAACAAACAACCGATGTAAACTTTGGTTTTTTTAGTATAGGCTATATTTCATCAATATTTTACGTTGATTATATCTGCATATTCGAACTAAGCAGTTTTAGAGGAGTTGAGACATTATTTGTTGTTACATCATAATTATAGAAGACACATTTAACACCTCACTGTTTCTACAAACTCAAAATGGCGAAAAAGTGACATTCGTTGTTCTAGTTCCAAGGCACAAGTTAGGCTATTTAAACATTTTGAATTTTTTGTATTACCTATTAATTTTATCCTTCTTACGTGCACAGCTAGGTATAATTTATCGAAGCGGTTATTCACTAATGAATTTTTATTGTCACTGTGGTAACCATTCGAATGATCAGATAGGTATGTGATGTAGTATTTCGAAAAATTGTTACAGTGAATACTAAAATTTTATTTTCCTTCGATAGCCAGCCAAACTTGACTGATTGCAAGTAAAGGTAAATTTTAACGAAAAACCGAGACCAGTAATAGTAAGTATTTTTGAAAGCTGAAGTCACAAGCATGATTCAAGATGTTAGAAGCTACGAGGCAAATCCATAAAACTATAAGACGATCATAGATTAAAAGTGAAAGATCAAATTGAACACGCAACTCTGCATTCGACCTTTTGGCCCCTAACGAAGCATACAATAATACTTGCTGACAGGCAGTTTTCAATGTCCATATTAACGGAATTTATTTGGTAGGCCTCGAGAGGACTTCTTTAGCAACTGAAAAAAAATTGAGCAACGGATATTTCAAGGATATACGAAGACGTGGATATACGATGCGTTAGTCGTACTGTCTTCCAGAAAAATAAGCGTTCCCATTCCACATGAAAAACTGTTCAATTTAACGAATGCGATTAAAAAATAGACGAAAAGCAACTTTTCTTCATCGTTAAATTAAGTACCTACGTACCTACTACTTGAAATAATGGACACATTTATTTTTATTTATTTTTTTTTTTCGTTTTTCTTCTTCTCCTTCGCGCTTCTCTTCTCTTAATTTGTTCTAACGTCGGCGTTTCTTAAAAGTAATAAGAAAAAAAAAAATGATAAAGAAAGAAAGAAAGAAAAAAGCCATCCAGATTCTCTCCATTGATAAACGTTGCATGTAGCGAGTATAAGTACTTATTTTAAATTCGTCCGGCTCGTCATTTATTTTAATCTCGGCAACTGTCGTCGCAGTTCTCTTGTTTTTAATGCTGCATTCCATAAAGGTTTTCCGACCTATTTACATCAACTCCATCATCCATACTGCGCAGGTACCTACCGAGGTACCGAGTTACATGGCAAACAGAAATAATGAAATCGTTTCACGAATACCCAACTTTATAAGATATTTTGTAGAAATGACTTCCCAAGGTTACTCAGGCGTAACCCATAGTTCGTTGTAGCTGACTCTGCGCAAACATGAACTAAAGGGTTGGAGATATTGTTCATCTTTTCAACTGCACGACGTAAAAACCCATAAGAATAAACTGCTTTGAAATAGCTTCAGTCCATATTTATGCAGGAAACATATCGACATAGCGTGACGGGAAGTATTCTTAAGTAAGCTAGGAATCAATTTACAGTTTAAAAGGGAGTTTGAAAAAAAGTTTCGTAAACGAGGAGAGCGAGAAAAAGGAGCATTCTCAGATCAATATTAAGAGAAAGAATTGACAAAACAAATGACTGATGATGAGTAGAGTATGTAGGCGAGCTACCTTATGCGGCAATCAAAAATAGAAAAGTAAGTAATCGTTTTTCAAAATATGTCAAGTAAAGAAAAATTCAGAAAATTTAATGCACTCCAGAAGAAAAACCAGAACTGGTAGGCACTTGTTTATAATAAGAAATCGTATGAATAATAAATGAAGAAAGCTTAAATTTTTCGTATCTTAAAATTTAAAAGGTGGTCATAATATCTGCTGATGTACTTATTTCTGTTTTGTCTTTTGATGAAGGTACGAAATTATTCGAAAGTAGGTATAGAGAAAACTAATGATATTATCCATTGAACAGGATCGTTGACTGACAGAAAAATTTCGTCGAACTATGAAAAATATTTTTTAAATTTTTTTTTTTTACTGTTTCTCACTATGTGTTAGTAAGCATAGTAGATGCCGGTACAGTATCGGCGGAGGGATCTTTCGAACGATGCGGGAGGCCTTGGCAAAGACATGCCACTTTGTATGTCAGGAATGGCAGGGTAAACTCCAGGGGGTAGGTCTTGGTCCCACTCACTTTGTCCCCCCGACCGTTGTCACCGCCGAAGTGACATATCATGAACCACCCCCCACATCTGCCGAAAAGATCTTACCGCCTACGCAATGAGTGAACCTAGTACTGCGTGATTCTAGTATCCCAACTCATGTAAATAAAAACATGTCTAATCTAAAAATAATTATTCATAAAAGCATTAAAAAAGATTAGCGAACCTAATAAAACATTTTACAAATAAAAACTGAAAAAAGTAAAATAAAAAAATTTTCCAAAATTTAGGGCCAGGTGGAATTTTATATAGAATTTCATACCATAGGGCCACTGCAGCTACTCAATGAAACTGATATTATAATGCTATATTGATTCGAAAGGATGATTCAAAGAAACATTCCTGTCAGTCAACAATTCTCATTGAACCACTAACTATAGGTGAAATAGGGGAGTTTCGAAACATATTTGTTAGGCATATAGCAAATAAATGTACTTAGATTAAAAAACTAGTTTTCAGAAAATACGCTTTCGTAATTTGAGAAAAAAAAATTCCCATCCTTGATAAGATTAGGACATAAGGTATTTTGAATGAAAGTACAAGTTGCTACCATGACACCAAGGTCATGGATTTAGTAAGCGATGAAACTTAAGATGAAAAAGCAAGCAATTGATAAGATGTGATAACATAATAATTTTTTACTCTCTCAAAAAACACCACCATTGCATAATAACGCGAACTCAAGTGGATATTTACATTTGTGTGATAAATCCATAATTTATTGGTATACTTTTACTTATTTTAAGAAAAAAAAAAACAGAAATACTAGCAAAAGAGAAAAACAACTGATAAAAACGGATATGTGTGTATGTGTGCGTGTGTCGCAACATGTGAAAGCAGCGCTAAAGTTGGTCATCCAGTGTACTTCAACAAATTGAGTGAATAGAATAAAAGCGTATAACAATGACTTAAAATACAATATTTGAATTTGAACTATTTTCTTTATGGTATGTGTGGCACAGTGGTTAGATGCTCTGAAGGAAACAGGATTTCTTTTGCAATTAAAGAGGTTATTCCATTAACATAATTTTGCTGATCCAGGTTTTACTGTAATAACATTTCACTTTTGACCCCCATCAATTTTAAACTAACATTAAGAATTTAGTTTCTAATATTTGTAAGTTCCTCATCACCTTCACAGCTTACTACTGAAAATTATTAAATTAGTCAGACAATTATCTGACCTATAGATAGAGAACCCATCCACGTTATGGAAGACTTCAGCCTATTAACAATACAAGACCTTCAGAAAAATATGAAAATTACTCACAAGATGAAAGATGTTCTTGGTTTTCAAACTTTTATGGCATTTACTGAATTTGGTTCACTTGAACCAAAATAATGATGGAACATGTAAAGGGACACACTTCGAAATATGCTTACTTTTTACTTAAATATCTCCATTTGTAAATAATATAGTTAAATTTAATTTTTGACGTGTAAACATCTTAGTGCTCAGTCTATGGTAGGGCCTAAATGAGAGTTACAATTGTCAGATTCACGTAACTGTAACACTTAGGTACAATTGTAATTTTCGTTTGTGTGTGTTATAAGATGTGTAGGTGTGTGGTTGTGTGTATGCGCAAAGGGTTGTGCATAAACAGAACCACACTATTATTATGTTTGCACATCAATCCTTCATGAGGATAGCCCATACTCATGCCTTTTTTTGTTTTGTGATGGGACTCTAGTAGTTTGACTGTTTGACACAATGTCTAATGATTTTGATGTCGATGAGGCATGGTTGGAATCTGGTGGCCAATAGTTTCTCACTATGAATTTTATAATAGTATATGGTTGAACTCATTGAACTAAACCAAATACGCCACCATTTTAAGTCGGAAATATGAAATTACACCAGTTGGTCTTAAATCCCGAACTTTTTGCTACGCCAGGCTCAACCCATCCCATTTTCTTCTTCCACTTCTTTTGATATTCTTCAGGAAATGATAAAAATCGAGAGACGCCTCGACTTCCGCCTATTTCTTCTTAAAATTAAATTAAAAATTTTAGACCAACTAAAAATATAAAGTTTAAAACTTACTAAAAAAAAGTAAAATAAACAAATAAATAATGGACATAATTTTCAGTAAAAAAATACGTTAAAAATCATGGTTTATTGGTAAGAAAGGAAAATAGAAAAAAAGGGAAAAAAAAATCCTCGCTAATGTTCATTCCAAAAAAAAAAAAAAAAAAGCCAACTTTCATGCAAACCCCCAAAAAACTATATATCGACTGATGATATTGCAAATTCAATAGATAAATCTATATTTTTTTCAATATCTTTCCTTCAGGAAGTGCTTTATTTCTCAGAAATTATGTTCAAATATTTCCGACAGTAAAATTTTAAATTACGATTAAGTTAAGGCGAATATTTGAACGCCTATTTTTTTTTATAGGTATTATGAAAAAACTTTCTCATTCAAATTTCCGTTTCACATTTAAAAATTTTTTATTTTTTCATTTTCCTAGACAAGATACGAGCGTATATTCCGTTACATTTTTCCACTTTCGTTTTCCTTTCATAAATGACTGTACGTTTGGCATAAATTTTATCGTCTTTGTATAGTAAGACGACAATTTTCTCGTTTTTATGTTTGAAAAAGCCAAGTAAATTTGACCGAAATTGGCCATTTTAGAATTAGTACAAATTCCTTTAGCATCGAGCCGACGAAAAAGGGAAAGGAAAAGAAACGCTCTAAGCATTTATTTTTTTCTCCTTTTTCACACGAATTCGTCTTAATTAAAACGCATTCGTTTTTTTTTTTTTCATTTTATATTACCTAAAATATTTTTTCAGATTTCGTAGGATTATGACGAGAGAAAGGAATTAATGAATATGGAGTAGTTTGTATTTTTGTGATATACTAAATTCACTTTCCAACGTTTCCTTTACCTCTTATGAATTGTCTTTACGACTATTCTTCGCAAAGAGACGCATATTTTTGCACATTGTGAAATTTTTCAGAGTGAAAATATATGCTTAGACATCGAAGTATTCGGATAAGTCTGTGGTCAGTTAATCCATTCATGAAATACTTCTAAAAACCTAATGTTTTTCTGATACAAATAATGTAATAGATTCAAGAAATTTTTGTAATCTTCATGACTTGGGTATGAATTTTATCTCTTTAAGTGCTTTTAGGCATACTAATGTGATAAAATTTTCACAAAAAAGCTAAGAAAAGTGGTTTCCAAGAATTATGTTACCACAAGATCATTTTTTATCAACTTCAAACAAGGAAGAGGTTCCACGTTCGTCGGATACCTACCTATATTATATAGTTACATATATATATGTGTATATATAAATTATATACTACGTACAAAAGACTCCTTTTTTTTCAGATTTTGAAAATTGAAACTAAAAATTGAAAAACAGTAAAACTTTTTTCAAACAAATAAAACTGACTTCAAAAAAGAGATAAACCTACCTGCCTCAAAACAAGGAACTAAAAAAATCACTAAAGAGGAAAAAATAGAGGATGTTACAACACCGCGCGTCTTTTTTTTGATGGAGTATGTTACACAATACTATATTTTTCTTTTTTTGAACAAAACTTACAAGTCTGTGTCTAAGAAATATTGTAGTAAATTAATTCTTTGCTTGAAGTTTGGCACCGACTTGGAAAGTTTCGTTGAAAAAAGGAGAATATGGTGTTTTAATATCTTGAATCAAAAAGAAGTGGTATTGTAACATCCTCAGAAATTATTTATTTTTTTAATACGTTTCTGAGTTAATTGTTTTTTATTTATATTGATTATTGAGAAGTTTCAAGCAACCGTAAATACCTATATTTCGTTCTAAGCAACTCAGATTTTTTTTGAAAGCCTTTCATTTCCACCTTCCTAGATGCCCAAACTGTAAAACTCAACTAATTTTTCATGTAAATTTACCTCTGCAAGTGAAAAGAAGTATCTACTGGATAAATTTAAAAAAGTTTGGAGATGGGATTGCCTTATTTATCTCCATAAGCGAGATTCCTTCTGTTTAACCTCTATGAGTAAAATAACGAACAATTTATATTTAGTAAATGAAACTTCGCTCCATAATGGAAGCATTTTGAAGGACGTTTTCTACGAAAATTTATTTATTGATTTTGGTGTCATGGAACGACATATGGGTGGTGGTAGGTACATCTTTCCTTTCATTACTCAAAGCAAATTTTTACATTAAAACCTACAATTCATACCTAACTATATAGGTAGGTACTTATATGATTACAAATCCAGAAGCACCGCTTTGCAGTGCTTTGGCTTGTGCCTGCCCTGGATTTTTGTTGGCATAGTTGGGTAACACTGTAGAGTTCGTTGTTTGGATGGAAGCAATGAAAATTCTTTTATATAATAGCTGATCTTAAAGACAATGTTTATGCTGGTATTTTTCGAGTGAAAAGGAACTCATGTCATAGATGAATATAATCTGGATATACAGTGAACTCACTTCCATGTAAAAACGTGAAGCATCGTTTTATGTGGAAACATGTTCAGTTTACATCGAGGTAAATGTTACAATTTCTAAATGAAAAGTTAAATTTACCACAATGAGGAGGTTGATATTTTATTTCATTTTTTACAATTTTTGAGAAAGACTCATCATTATGATATAATTTTAACATTTCGCTTATTTTTGATCATTAATTATATAAAATATCTTTCTCAACAAGATTTAAAAGTGAGTTTACATGACTCAGGAATTGCTAACTTGCTGCGCTTGTTTTGCGAACTCCTACACATGTAATCACTTACTTTTGAACCTTGATGTGTAATACATTATTTATTTTTATGTGTTTTTCATGTATGTATGTGGTGGCCCTGTGGGTAATGGAATGTAAAGATAGTGGCACATGCCCCTTGAATTTTGTCTTAATAATTTTTATTTAATTTTGATCGAATAATTTTTGTAGTATTTTGTCTTAAAAAACGGGTTGTGTGTTTATTATATTGATAATTTTATTAAAATAAGCCAATTTTTTTTTACCGTGGTACATGTCGCAGTTTTTTTCCAATTGTCATAAAATGTGGAATGAACATTAACGTCAACCAAAGACTTGACCTATCGATTTTTTTGCAAATCAGCTGTATGGTACTTCTAGTATCACTATTTTCATTTTTATTTTAGGTATAAAATTCTTAATTTTTCACCAGTAGCTACAAAATTATGATCTATCATAATTTTCTATCAGTTTTGTTGCGTATTGGCCAGCATATTTTTTATTTCTGTAACCAAGATGAGCGATTTCTCCTATGTTGCCAGGTGCGTTTGTGCGTGGATATCATGAAAATTGTATATGTCAAATGTTAATTTTCAGCTACTGGTTTATTTTTTTTTCAAAGAACCCATTAAGCTACACGACGGAATGAAAAAATAAAAAAACAAAATAAAATTAGTAAAAATATGAGAAAAAGTTTTACAAAAACCATCAGTGCTAGAGGGATTTGAACCTCCCTCCTTCCACATGAAAGGGAACCAAGTGATAATGCTACGACTGATGTTAAAAAGTTGCGAGTAATTTTAATATTCATGTATGTTAGCCTGTGATTGTAATCAAAGAAAGGAAATGTGAAAACAGAGTTTTGCTCATCTCAGTTACAAAAAGGAATTATGCGATTGGCCATAGGGTACTTCCTGTAGAACTATTTTTAATTTTATTTTGGCTCTAAAATGCCTACTTTGGATAAAAGGGAATGTAATTCGGAATGAATATTTATTACGATTCTAATATGTTACTAATTTAGGTCCACATGGTACAAGTAGTGCAGCTACTTTGGATATTATTATGGCTATAAAATGCTCGATTTTCAACCAGTTACTAAGAAATTTAAAAAAATACTAACCATAATATTTATTGCAAGATCCTAACAGCTCTGTTGAGGATTGCCCAGGAGGTACTTCCTAAAAATCTATTATTGTTTCGATTTTGAAAGAGACGATTGTTTTCAACTGCACAATTTTAGTCAACAGTTAAAAAATTAATTTTAATACAATAATTGTAATGATGATCTATTGATAACTTTCTAGTAATGGTACTAATTATCTACTTTTCGAAAATCTACTTTTTTAACGGAGCTGATGTGAGTTAGAGTTTTTTTTTTTTCTTTACCTCTATACCCGGTTAAGCGAAAAATTTTCATTTTTTCCCCTCTATAAATGAAAAACTTAGCTAACTGAAAATTTCAAAGTATTTCCCTACGTACCTGTATAAGTGAATATGTCAACCGAAATACTCATTCACTGAAAAATTTTTTGTTCTGGCTTCAAATTTCACTTATCGAGGTTTTCTGCACATTACTCATTTCTCACCCTCTGTTTCTTATTAATGACATGAACAACGACACCTTTTATATTTTTTTGGTTAAAATGAACGATGAAAAACAGGTAGGTACCAACTAATTTCATTAACAATCTCGAAGCTATTATCGGAGCTGTTAATAGAAATTAGGTGTAATGAAAATTTCAATGGTAGCCATATTAAATGCAATAACGTTTGAAAGCTAAACTTTGTTCATTACCCATATTATCCAAGTACCTTTTATCTAATTTTGAAAGAGGCTAATGGAAACTAATAAATTCAGTCCCAACAAAAACGTTCGAAGATTTATTGAACATTTTAGATTAAATGCTTGATTTTCAGGCACCTTTAACGAATTTTCACTTTAAACTTGGCCAAATTTTCACTTATCACGGTTAAATTGTGTGCGAGTTGCTATCAATACAAATTTTACGCATTCTAAAAAATGGCGTTTTTCATTGGTGATACATACAGGAATCCGTTCGTGTAGGTACCCAATTTTGAAAAGGTCTTATATGTTTGGCGACCCTCATCCTTTAGAGCATAGTCAGCCCTTTCTCCATCTTTTTCTGTTTCTCCTTTTGAATGCGTCATGAAAATTGTTTTCGAAGGTCAAAAGGTACGCGATTGTGGACGGGAAACGGTCTGAGATCAGAAAAATTTTGCAATCACTTTATCAGAGATGGAAGGTACAGCTATTCATGAAATGTAGTACTTCGGTCATCGGTTCAAAACGAACAAAAACAGAGGTGAAATCTTTATTCTTTACAATAATCAGTCACTATTGTGTGTAAAAAAAAAGGATGAAAAAACAAATGTACTCTGGACAATTTCGATGGCAAAATAATTGAAATGGACGAAAGAAATTCTCTTCTCTTATTGTAGGCGTTGCGATTAGGTATACTTTCTCATTCAGAAGGAAACAATTTGCAAACGTGTTGAAAAAATTTTCTTTTATTCTTTGAATGCTTTAGACCGTACAATATTCGAAATAGGGTCAAAATGATACGAAAACGACATAAGTTATGGAATGTATGATTATTCTCAGAGAATTTGCTTATGCATCCGTGAAAGAATCAATGGAGACATTTAAGCATGAATTCTTCCTTTATTGAGAGTTGCACAGTAAAAAATTCAATACTTGTGAAAAAATTTCAAACTTATGTCCAAGTTATAGGGCTTAAATGGGTCAATTTTACTGAATTCAAAAAACAATCCTCAAGGGTTGCAATATTTCGTTACAAAACTAAGTTTTCCAATTTTCATCTATAATTCAATAGAAAATCCTAAATTCCAAATTCGTGAAAAAATTTCAAAAAACAATCGATAGTTATCGATGTCTGAACAATATATCGATCTATCGAAATTGTTTTGCTACAGTTTTTAGTAAAATATGTAAAATAACCCTTTGCGCCGTAAATACGGTGAAGATACTTCAAGCAATACAGGTGAGTTCCTTTCACATCCAACAATTTTTCTTTGTTTTACATTTAACTTGGAAATTACTGAATCAATAGATACCAAACATCTATCAAACCTGTTCGTACATACGAACTACATTATATGAGAATTTAAGCTTCATCCTACGGCATTTTCTTCAAAATATGGAAAAACCACTTTTCCAGGAATTTTTTGTCCCAGTTTTCTCCAAACCTGTTGAACCTATAGACACTTCACTCCTATCAAACCTAGTTCTATATGAAATCTACCTTCCTTGAATACTCAGATTTATTCCTTTCGTAATTTTTTTCTAAACCGTGAACATAAAATTTTCTTCGGCAATTTTTTCTTTTCAAGTTTTCTGAGAAATTAATGTTCGAATAAACATCAAAACTCCGTGAATCTTGCACATAATTATATGTATAAAAATATTTTGTGAAAATTTCAGGCCAATACCTTTTGTAGTCTCTCAAATCATGGAGAAATCACGTTTTCAAAAATTTTCTGGTCTCCAGTTTTCTTAAAACGGTGAATAAAAATTCGAAACGATCAATACATAATATGGTAATTATTACACAGGAAGTCCCAGTTTCCCTTCCTACTCAGCAAGGGTATGATAGAACTCGTTCAAACAAAACAAAGTTCACTTCACATGATTATGTTCTCTCTTCAAAATTGATCGAGATATATGTCAGTGAGAAAATATGAAAGGAAAAATTTTTTAAATATTTAAAAAATTTAAATAAAAAAAAATTTTAAAAGTTCTGCTTATACACCCTGATCGAGTCAAAATTGCCCTAAATCGTCGGAAATAAAAAAAATGTGTGTGAAACAAATTACATAACGCTCGTTGAAAGGCAGTTTCGTAAAAACATGTTTTTGTAAAACTGCCTTTGTACAATTTTGACTCAAACAAGGTGAATTAGCAAGACTTATAAGTTTTTTCTGAAATTTTCCTTTCATCTTTTTTCACTGGCTTATAACTCGCTCAGTTTTGAAGGGAGAGCATATTATGTGAGGATAACTTTGTTTTTCGTCTGAACAAGTCATACACTAACAGGATAGGAAAAGAAATTGGGACACCCGATACATATATATTATATACATACATACATACATACATACATACATACATACATACATACATACATACATACATACATACATACATACATACATACATACATACATACATACATACATATTATATAGATATACGTGCATTAAAATTTTAGGTGAAAATGCGAAAATGGTACCAATCATTTTCTTTTCACATGAAACGGATAATTTTCGACATTCTCAACCCTAAGCCTTTTACGAGGTCAATTTTAATATCCTGTTTGCAAGAAAACTAGGTAAAGTCATATTCTGAAGAAAATAATCGTTAGTTAATTCAAAATCAATGTTATGGAAGAATTTTCGAACGCTGAGGTTTTTGCTGTTGAGACGGTTACAGATAAATGAAATGGATCGAATATTTTCTCTTCTCACTTGTTAAAATAAATAAAAATTCAGTCCTATCAGTTTAAAAAGACTTCACTCTTAGACCGGAGGTTTCATGTAGAAAATAGTTCAATGAAAACCCCCATATTGACCATAAATTGTATTTTCAGTAAATTTAGAAGCAAAAAAAATATTCATTTTAATTGGCAGTATCATCAAATCTTTGAAATGGAATTTGAGTGTTTTCATTTTTTCAATCCTCTTCTAAATTAATAATACGATCTGAAAGCATTATAAAAAAAAAAAAAAGGTGGTGTTATGTGTATTGTAGTAAGTGTCTAATTACTCAGTTTTTACCTTTCCTGAAAAATTACAATTTTAACTTGAACCATTTGAGACTAAAATCTTCAAATTTTATCACAGAGTTAAAAAAAAAAAAAAAATAGTTGTGGAATACCTTGTCGTGAGAGATATTCACACTAGAAGGTCTTCAACAGTATTTGCGTGTTCTGCCACTTCATACGAGAGAGCCAAATCCTCGGCGAACACTGGCGATTTTTGAGCCGGTTCTGAGAGTTTATATACCGAATTTGGCACACGCACACGGACACACATGCATACGTATGTACATGTAATTATGTCATGCGTTGCGTCGTTTCCTGTCTCCGTTGAGATGATAAGAAATGACGCAGTGCGTTTGGTACCGAGTCGTGACATTACCGAGATCGTTATCAGGTAATTGATCTCGACTCGTACGATGTATCTTACCTGTATGTACGTACAGGTACGAACATACAAACGCATTCGTGTAGATTGGTTTAACGTCATAGAGACGATTATTGCCAGCCTTTGGGCGGCAACTGTCATTGAGGGGTGCAAGCCCCTAAAACCTCATACGAGTAATGTCCCCACAGCTACTCCCCCCCCAGTTTTTGCGCCGCGAAAATGATAAGTCGCGTGCCTGGGGGGACTTATCGAGTCTACTGTCTTTGGTCCCTCTCCCACTTAGCGAGGGCTGAGCCTACCGCGGCCCTGACGCACTCATAAGATTGTTTCCTTGCGTCGAGCCGGGCCTGGTAGGCGTCCCTGCTATTTTGTCCCCTTCTTCTCGGCGGTTGTTGGTGTGGAGCCGGATGGTAAGGATGGGAACGGTGAGACAGGCGGGGATCAGTAAGTGTTATGGGCCTTGGCCTCTGATACATCGGGGAGTTTGAGCTCCCTGATGGCTTGTAGGCCAGGCTAGCGGCGGGGGGAGGACGTGGAATGCGCACCTCATCCACCGGGAGTTGTTTCGTCTCCAATTTTGCCAGGGCTAGAGACTCCGGAGGTGGGCTTTCCACTCCCGGTGTCTTTTCCGGCGATTTTGGCGGCGAAATCAATGGAGGAAGGGGGGCGGACATCATCTTCACGATATCCACCGCTGAAGTCGTATCCATTAACAACTCGTTTTCAATTTGCTCTAATTCCTTTTCGTGTTCCGTCTGTTCCTTAGTCTTCACAGGCTGAGGTGCAGGCGGGACTACGAATTGGAATGGCTGTTTCGAAAACGGGGTATTAGTTGAGGACGACATAAGGAAGGAAACAAGGTAAAATATAGAGAAAAAAGAAAGAAAATTTGTAGGACAATTTCGGCGTGTTCTAGTCGACAGTCGAAAGGCGAGTGAAAAAACTTTGCGAGAATATTTTCGATCCCAGCTTTATTCCAAGTCGTTATCTTATTTCAGACATGTTCGGAGGGGATAGTGCATTGAATATTCTTTAGCTTAAAAGTTTTCCGGTTCAAATTGGTTAAGTACAAGCAGAGTTAAGCGTGTTTGAATTTTCGTACTTCGAATTTTGTATTTCACAAAGGAATGCACTCTTCGTTTGTGACGTCACGATCTATTGACTATTTTATTATCTGTATTGTTTGTCAATAGAAACACGTTGCAATGTTTTTCTTCCGTATTGCACGTGGATTTGTTTATTCGTGTCGTATTTTTATTGTACGCACTTTTTCTCTGCTTATCTGAAGAATTTCTTTTGTTACAATTATTCCCAGATTCTCGTACGTCTTTTTATGCGGGTTTGTATTTTCCGCTACGGATATTAACTTTCGTGAATATTTTTAGTTTCTCCTTGCCAGTCTCTCGGATTTTCGAGTTGGAATTTGGTTTTTTCGCTTTCTGCTGCCAAGGGGCCTGCCTCTTTTTCGTGGGCACAAGGGGGCCGACGGATCGTATTGTATTTTGACGATCTCGTCATTGAACTTCACCGTTTTCCTTATTTTTATTTTTTCTTCTGGTGATTTTTGTGATTTATCACCTTTTTCGACTGGATTGTCCTCAACTTTTCGTGGTTGTGTTGTTTCGGACTGTTCACTCTGTTCTTCCTCTATTATTTCCTTGTGTGTCGTCTTCCTTGTTGCTCTTTGGAGCATTTTCTTGTTGTCGTTTATAAGGTACGCAGGTTTCAATCTGTCAATTGAAATTGTTTTTTGTTCACCTGCGATTAGTATTACGAAATTCTTGTTGTCTCGTGATACAACCTTATAAGGACCGGCGTATGGTTTCTCCAACGAAGATCTTATTTTTTTGTCTCTGACAAACACATGAGATGTTGTGGCCAAGTGTTTGGAGACATAAACCTTTGGTTGGCCATGACAAGCTGCCTGTTTCAAAAAGCTGTTGGCATCAGTCCGTATGTTTTGGACGAGCGTTTCGGGGCTAATTTCTTTCGAATGGGTGAAAAAGTCTCCTGGTAGGCGTAGCTCTTCGCCGAGCGCTAACTGCGCTGCAGAGTGACCTGTGTCCGTTTGAAGAGCAGATCGAAGGCCCAAGAGGATGGTTGGTAGTATGTCAACCCATCTCTTGGTGTCGCAAGCCATGATGGAGGCTTTCAAAGCTCTGTGCCATCACTCAACTTTTCCATTTGCTTGAGGATGGTAAGCTGTGGTGTGATTGTGTTGTGCACCAAGCTTCTTAGACAGCTCTTGAAAGAGCGAGCTTTCGAATTGACGACCCTGGTCCGTGATGATGACTTCAGGTACGCCATAGCGGGCAATCCAGGTGTCGTATAACCTGGCAGCTACCGTGGGAGCTGTCATCTCATGGAGAGGAACTGCCTCTGGCCATCGAGTTGCTCTATCGATCATCGTCAACAGGTATCTGTGTCCTTGGGATGGGGGTAATGGACCCACCAAGTCTATGTGTAGTGTTTTAAACCGCTCCGTTTGTTTAAAAGATTTGAGTGGCGACCGAGTATGTCTTCCTACTTTGGACTCTTGGCAATTCAGGCAACTGCGAGCCCATTTGTTGCAGTCGGACTTCATCCGAGGCCAAACAAATCTTGATGATACTAATCCAGCAGTGCATTTTGGTCCAGGGTGCGATAGATTGTGCACACTACTGAATGCCTATTTGCGATACTTAGTCAGCAGGAATGGCCTATTCTTGCCTGTACTAATGTCGCATGTTAGTAAAACATTAGTACCAGGGATTTTCCTTTGTCTCAATTTGAGAGCTGTGTCATCGTTTGACAACAGTTCTTGCAATTCTGCATCCCTTAACTGTTCTTTAGCTATTTCAGCATAAGGTAATTGAGACGGTGCCGAGATAGCTTCCATCCTACTAAGAGCATCAGCTGGAGTGTTGAGTTCTCCACTTATATACTGGATGTCCGTAGTCAACTGTCCTATGTAGTCCAATTGTCGAGCTCTTCTCGGGGAAGCTGGTTCTGTCTTTTGCGTGAAGGCATGTGTTAGGGGTTTATGATCTGTATACACAGTGAAACATCTACCCTCTAATTGGTGCCTGAAATGCTTCAACGCAGCGAATATTCCCAGTAACTCCCTGTCGTATGTGCTGTAGTTCTTCTCGGTTTTTGATAGCTTTCTGGAGAAGAAAGCGAGCGGTAACTTCTTGTCATTGTCCTTTTGGTACAGTGTTGCACCAATAGCAAAGTCGGATGCATCAGTTGCGACACATAACGGCAGACTTTTGTCTGGGTGAGCTAGTAGAGTTGCATTTGCCAGTGTTTCTTTTATTTTTTCGAAGGCTTTTTCAGCTTCTTCTGTCCAGTCGAGTGGAGTCTTATCTTTCTTCTTGTTTGTTTTTATTAATGCAAACCGCTTAATTTGTTCGGCTGCAGCGTTTTTAATGCAACGTCTGTAGAAATTCACCATCCCCAAGAAGCGTCTGAGTTCTGCTACGTTGGAGGGTTTCGGGAATTTCAATATGGGCTCTACCTTGGTCTTCAGAGGGGAAATGCCTTCCGTCGAGACTTGATAGCCGAGAAAGTCAATCCTGGATTGTTTGTATAAACTTTTTCCAACATTGATAGTAAGTCCAGCAGAGTGTATACGTTGTACGATGGTTCTTACATTCTTCTCGTGCTGTTGCTCACCGCCTTCTGAGCAAATGCATATGTCATCCAAATATGCATAGGCAAACGGCAAATCCATAAACAGTCCATTGATGAATCTTTGGAAAGTTTGTGCAGAATTACGGAGTCCAAACGGCATTCGAAGGTATTCGAATAACCCAAAGGGGGTTATGACCTCTGTCTTTGGGATGTCCTGTTTGGCCATTGGAATTTGGTGGAATGCCCAGTTGATGTCGATTTTTGTGAACATCGTTTTACCCTTCATATTTGCATTGAAGTCCATTATGTTTGGGACTGGATAGCAATCAGGAACTGTTTTGGCATTTAAGGCCCTGTAGTCTCCAACGATTTGCCACTCTCCACTGGCTTTTTTGGTCATGTGGATCGGAGAACTCCATGAACTTTTTGAGGGGCGGCATATGCCTTCTCCTATTATGCGATCATAGTATTCCCGTGCTGCTTTGAGTTTATCAGGCAGTAACCTGCGGGCTCTAGCATGGCAAGGCGGTCCTTTAGTTTCTATATAATGAATGGTATCATGTTTATAGGTCGGATGCCTGCGAATCGATGGTTGAGTAACTCCAGGATAGTCTGACAGAATCCGTAGGAATTGTTCGTCGACTTTCGTGCAACTGGATATATTGGTGTCCAGTTGGTACGCTAGCGTTTTGCCTTCCACCCATAGACCAGTATTGTTGTCTATGATTTTTCCATTTTTGAGGTCTATGACCAGACCGTAGTGCGCGAGAAAATCTGCACCCAGGATCGGAGTTGGAACATCCGCAATTGTGAAGGACCACGTCATGTCTCTTCGCAAACCGATGCTTACTTTGCTGGATTCTATTCCGTAAGCTGGAAGGTTTTGACCATTCACAGTTCGGAGGTAGTATTTCGGAGGAAATGCCTTTTGGTTTTTATCTACTGGCAAAATGCTCAAGTCAGCACCTGAGTCAATTAGGTAACATCTCCTATTTGTCCTGTCCATGATGAACAGGCGGCGTGAGTACTTTTTCGAGGGATCTTCAGCCGCATAGACGACCCCTCTTTCTAGTTTGACGACTTATTGTATGATTTACCCCACCATTGGCATCTGTTGTTGCACTTGGTGGCCTCTGCGCCAAACCGATTGTGAAAGAAGCAGGATTTATCGTCCCAGTTTTGAGACCGTGGTTTGGGGGACAATGTTCTCCTTGGGGGAGTTGGACTCTGACCCCTGGTAGAATTGCTCTTATGGTCTCTAGACCTTGATTTTCTATCGTTACTTCTGTTGTTGCTCCTGCTTTTCGAGCGGTTGTTACTTCTACCATTTCTTGGACTGTTATTGTTATTCTTTTTCTTTATTTCACTAGTCAGCTGAGCTATCTGGGCTCTAAGCTGAGCTAGTTCTCCGGTCTCTGTTGATACTGCACTGATCGAGGATGTTGGTCTCGAATGTTCCAGTGCACTATCGGCACTCTTCGCTAGGAAGTCTAGGTCCTCGGAGTTGTTGATCACCGTGGTACCTATAGCTGCCAGACACTGCACAACATGTTGGGGTAGTTGCTTGCAGAACTGGTTCCCAATAACTGACGGTGACACTATATTATCGGCCTTTTGTCTTAGTTTGGCCATGAAGGTGGAGGGTTTGTCATCTCCAATCTTCATTCCGCCCATTACATCATCTATAATTTGGTTTTGAGTTTTACCAAACACATTTCTTATTTTCTTGCAGAACCAACTGTATTTGTCTGCTTCCGCCGGAGGGCATTCCATAATATCCGGAATGCGGCGTATTATTTCTGCGGGCATGCCGCTACAAATGTGTGAATATTTTTGGTCGTTTTGCAGATTCTCTGTTTTAAAACGACCCTCGAGGAGAGTTAACCATAATTCCACTTCATTTGGTAGGAACTCCGGAATCTCTATCCTCCGTCTTTGGATGGCAGGGTTCTGCAATGTTTGCAACTGCAACAGCTGCAACAGCTGTGCGAGTACTTCAGGGGTCAGCTGTGGCTGACCACTTCCACCTGCTTCCGGTTGATTTGATGATGGGTTCGTGTTTCCGTTGGGCATTATTGTGTGCTGAACTTCTCTATTGGTACTTTCTGCGAAGAGTCTTCCAGACTCCGTGGGTTGTTGGTCTGGGGTCGAAGGGTCGGAGTCTTGGCTCAATTGACGACCACTTCTGAGTGTACGAGCTGTTATTTCGTTTTGGTTAATCACAGCTCCCAAACGTAAGGCTTCTGGCCTCCGGATCCGTTTTTGCTTCTCCAGAGTCTCAAAGACTTCAGAGTCTCTGGTCGAAGCTGGAGGAGTTGGCGGATGAGGGCAACTTTGTTCCTCCAGGTCTACTTATCTTGGTTCCCTTCCGGCAAATATATTTGGAAGGGGGGGTGTAATTTCCCACTTTCAAAGTAAAGACCTCTGCTTCGACAGCCAAAGGTGTCTAGGTCTTGTAAAAATTATTTGTATTACAAGCGAATAACTCGCCAGCGCAACGCGCCTCTTTTTAGAAATAGCGCAACGCGCCTCTAGACACCCACGACGTAGCCAAAAAATCACATCGGGGTCACCACTGTGGAATACCTTGTCGTGAGAGATATTCACACTAGAAGGTCTTCAACAGTATTTGCGTGTTCTGCCACTTCATACGATTAAGTATGGGAGAGCCAAATCCTCGGCGAACACTGGCGATTTTTGAGCCGGTTCTGAGAGTTTATATACCGAATTTGGCACACGCACACGGACACACATGCATACGTATGTATACGTAATTATGTCATGCATTGCGTCGTTTCCTGTCTCCGTTGAGATGATAAGAAACGACGCAGTGCGTTTGGTACCGAGTCGTGACATTACCGAGATCGTTATCAGGTAATTGATCTCGACTCGTACGATGTATCTTACCTGTACATACGTACAGGTACGAACATACAAACGCATTTGTGTAGATTGGTTTAACGTCATAGAGACGATTATTGCCAGCCTTTGGGCGGCGACTGTCGTCGAGGGGTGCGAGCCCCTAAAACCTCATACGAGTAATGTCCCCACAATAGTCATTCCAATAATTTCGTTAAGAAATTGTTAACAAAATGAGGAAAGTTAATTTAAATGCTACCAACAAAGATAAGAATGAACCGATTGATGAAAACAAAATTTGCGATCTTTCTATTTTCTTTTTCCATTTCTAAATGTGCGAGAAAAAAATAGTAATTCATGTTTTAATAATGCAATTTTTTCTTCTTAAATGAACTCAAATAAACACAATCAAAATTAATTGTTTTGGTAAATTAGAATTAAAAGCCTTTCGTAAAACGAACTTGACGAAAAATAATCTAATCAACAAGTAGTTGAAAAGAAAATTTTTCCCCCTTTTTTCTAAGAGCAATGGCAGTTTTTCCCTCGCAAATATAGTGACGATAAAATTGGTAGTACTTATTTTTCTCTTCTCTCTCTGGTTCTCTCTTTTTTTTCCGCTTTTCTTGTTCGTGACATTATAACAAACGAAAGCAGCATTGTTCGGCGAATATGGTTTTTATTTTTATAATACTATTTAATGTCATACTATGTCTGATACCTACATAAATTTGAGTTTACGTAATCTAAGCGTAACGTATTTCCAGCAAAATAAGATTTAAGTAATTGTTGATAGGTTCCTTCATCCCTTCATGCGTTTGATTCACGTAAGTATTACGCAGGTTCTTACTATTTTTAAACACATAAATTTCAGCATCGTTAATGACAATGAGTAATAGTAAGTAATAATGAATAATTTTCTCTCCATCGACCAATATTTTCCTTGATATTTTATTATAAGAAGCGATACTATTACTTTTAATCAAGGAATTTTTTTTTTTTCAATATTCAATCAAGAATAGTTCAATAACTTATATTATATAGATCGATATTAATATTCTTCATTTATTTCAATAGGTACATAATTATAATCATAATTATTATCAATTGAATATCTGACCAGTTAAATATTCATAAAATAGCCTTTGTTTTATCATCCGAAAAGAAAAAATCGAACTTCTCACTCGCAACCGCGAATAAAATTCATGTCCAATTTTCGGTATTTGCATGAGTTGCAAATAATTTCTAACTGAATGTTAAGTTGTTCAAAATTTAAGGTAAAAATTAATTGGAGTTAATTTGGATGCCTTTTTTTTGTCTCCAAAAACAGAGGAAAAACAGGGGGTGAGTATATTAAATGTACCACCTTCTAGGCAATCTTCGTTGATTAGATCGATAATCATAGAACTTGGAAGATTATGCTATTAATTCTTCTAGCATACGTACTTAATACCTAAAATCAATTGTTCACTTTGGTAGTTACAGCTGAACAAGGAAGTTAAATTAATTTTTTGGGTATTTGTGATTTTATCAGTCGATATTAATTACTTCAACTTTGCTGGAATAATATCGAAACAAAAACATAGGCTTATTGGAAGGGTACTCGTACGGAATCACTGCGGTAAATATGCACCAGGAGTAAAATCAATCGTCTCCGTGACAAAATACACATTTTCGCAACTAAGAATTAGGGTTTTGTTCTATGTGATACAAATACATGCCGCATATCATACAGGGTGGTCCATTTATCACGCACAATCCCTCTTTTTCCTTTGTTTTTGAAGATAAAACAGTGTCGTCCGAGGAGACTTTTTTCAATTTCAACGAAGATTTTTTGAGTTTATCATTGGAAATTCCTCGAAACTCCCGATAATACCAAATACTGGATACAACTTGGTTTTTTTAATTAAGAACTCTCATTTTTCTCTATAAATTTTAAAATTAGAAAAAAAATTATTATCTCATTAAACTTTGACTGGTCAAACACTATGATCATTTAGATACTGATGAAGGTAATGTGAAAATTGAATAGGCATCAGTATTTACCCGTTGCTGCTTCCACTTCAGCTACGGAAATTGGTATGCAAATTAGCACTTCATTTGTGTTATATTCTGTTATAGTATTTTTGTCAATACTTAAGTACAACTGATTTTGATGTTTGACTTGTCAAATATTCAATAAAGTTCCTCTAATTTTAAAATCCAAATAAAAAATTAGGGGTTCGTGTTTAAAAAAAAATCAAGTCAGGGCTGCGATCATGAATTGAATTGGTAATTGATAAGGGTTGTGAGGCGTCCAAAATGAATCGGCTCATAAAGTCAACCTTGATGTATGGTGGTGTTTAAATGCTAATGACGTCACAATGTCTTAAAACTAAGACATCATGTAGCCAAAACACTGATTCGAATGGTCTTGATAAATGATTTCAAGACGATTTATTTTTTTAAATTTGTCAAACCCTACGGTTGAATTCTTTTTGACTTTGAATTAAGTTTCTTGGACACGATCGAATACAGCTTACATTGTCTTCATATGTCAGCAAATTAATATGACAAATGAATCACCAATAAGTGTGGAGTGTCAACAGAAGAACCTAATGAAGTTTTGATTCATAAGAGGTTTGGAACTTACAAAAACAAACAGCAGAATTATTTTATCAAAGACTATAATTATGAAAGAACCACAGTGTCGACAAAGCGGATAAAACAAAGTATAAAGCGGAAAAAATAAAATAATAAAAAAAAAGCTATTGCAGACAACAAATAGAGGAAACCATCAGAAAGTTCTTCTGTCTTCACCTAATTGTTTGTCTTCATGAGAGATGGTGATTTGGTAGTGTAAAAGACTCCTAATTGAAATTTTAGGCTTCGGAGCTTTTGGTGTGTGAAAAAGATGAGAAGAGAAATAAAAAACTAACATAGATGAAATCAAATTCACTATGTGCAATGGAAGGCTCTAGACAGCCTTTAATGACAGAGCAATGAAGTCATCTTGAATAAAGCTTGTTTAAAGTTTGTCGACAACACACCAAATTTCCCTCCTAACAGATGCTATGAACTCCATCTGATTTTATTGTTGACTGAAATATCACCCGCAAGTGTTTCATAAAAGATCGCCTTGAAGTGCGATTTGAAATTGACATTTTAGAAATGACTTTTTAGTTGTCACTACTGACCCTTCATGATGAAAGAACATTCCTAATTTGCCTTTTATCTTCAAACTGACCTAGCCCAAGTTCAACTACCATCCTAGTGTCTGCGAAGGTAGATCTAGGTTCGAAGTATTCTACATAAAATTGCCTATGCAAGGACTTTAATATATGACTTGAGATTTGGACTTACTACTATCTGCCTACACAAGAAGGACTGCTTGTTAAAACAAACCTAGTACCGGGTATCACTAAAACAAGATTGTGTGAAAAGTAAAATTTGTTTTTAAAAGTCAGTTCTTCTTGTCAGCAAGCTTTCTCCACTTATTGTCTGCTAATAGTCTTTAAACACGCGATGCAGATAATATTAAACAGCATAAAAATGAATGTATAAGCAAGCATACAAAAGACAGCAAATATACATGTTGATATACAATAAGCAAAGAGCAAGAGTACAAGCGATAAAGCAAAATGGACGTTGGCTGCATGTATTTTATCTGACGGGTTTTTACTCTCTATTGAATTTGTATTTCGCCATATTCATCTCATGTCGTCTATCGAATAAATTAAACCAGATTATCTTAAAGAGAATTGTCGAACTATGAATTTGTCAGCTCTGTAATAAAACTTGATGAAATATTAGATATTGCCTGAAAGAGAGTCAAATTCAATTACTGTCTCATATTTTGTCTTCAAAATGAATTTGGATTCGGACACTATATCATCTGAATCTGGGTTTCACTGCTTACACGATGTTGTCATACTTTTGTTGTTATTATAATTTAAAATAATTTTTATTTTTAAGTCACAAAATCTCGGACTTCTCAGTTGATAGCCGGTGTGTTTTAAATGGGATATCAATTTCTATCAATTATCAACTCGCTTCGTGATCGCAGCCCAGATCCAGTTTTTGGTATTTTCAGTGGCTCTAAACCATCAACAATGATAAAAATTCCAAGTCTACGCCAAAATTTAAGGAGAGTCACGTTGGACTGTTTTTGTGTATCTTAAAAAAGAAAAGATAAAAAAGTTGGTTTGCGTAATAAACGGACCACCCTGTATCCAAGCTTCGTAAAGTCGTTCAGTGCGTACATTAACTACCAAATTACAAGATCGTGTTAATAAATGATGTCGTCGTAGCTTTCAGCTCTTTTACATTTTTGCTATAATTACTACTCCCGGAATATAGTTTGGGAGTTCCCAGTGGATTGTTTTAGTCCAAGGAAAAAGTACTTTAGAATAGTTTTAGAAACGGACCTTATTGCGAAAGCTGGTACAAGTGTCATATTTTGGTACTCTCGAAGCATAGTTAAAGGTACTGCGTTGAGCGGCGGGGCGAAGGGGGATAAAGGGTGGAAAATCGGTGCTCGAAAGTCGTCGGATATCGCCTCTCTCTCTCTCACTCATTCTCTGGCACTCTCTCTCTCTCTCTCTCTTTTACTCTCTCTCACTCTCTCTCCACTCTATCAAGGACGTATTTTCGTAGGCAGCCATAAATGGAAAAACAAACGTGAAACGTCTAACGGGTAGATTAATTTTTGGATTAGGTACACGTAAATTAAAAGGCGGTGATTCTTTCGCGTCGACGTTAGTGTGCCAGAGCACGTTTTCATGGCAAAAGCTCAACATTGTGGCATTTGACAGGATATTGTCCTACCATCAAACACATACAAACACATCCCGCACACACGAACGAACACACACACACACACACACACAAAAACACACAATCTCTCATTTTATGCATATTTCTATGCTCTTGTACCCTTAAAAGCGTCGCACTGTTGTACGAATCGATCCTACTTGCGTGTATTTCGAACGAATTTATTATCAGCTGCGGTACGTTTCCCCTCCATTTAAACTAAATGTCGAGGTAACCGATAACGATACACACTCCTTTGTGTGTCTCAGAAACTGAATCCATCGCGAAATTAAACACTGCATGCTGGAAAATTGAATGAATTTGTATCAGCTGCCTAACTGAGGTACTTACTCCGGAAGAATACCTATTTCAACTTTTAGGTGATTTACATGTAGAATGCTGCTTAATGTTATTATAATGGAAACACTACGAATACAATAGACAGTAACGAGTGACCTACAGAGTGAAAATTTATGACATGAAAATTTGATTGATACAAATTTTTAGTTAGATAAAAAATTGGGTTGTCTTGTCATCCGTAGCTCCTTTAATCGTCAACAACCAGCTTAACATAATTATTAGGACGTAATAGCATCGATCTTTGCTTTCTTCTCGAGCAGTTAACCAACAGTGGTTTCATTTTCTCCTTAATTTCCAGAATAGCTTTCGAATGATCTGCAGGTATTGATGATTCCTCCAGTAGTTTTTCATATCTGGAACACTATCCGAATTGAATTAGTCTAACGCAATTTCATTGTACACTTTCTATTCTATGTTCCAAAAGAGAAATGGAAACCACTTCCTGTAATACAAGAATCATGTGGACATCTTGAGGTGAGGAAATGATAAAGATTCACACTGCACGCGAAACAGAATACGTACTTTGTTCGTTTAAATTGTTCATTTTGCTCAAGAATACTTGATTAAACTTCGAATACAATTATTTGAGGCCGGCTGATGGCATCTTCAAGAATTCTTACGTTTCTCACTGTAATGAATAAAATTTATCAACTTTAAGTTTATTATAAGTATTATTCTATTACCGTAATTAAGTCTGATTTCTGTAAAAATATTAGACTAGGTTGAAGTTTTAGTAATCTTAAACTTCAAACGTCGTCATTTCGATTGTTGTTGTTGATGTGGAATTTGTGATGAAAACAGTTCGACAGTGTTACCAAACGTCAACATAAGATAATCCTTTGCTAGTTACACCTTAGAACCCATACCCAATGAAATTAGCAAATGGAGCCTTTTTGGGAGTGTGGGAGTTTTTCATCATCAAGTTGAGGTATACCAGGTAGGTTCGCGATCTTTACTGGTAAAGTTCACAAGTTTGGGAACTTTGTCAGATAACCCGGTTTTCTACCTGGTAATAATTTTTCTCTTTCAAAAACATACGTGTCTCTGAAGAAGGGAAATTTTTATCGTGCCTGGCTTTATCATCTCCAGTGGCGGTTCTCTGTCTGTCTGCGGCGATAAGCCAAGACACTCTTCAGACACTCTTTATTTTGTCTCGTACTGACATGGTTCTCTCGTTTCTCGCTTGTCCCAAATTATCTAGGCCTTAAGCCATATTTTCCATAATGTCTTAGAGTTTAGAATTTTGTTTTCCTCTATTAATTTTCGCTTCTGTCGCTCACGAATCGTTATGCGTTTTATTCGTCTTTCATTAATAAAAATTCAGGTAAAATAATTTACTGTATTTTCATTATGATGTGTTGACGTTCCACGTAGGTAAGATGGCAAGGGCGACCATGATTTCTCAGTGGTAGGATTAATTTTTGGGGGATCAAAAAATCAACTTTAGCCATTTTGGTTTTTCAAACTGTTTTTAAAATGTCAAGCCTAATGAGAACCGAATCTTAAACTGGCTATCCGAGCTCTCAAGATATTTTGACCATTAATCTGGCAATTTGCAATTCCTACGTGTATTATCATACCTGGTGTCATGGAACCCAAGGTCGTGTAAGGAATCTTCAGGCGCGTAAAGTGTTAGTTTGTAATAAATGTGGAGCCTTTAGGTTTTTTTTTTGTGGCGTATTGCTACTCCTATTGATATACCACTAAGTCTGAAACTATCATTATAAGTGTTAAATTATTTTCTACCGAGTTCAAAAAAAAAATTATTAATATATCTAATAAACATAATATATTCCTGTTAGTTGAAAATTATGTGCTTTATAAGCAAAATAAAAATGAAAATAGTGTTACTGGAAATAGACGAAATTGACTTTCCGAAGTAATACTGCTTTTCTGAGGCTAAATAAAAAATGTTTGCGTTTCGGATTTTTTAGAGCTGTTATCTAAAGAGTAAAATAGAGAATATCACACTGAATGACTTATAACTTGCGAAAACATTGACCAATTAAAACCAAAATTAGTAGAGCTTACTCTTATGTCAAATTTGTTGTTTGTACCGAATTTCGTGATTATTGGGTAAGAATTGCAAAATTAGTCCCTTCAACAGCCCCAGGGTAAGAACCATACAACCAATCCCAAACAAACTTGGAAAAGTATTAGAATGAGTTAAAATTGATATCTATACCAAATTTTGTGACCATTGCTTCGAAATTACGTTTTTTAGACCCATAAAACTGCCAAAACTGCAACGTAATCATCCACCCCTGACGTACCGTAAAACCAATTTTCCTCAAATTCAAATGGTCTGATTATCGACATAATACAATACATACATACATACATATATATATATATATATATATATGTAAGCTCTTTAGAAAATAATGAAGAATCATGTAGACACATCTTTCATCTTTCCATACTTAAAATCCATCAATAGATGAATATAATACAAATCTAATATATATATGAGAGATCTCTGCAACTCACTATATCAGCGAGTGCGAAACACAGACAGAAACTGTGGTTATTTTAAGAATGTGAATACATATTCTTACATCCCCATTCTTCAAGGGGGAGCCACACTAGGGAAATAACTGAGCTGATCGTTTACTAATTAGCATTCCGTCTTCCTCAAGATCATCCCACTAGCTTGGCATGTATTGATGGATTTGTAAGCTCTTTAGAAAATAATGAAGAATCATGTAGACACATCTTTCATCTTTCCATACTTAAAATCCATCAATAGATGAATATAATACAAATCTAATATATATATGAGAGATCTCTGCAACTCACTATATCAGCGAGTGCGAAACACAGACAGAAACTGTGGTTATTTTAAGAATGTGAATACATATTCTTACATATATATATATATATATATATATATACATACATACATACATATATATATATATATATATACATACATACATACATACTTACATACATACATCAAAAAACGTACTTACTCCTACCCCTGCATCCTTAAAACGCAAGATTAATAAGAAAATTTTCGTAGAAAACCTACTTAAAAAGTATCAGAAGTCCTTGTGAAATGTATTCTATTTAGTTTCGAAAAATATATCATCACCCAGCCAGAAGACGGACGAACGCAGATCATTCAGTCTCTTTCTAAAACGCAACAAGTCTATCGATCCGCAAAACAAAAATTGAACAATTAATTTTTCCACAACGTGAACATCATTAAATTTTCTTCTGCTTCTTGGTTTTGCCAGAAAATTCCCATCGGACGCTGTTAAATTCACATTGAGATTTCCTTTTCAACTAAGCATGATGTATGAAGCAACACTAGAATTCATCAAGGGTTGTAGCCGAAGGAATTCGTGTAACCATAAGCAACGCTCATCCACCGGTCACTGGAAAATGAGCGCGATAAGACATCACCCCTGCCCCCTGCTCCCCACGTAACATCAAATAAAATTGATGATTGTCTTATTCGAAAGGGTGAAATATCTTAACACGAAGAAACATCATTTATCACGGTTTTAATTGGCTTTCGTGTCATAGACACGCGCCATAAGTTTCGACAGTTTACTGCGGGTACCGATGATAAAATCATTAAATTTATCACTTTTCGGTTAATTGTATTTTATGTACACATCCCATAAAAACGTGTGTATATATAAATAAAGGAATAAATGAAAGTAGAGGCGGAAAAAAACCAAAAAAAACAAAAAAAACAAAAAAAAAACCCTGTAAGTTTTAAATAATATATTTTGTTATCTCGTATTGCGTGACGCGTATGCATCGACAATGCTTATGGTAGTGAGGAAGAGAGGGAGAGAGAGAGATACAGAGAGAGACAGCGTGATACAGAGAGAGAGAGAGAGAGAGAGAGAGAGAGAGATAAAGTGAGATAGAGCGAGAGAATGTGAGGAAAAACATGGGAAAAAAAAAACAGTTTATCCAGCTGTTATAAATCATCTAATTTTGTAAATTTGGTGGAAAAAAAAAAAAAAGCATACACGAACATTAGTACATATTTCCACGCGGAAATATCATAGCATCGTATGAGCAAGAATGATGAAAGCACGTGAAATGTTCGAAATTTTAAAAGCTTTCGCGTGCAAGAAAGCGCCCACATATATACCATACGTGGATAATGGTGTGGGTATTGAGGAAGCAGTTGAGGAAAAGATGTGTGAAAAATCTATGTGTCTGAATTCGCTCCTCTATATATATATATAATTTTTTCTTTTTCAAACATGGCTCTGAGGTAATGAAAATATTTTTCAGTATGCACGATAGTTCTTGCGCTTTTTTCTTCGGTGTGGCTTCAGCCAGATAGAGGGAAGTAAATTAAAAAGAAACCATGAGCGAATTATGCGGGGAAATAAGAAAGAAAAAAAACAATCACGTATCGTGCTCTCGAAGAAAGAAACTGTGTTGTAAGTATTGAAAGAGAGAAAATTTCGAACTATAAGGTGTACAACGTATTAATATATTAATATTCTGCCATGATTGATTTTTGCTTTCATTTGAAGCGACTCGGTGTTCTTTACTTCATCTCGTGTTAATAAAGACTGAAAAAAAGAAAAAACTCTCGCGCAGCTTGCCACCCTGGAAAATATAGGTTTTCTCAATCAAAATATTACCAAATAAATAAGTAGGCATAAATAAATAGTTCTAGAAGAAAAATAATTCAAAAAAAAATTAAAATATCAAAAGTATTTGAAAGAATGGTGACTAAAAACTGGATGAGTAGGTACGTTTGAAATTAAGGGTCAAGTAAATTCATAATGAATTTATTGTATTGTGCAGTCATAAAAGACGTACTTACGCCAGGGAGGCGTTCACAACATGTCTATAAAGTTTATCCACATTTATAAACATGTACAAACTTCCATAAACTTCTGTATCTCACCGATCTTCATCGAGTTTTACAAACACTCAAGGAGGGGTCTGTAAAACGAAATCTTATGAATATTGCCTATAAACAGGAATTATTGGTAGTTGTTGTTGTTGTTTTTCTTTAAATTTGTTATGAGTCACACGTTTTAATCATAACTACGGCATTAATTCGTTTCATGAATCATTATTCATTATTGATGTTCGTAATATTCATTATTAATTTGTACGTTAACTGATTTCTATTGAAATTTCTGCCCAAGTACTTCATCAAGGAATCTTATTTTTATCACCAGTCGGTTAAATTCACCAAATTTTACTAGTAGGTACATTCGTAAAATTTATAGAATTTCCCAAACATTTAAAACTGTTTATAAACTTTGATAAATTTTATAGACACGTCGTAAAGGCCTTTCAGTTATTAAATTATTTTTTGGAAAATAAAATGACACCAAGCCTGCTTTTTGACCAGCTTCGTTGATTCATCTGGAATTGATCTTCTTTGCTTCACAATAGTTTAAAATTTTTTCAAAATAATTTCCACGAATGAATCAATAAACTGTTCAGTCAATCGAAACCCAATTTTTCAAAATGTGAGGATATAATATATTCAATGTCTATATCAAAGTTTGTAACAGTAGGTTGGAACTTACGAATTTTAAAATCGTTTAAGCTTAAAAAGTGCAACATAATAGGATTTATCGGACTCCCAATCTGGCCAATTTGGACCAAAAATGATAGGTCTCATCAAGTGTACCAAATTTCACGACTGTTGGATGAAAATAGCGACTTGTACCGAGTAACATAGAAACGTGTATGACTGTATAATATCACTATAATAAATGTGTACAACTGTTAATAATTTCACAAAATTTTTTCCAGATATTATTTCATCAGTTATTTCCCCGATATTATTTTGATAATTATTCCCTCATATTTGATGCGCATGAACCACACACAGACATGGAAAAAAATGTTTGTTGCTTTCCTCCCAAAAACCAAATTCCACAGTGTTGCCAGCAAAAATCCAGCAGCGCTTCAGGGGTTGTATTACAAAATACTTATATTATGAATTTCAGCTAATAGTTTCGTAAATTTCCTGGTGTTATGAAATGAAAAACAAACTCACCCTTACCCCTGAGTTTTCATATCATACCAATTTTAATATACATTTTCTTTGCACACCTTTATAAAAACGGAATGGGTAGAAACTTCATTTGATTATGGTATCATTAAATTTTCGTTCAGATTGGATCAATGTCCGAAATTAGGAACCTAAAATTTAAAATTCAAAAAATTTCTGTGAAAAGTTTTACCTGTATTTTGGGTGTTTTATAGGATCTCTGATAACAAATCCATTATCAAATTTTTAAAATTCAAAATAGCACATCCAATCTGGTGGATCTGAAATTCTAAATCTAACCAGTCTGGGTGAAACACAGCATGTAAACATAATGGCAGATTCTATACGGGCTCCTTTTTGAAATATTATTCATAAAATTGAAACTAAAAAATTAAGTTTGTGTGAAACTTTTTTTTACAAAAAAAAAAAAATAGACTCAAAATTTAGGTTCCTAATTTCAGATCCGGTATTGATCCAATATTGATGACCATGTCTGGTCTACCTTCTTTCAAATAAATCCTGAATCTTCAAAATCTTTTTAGTTGTTGCTGATTAATCAGTGTACATGCCTAAAAAATAAAATAAAATTAAGTATACTCGACAAACATAGAACTCCTCCTTTTTTAAGTCGGTTAAAAATTGAATTAAATGGTTTGGTTTATGTGCACAGCTGAAATGACAAATGGCAACGAATTAAGATCCCCCTTTCATTAGGAGTTGCATTGATTGTAGCTGATGTGCCAATATAATGTACCTAAGTATTTCATTGATAAGGTTGCCAATTTTGTCTGCCATACTTTTTGAATAAATGAAAAATTCCTGAAGTATGAATTTTCTGTGAGAATAAGGGCATCTGTTTGACAAAGCTACATAAAACGTGACAACAAAAATTAATTTTTCAGACATTTCTGTTGACTTTTCCTTATTTCAGGAGAAAATATGTCAGAAAAAATTTCCAATCTTGTCCGTGAAATATTTATTAAGGTTATTAATTATGTTCCTGTATCAATTGCTGTTGTAAATCGTTCTCTGTCTATCCTATAACCTGAAGAATAATTTGTACAAATCTTAATCGTTGTAACCGATGATGAAAAGGGAGTCTGAATTTCTTGCTATTCCTACCTATGTTATCAGTAGTTGTGAACATAAAGTATACCATTTAATCCGATTTTTCTGAATTTAGGTTTGTGTTGACCATAAGAAATGATTTCAGCGTTACAAACAAATGCTTAGTGAATTCACAGCGTTGTTTGAAAATTTTTTTTGACTTTTCACTGTTAGGTGGAACATAATTAATCAAGATTTTAGGAAAGAAAATTGTCTTGTTGAAAAATTTCATTTTCAAATCACTTTTCAAAAACGAAGAAAGAAAAAAAAAGAAAAAAAGAGGAATAAAGTGGAAAGGTAGTGAATGGTGACTAAAATCAAATGAATTTCTTCCTCTTTCCAACTATAGAAAATTTGAGTCAATAGGCCGTAATAAGCAATGACTAAGTATGATAGAAATAGGGAAATTTGATTGGATTTTGCACATTTTTTTGAATAAAACTGTGAATCGTATTTCACTGAGTTGATTGGGACGCTGTTACAGTGAATTTTTCGATCCCATTGTAACCTAGATGCGAGAAGCATCATTTTAAGGGTACCTTATAAGTAAAATAGAATTCAATACCCTCGTCAAATACCTAACAAAAAATTTTTAAAAGGATATTATCCTCCAACATTACCAATAATGACACGTACCCACAATTTGGCATCTAATTTCATGGAATCGCGAAAATCAATAATAGACTGACGTCATGTATGGAGCTTATCAAAATAGGTTAAGTTACCTATGAAAAAATTTTTCGAGAACAGGCCATTTTGATATTTGAAAATGCCAACCAAGTTTGACGTCGATATGATGGAAAAACAAATTCGTGACATTTTCACGCACAGGAACCAACACACACACACACACATCCTCCATATGTAGGCTTTAAGTTCGTGCTTACAGAATCTCGTATCAGGGTTTTCCTTATCAATTCTTGTCAGCAGTTACGTCATGTATAACTTTTGAAACGTGTATATACCTACTTATTATTGTAATAACTTAAATAGTGCGTTTCAAGGAGAAATATAAACGTGGCATAAACATGGGATCGGCTAATCGACCAAATAAAGGACAGATTGTTTTCAAAAATTACTGTCCACGAAAAGGTCAGTGCATAACAAGGATTGTTATTGATGCAAGTAATAGAACAGGTTTTGATGATTCTTGGTCGTTTTACTGAATTTAAAATACCGAATAGCAAATGTTCTAAGTTACCCTTATTTTAACAAAATTCTAATTTACCGAAAAAGTTTTAACGATAGACTTTTTGCCGAAACATATTTCTACCGAATAACATTATCGAGACTTTGAATTTTAATAAAAATAAATAAAAATAAAAAATTGCCAATTTCCCATTTTTTATATTGAAAATAAAAAAACCACGTCATCTTACTTTCCACAATACAATATAAGCATAGAGAAATACCTACGTACTTATTTTATTGGGAAAAAAAAAAAGCCACCTCTCGTAACCACAATCTAAATAGAAAAATCGGTAGAAATGTCCTTTAGTGAAACGGATTTTCCGATCAAATGATTTTCTCATATTCAATGGAAGAGTGAATATACTATATAGGCTATTATGTTTTAAAATGAAAACTCTAACGTAGCATTACTTCTCTTAAAAACCAAGTTTGCCAATTTTCATCCATAATTAAAAAATAAAAAAATCTGAATTTTAATTACTTGAAAAAATTGTAAAATAACTAATATCAATAACGGATATTTGTATCGATAGTTATCGATATTTATTGAGACCACCAATCCTTCTCCCCTCTCACTCCTGCAAACATACGATTACCTTTAAACCTAATTTATATATTTGTTCGCGGCTACACTGCTTTACCACTTCCGCCGATCACTCGTTCATTTCCGTTTATACTCGTTTATCATACTTAAATTGTACTTTCACTTAAATCATGTAACTTTCTTAAAATACACTCGTTTCTTGGACGTAACTTCGTGTAAAACCTTCTTTCATGTGTCATCAGCGGTCCTCATCCTCTATAATATTTGATGAACATTTCGACATATCGATATTTTATTGCTAGTTTCAAATAAAGAATTAAGTACAAAAAACTATCGATCATTATCCATAAATTTAGAAAAAATATTCATCCAATGATATTATTTTATCCAGACGAAAAATTTGACTATATTTATATTACTACACCAGTAAAGCTCCACAAAACCAATGAACTTTTTAATGTTGATACTTGCCGGCGAAAAAGTAGGCAACCCTAGTATACCTTCTGCGTATTTTTGAAGTTTTTCTTGAGTTCACCAATTTAGAATACATCTGATAAAGATATCCTTCAAGTTCATAAGGATAGCATCCATAAACTCAAATCCAAAAGGTACGCCCTGGTAGCCTATATTTAACGCCGGCACGTCTTAATCAGAAATTATCTTTCTTTACTGGTCCAGTACTATAATATAGTCAAAGGACAAAAACGCTTAATTCAATCTTATTCTAGAGTCTCGGCTTAAAGCCGAAATTGGTTTTTCCTAAATGCAAAATTTCTAAAAAAAAAAAAAAGAACTCGAATTCTAAATCGAAAAAAATGTCACCGATCCGAACAATCGATCCAACAACTCGAAAAAGGGATGGTACTTACTTTACTTCGACAGTGAACAACGAAAAGGTAAATACAGACGGATAAAGAGCTGTTCAACAAATAATACACCGGAGAAATTCAATTCGAAATGAAAAGTAAACCAAACGTGGAACGCAAAGAAATAAGATTAAGATGGCTTAAAAGGAAAAGAAAATAAGAAAAAGTCTTCCAAAAAGGTTGGTGAAAAGTAGAACGACACTTAACGTTTCAAAAATCAAGAACAACAGATTAGGCCTTACCGACCTTATTCGCCTCACCAAATTGAATTTTTCATGCAAATTCCTCAATGCGGACCAGCATAAGCATCGAAGGTAAGCATTAAGAAAGTTACCATTCTTCTCCGTCTTGATTTTTGACGCTGTTAATTTCCGCTTTCAATTATTTAAATGACCTAAAAAATACCTAATTTCTTCTTCGTAATTAGGTAGCGAGAAAAGTGAGTAATGTAATTACTTTTTTACACACCAACGTCAATTCACACCGGCTCAAAATTTAGATTTATACATGACCAGAGCACTTTCAATAGAAGCAAACATACTTCTTGAGAAAAACATTAAATTATAGTCAATGTATTATGCATTAGTCTGCAAATTGATAATATCCATTTTGTAAATGAAAAAATATTACCCGTGAAACCTGAATAAAATAATTATTTTTTTCTTCAAAAAATAGTTTCAACTTAAAAAATCAAAAATCAAAATAAAAATTGGCTGCAAAGAGAAATATATTCTTTTAAAATTTTTCAAGTCAGGAAGGAATTATCAAAGTCCATAAGTAGGTACTCATTTCTTTTTTGAATTAGTACCGACTCCAATAATTACAGTCATTAAATCTTGCTGGAGGAATTCTAAAAGCATTATTTTACTCTTTTTAGTGCATTTTTATTGCTTTTGTTTCTTTGAAATTGGTTCTGTTCCGTCAACTTTTTGTAGACAATTTTAGTTTGTCGAACAAAATATAGACACACTATTATTCCCAATTCTGAGAATAATAGTCGCCTATATTTTACCTGTTCTCACTGATAAACACCACCACATATGCTGACAATGTAAAGTCATCATATTTAGCGAATGTTTCGATGTCACACCACCTATTTTAGGTCGGCCATTGTTGAATATGACAATGAAATTACGGACACTGTATTCTCTTCACATGAAGACAAGTTCATTCCTGTAACTACTCTCAAACAGTAAAGTTAAGGAGTCTACACTAGAGGATTGTAGATTATTAGGTTTCACTAAAGATAAGATAGAATTAAATTCAAAGTACCTAAAGAAGAATAATTGAATATTTAAATTGTTAATATTAGTATGGTTGTAATTTTAAAAAAAGTAACAAAGAGATAATAAGAAATTGTCTCTATTTGACTGAGGTTTCTCTAAACATTAGAAAACACTCGGTACAGATTCTATTTTTGGAAAAACATTTTTAATTCAAACTAGGAAAAGCTTTTTCGTTTCATTTTTCTCGATGAATAAATTTTAAAAAGTTAATTTTTCTAATGCATTTCCATTTTTTATTTATTTTTTTATTTTAGTCGGTTCAATTTTTGATGAAAAAAATTTTTAAGTGTTGTTTTGTTTTATCGTACCTACACTAGCATTAAGGCCAATCTTGCTTTAAAACGAACAGTTTTCTAACAGTAACCACTTTTCTGGCGCATTTTTATTTTTATATAATTTTTTATTTCATTCGGATCAATTTTGGATGAAAATCTTCTTTAATACATTTCCGTTTGCTCGAGTACATTAGCGTTAGGAGCAATTTCGCTTTAAAACAAACAGTTTTTCAACAATAACTCGAAAACTTTCTCATAAATTCTGAAAACAATAATATTGGACCACCATAATATCATTTTCTACCAATTAAGAACAAGTTTACGAAAATCGGTCCAGTAGTTCTCCAGAAATTCGCCGACAATCGTACATACTTGCGTACATACATGCGGGTCAAATTGAGAATCTCTTACGGGCACGGTGTACATGGGTGGTAAAAAACAAATGACGTAACGCTAAATTTGAGAATGTAAAAGGGTTAACCCGAGCCGAGTAACAAAACACACAACTGTACACTGTAACCGAAATCGTTTCAAAATAAATTGTAAAGTTATTTGAACTAAGATGTTAATATTTTCAAATGACCAAATTTCTATACTTCGAATTTCTCCTCACCCCTCCAAACATCATAATTATTATCAGGTAATAAAAATTTTGATCGTCTCTATTCGCTCGCAACTAGCCTATACCAATCCAGACTCACTCACAGAGTTCTCTCTCTCCCTCGTATAGGTTCATTCTTCAAACCAAGTTTTCATTGTATCCTCAACGCCTTTAAATGATTATCTCACTTTGACCTGTCTCGCGTTTTCAAATAATTTATTTTCAACACAAATTAGTCGGTTTTCCATCGTTCTCAGATGAATATAATTATAATCTCGTTCGGTATCCATTACGAAAATGTTGTCCAATTTTGGTTTTCGTAATCCCTTAAGTTAAATTCCACCCGAAAGTTTCCTGGCCCGTCAGCTTGAATTGTTAGCCCGAAGAGGGTGCATAGATGCGTATTAATGACCCGCGCCTAAGACCTTTATCCAACTTTAAAACGCGCAAAATCGCCTCAATCGAAAGCATTTCGATGTGTGACCCGCACAGTCTATCAGTTAATTGTGAAACACAATAATGAATACCATACAAAAATTCTCGTAGATACCTTAAAACCAAACAAAATTACGTTTCATCGTTACGTCAGTTGATTTAACCTTGAAAAACGAACGAAAAACTCTCGTATACCCTGTCAATGTCAACCTCGTCGTTCAGCGAACCACTTCAAAATGAATTATTACTCTTTCGCTCGGTTACCTGGCGGTGATAAGAGGAAACTTCTTTCGACGAACATCCACCAAACACTCGCAATTGAAGGCGAACTTTCAAAGGGCGGATATATAGGTCAAAATTTCAAGCGCAGCCCAAAATATTACAGCGCCATAAAGGTTGGAAAAACCGACGTTCAACTTCTCAAGTTGGGAATTTGTCGACGACCCGAGCAACAATAATAACATTATGTCGAGCTTAGTAATCCGCCGTCAACTCGTCCGAATGAAGGTACTTGATAGCCATCGAAATTTGTGGGGGGCGAGGGCGCCGAGGTGGGAAAGAAAAATGAAAAATCTTACTTTCATTTGGGAATTTGAAATTCGTTTATTTTGGTTACCACCTGCGAGTGGATAAAAAGGAAGTACTAAATGTGTAACAAAATTTGTGGGCGCGCCGCCGCCGCCGCCCCCGCAGTGCCGTCCCAAGCATGACATGCCATGAGCGCATCGTCACCGTCGTATTATTACATTTACTTATGAACTATCCTTTTAGATTCTTTCGTTCGTGTCGATGCCTTTAACGTTAATTCGATTTCCTGCGACAACCGCTTAACCGTCGCAATCTTCCAGCACTTTTACACGGAAACGCACGCTCCACATACTTACTTATAAAAGAAAAGTTACTTACATTTTTGCGGGTGAAAAAATTTACTCTTTTCTTTTTGCTCTCTTCTTTTTGCTGGCCTTTTTTTACACTTCTCAATTTCTTTTGCGATGCGCTTATAAACGCCTTTAACTTCTGTAAGTTGTTACAAATAAACACAATAGTAGTTTAAGAGTATATTATTATAAAAAGGTGAACAGATTATTACAAAGTATGAACAACGTAAGAGTAAAAAATGAATGAATGATAATAATAATAATATACAGAACATTAGACTATTTATAAGGGTGAAGTTCGAGTGATTTGAATTGGGTGTTGTTGGAGATATGAATATGATTGGTTGTTTGAGGAAAACGTATTTTAGGTAAAACCAATGAAATTAAAAGGAAATGACAAAAAGTAGGAGTGTTTAAGAAATTAATAACAATTGGAATTATTGCAAGGTATCGAAATATATTCGTAGAAAAGATGACATTATGGAATATAGACGAAAACCGTTTATGGTGTACCGGAGGTGATGTCATCAGACAAGTCAAGACTTGAAAGACAAGTTTGAACTAGTCTTAAATGACGTGAATGAAAGGAAGTGTAAGTAGACGGAAATATGAAGAATAATGTGGGAAAATACGAATTAATAAAGTACGAGAATATTTGAAATAATATGTATGAAAATATCATTACAACTTCTTAAAAAGTTTTTTGGCTCAAGAAAAAGTTTGAATATACTTACTTCAAACGCTGCCAAAATTGACAAATGAGCATAATGTTTTGTTTGGCTGTTTCTTTTTTATTTTTTTTTAGACATGTAAAACAAAACCGTGGTATGCCGGGAGGGTCATTTGGACAATCCCCCTACAGTATCCCTTACTACCATTGACACAGCCAGGAACCTTGGGGTAAATTACCTATACTGAATGGCAGTCACCACCCAACCCTGAATAGCCTGCCAGGTATTCGTTGACTCAAATTTCGATCATGTCTGGGAATACCTAAATTCTAATTTACCTGTACTTAAGTCACCCAAAGTGCTATTAATTCAGAAGCCACAAACCACACAAACCAAAAACTACCCCATTGCCAATTAAATGGAAATCAACACATCATTAATATAAAAGCACATATAATATTTAAATGAAAACCAGTAAATATTTTCAATAACATAAAAAAAGATCGTCATAAAAAATTTAAGTCTGTATAAGCCAGACATGTGCAGTAATGTATGAAGTGCATTTGCACAAGGTATAAAAACAAGTGTGTAACGAATAAGAAAAAGTTTTTAATAATTACATAAATGTAAAATGGTCTATGGAAAGAAAGATGGAAAAAGAATTGGTGTGGAAATGTAGAAAAAATAGGTATTGATTGTATTTCCAATTCCATGGCAGCAGGTGAGGCAGCAGCCACAGGGAATGGGAAGAGGGGAATCAAAAGGTAGACGAACATATTTATTGCACGTATAACTATGGCAGCATCTTCGAGGGGTGAAGGGAATGAAACGGAAGTAATGAGTGCTATAAATGAGTGAAAGATAAGAAAGATGAAAAAAGTATAGAAAGAAGTGAGTGACAAGAAAAAGAATGAAAAAGATGAAATGTGTGAACAGAATGAAGATACCAGTCCATGTAGATGTGTATGGAAAATAGAGAATAATAATTTAGAAGAAATACGGAAAAAAACAGACAGAAATGTACACGTAGCCTAAAGTTTTAGGCTATGAAAGAATTTTATAAAGTATTGAGTCAAAATCCACGGAAAAATAATTTTTATTTGGGGTTTTTTCAAAAGTATTATTTATTATTATTTAATTTTGAATTTTCATAAGCCGTGTGGGTCAAAACTATTATTAATAAGGAGCACATTTCTATTTTTGTTATATAGTGGTGTATTTGAAAAAACAAAAAAACAGGGTGCTTTAACCAATAGCAATCCAGAAGGTGCCTGGGTTGGCCAATGAAAACACAGCTCATGTATGGCGGTTCATTTCAAAACAAATTTGGTAATAAAAATGTATTGATGTACATAATATATCGATTTGAGTGTGAAGAAATGAGTGTTGAGACCACCAATCCTTCTCCCCTATCACTCCACGAACACACGATTACATAAAACACATAATTTATTTATATCTATTCGCAGCTACACTGGTATACCACTTCCACCACTCATTCGTTCATTTCCGTTAACACTCGTTTATCTATCTTAAAATGTACTTTGCTGAAATTATGTATCTTCTTCGAAATACACTCGCTTCTTGGATGGAACTTCGCTTAAATCTTTCTTTCTTGTTTCATCTCCGGTCCTCATCCTCTATAATGAAGAATATTGTAGGAATCACTATCGATGTTCATATATCGATATATATGGATATTTGTTGATGAATAACGATTATTATGAATGATTCTACATTGGCATGTTCCTAAGAGTGGGTACTTACATATTGAGATAGTTAGAATTATTCTATGTACTTAGGTAAAACACCACCAGTGGCCATTGCCAATAAATAATTAAACACAACATCCTGTAAAAATAGCACCATATAAGGACAAAATACATCATAGGCTTGTACATAAAATATAGCAGCATAAAAAATGTATTCTTGCTAGCAGGAAGAACAAAAATGATGTGTGACAGCAGAAAAATGTGTAAGTATACCTAGGGTGAAACCAAGGAAGTGGCGAAAGGGGTTGATCCAGAGAAAAAACCAAAACATATGTAACCTAAGTATAGCAAGTTGCATAACAAGGCGTATTTACGGCGGAGTATTAAAATTTTTAATTCATTTTAAATTTTAAAAAAATTTTTGATGGCCGAATACGTCATTTTCTGAATTAAAGCTATCTGTTAAAGTCTCCTAAGAATAATAATAAATGGAGCGTGGTTGTTTTCAAAATAATGCTTCTTATAGCATTCAAAAGTCCATGAAAACTCATTTGACCTAATTTCAACCCCTTTGGAATGGAATTTTGCAAAATTCAAAATTAAAGTTTCAGATAATTAGTCGAAAGAATTTTTAAAACAAAAAGTGTTTCAACGTATTATCCAGCCTAAAATGTTTTGAGAAATACATAATAATTACACTCAATTCCATTTGACTCACTTCGGGGTGGAATTTCACAAAATCCAAAAAACAGTCGAATATTAAAACAAAAACTGGTTCAATATCGTACTGGGTCTAGGAGATATTGACAAACGTGTAAAAACTTATTTGACTCTATTTGATCCGCTTCGGTGAGGAATTTTAGGAAACTATCCTTACTGAGCACCTACGACGTGTCAGAATTATAACTTAAAAATTTCCGGTCAATAGGTTCAGTCATTTTGGCTGGGCGTAGATAAGTAAGTAGTCGGTCACGGCTTTGTTTTATATAGTAAAATAACATAGGTATATAAATCAGTTCTTCTTTGAAATATTTTAAGAAAATATGAGCCATCAGAGACTAATGAGATAAACTTTTTTCATAATTCAGCTCAAGTTTGTTTGAAAATCAATATGTTAATTTCAGGTCAGTAAAAGGTTTAGTACTTTCATGTTTCTTTCTACGGGTCTGATTTATCTTCTTCATCTGTAAAAGCTCCAGTGAACATTCTTTTAATTTTTGAACTCCCTTCCCCACTGCATGAATGTCATGAATGTAAAGAATCGACGAAAATTCAAAAGATTCAGAAAACTTTTTAAAGCTCTTATTCAACGTTCTTTGGTAACTTGGCCTTTTCATTTTCATCGTTTAGAAATATCAGACGATATTTTTCTCCGTGAAAATTTTCATGATTTGTGTGAATTCTTTTTATGGTATCTTCATTCGAACTCATTTTCGTTTTAAACAGAGTGTGCTGTGTACTGAAACAGACAAGGCCATACTCTTTTGAGAAATTTGATCGAAATTTTTTTAATGTTTTTTTCTCTTTCTTATGTCAGTTAGTGTCTTCTTTATAGCTGCACTACAACGTACATCGTTTCTCTTCAAAGAATGGATAAATTTATAGTGCGAAATACCGTTTTCCTATTGTATATCTCGATAATATGTTCTCACAAAGAGAGAGAGTAAGAAATTGGAGAAAACAAGAAAACTGGGTACAAAAAACGGACAGAGAGGGGGAAAAAGTAAAGCTCGCTAGTAAAGATCATAAATTTATGAAAGAGTTATGATGGAGCATTTCTTCTGAAATGAAAAGAATCCGATGGAAGCACCTACCTTCATTGTAAACAGCAGTAATATCAACAAAATGAAACTTCCATTTTCAAATTAAATGTTTATAACAACGAAATACTTTTCAATAAACAAAATATATGAAGTTTATCTAAACTTTATAGGTTGTGATTACTTATTGCCGTATAAATTGAGCATCGAATAGTCTGTAATTGTGTTGGAAAAAGGTTGTTTCAATAAAATCACGTGGAAAAGCATTCTGTTTTTAGTTGGTTGTCAAAACATTATTTTTTTTCATCTACTCTTCTTCGCGATGATACGTTGTTTTAATTTTTTTACAAAATTTTTTTTATTTACTTAATGACTTGGAATGTTTTATACTAAATCAAAGGATTTATATCAGTACAACGTCGTACTTCATCTTAATGCCCAGAGAGTTGCCGAATTTTTACATTTAGTGAAAGAAAAAAATGTTTTATTTTATTTCGGACTAAACGTATTGAACTTTTGAGACATACTTGCATGAGTTTTAAGTTGAATTTAGGTTTATCTTTTTTTTTTAAATAAGATGATTACGTTTATTGAATGTTTTTGTAGGTGTTTCCGAAGTTCAAAATAAAGACAAGGAGATTTGTTTCATCACATTTTTTAAAATGAGTTATATTCGTCTGATAGAGTTCGAGTGGTATCTCCCATGTCGAAAGCGTTGATCGATTAAAATCAAGTCAATGTTGAAAATGGAAAAAGTTCAGAATTGAGAAATTTTATCCTAAATTTGCATAATTTATGTTAATAGTAGTAATCAGAGACGGACGTCACTATTTGTAATTACTGGTCATGGCCAGCGATCATATTTAAAGGATGTGGTTAGTTACCAGAGTGTCTAGTTGTGATTATACCGATGGTGATGGCCCTAGTATGTGCCCTTATGTTGACCTTCTTTACTTTTTTATACTTCTTCCCGTATTCGTTAGTTGTGGTCATATGTCATGTTTCGTAGGAGTATTTGGTAGTCGTGGATTGTGGCTATGGCTTATGGCTCTGTTCGAACAGAAACCTAAACGCAGTTACAGATTGTTTCAACATTTTCCTCCTATGAGGATTTTAATGTACCACAATATGGAAAAAAACGTTAAGTAATTTTCTCAGAAGAAGGACTTTCATGCTACTGATTCGTTCAATAGTCTCATTACTGACAGAGCTTCCACATCCAAGGCTTCATTTCCGACCATTTTGGCTGGCCAACAATCCTACACTACAGGAAATGAAAATATTATTTAAAAAGAAAATTTGTTCGATTTTCACCAACAGGAGAACTCGTAAACAATCATCGAATTCTAGTGAAAACTGAAAATTTTTGTATAAAATATAAGTTACATTAAAATCATAAAATTGATCGGACACGCCCCTTTTGCAAGATATTTTCATATTTCTGTTTTTCTATCTAAATAATTTTAGAACTATTCGGGCCTGGAATATGATAAGGCACAATCCTTGCTTCGTGACTGGCACAAATGAGCAGTGCTCCCGACATAATAAGGAGAATGAACCCGTTTACTGATACGCAGCTTTGAAGACTGGGTAAATAGACCCCATGAAGAATTAAATTTCTACTTAACAAATATACCTATTTAGTGATCGCGAGGTAATTGGGATGCATTTAACACAAATTCGAGTCAGAAAAAGTCAGATACAACAGAAAGATGAATACGATGTCCGGCTCATTCTGCTTGATGTTCTGAGTCTTCACGAGTTAGAGGAAATACTGAGTTCCCTGGAGAATATGGTTGGAGAGCGCCTCTTCCAGCGTAACCTAATAGAGCTTATGCTACGCAGCCCACGTATATGAATCCACATGTCCTCCTTTTCTGCCAGAATCCTGAAGGCGACGAGTGCATAGTAGAAATGGTAGGGGATGGAAAGAAGACAGTGGATATAATTGGTACTCACCATATCCTCATCAATCCTGCAACTGTTGAATCACAATAAGTCGTTAACAAGAAAGAGTAATGGTAACCCTGGGTTGTCTGCCTAGAAGTATTCCCTCAAGCACTGATGCAAGCCCAGGAATGGAATTATGGTGTATGAGGTGTGGTGTGCGGGGAACCACTTTATCATGCATTTATTTCCACCACCACCATCCATATGAGAAAGCCTAAGTTGGATATGTAAAATTCATTACAACACATAGGTTAGTAACTCGACTAAATTTTCCGAATAATGTGTCAATCACCAGGAAACTTTCTGTTCACGTGAACATTCAGGCTTAAAATCTTCCTGAAATATTCTGTAAGGGTAGAGAATTCGATTATTCAGAAATATCACTGCCGTCGATTCTGATAAATTAGTCAATAATTAATATTATTTCTAAAAATATTGTAAATGGACAAGAACCTATCATATTTATTTAAAGCAAAGTGGTTGTACAATTATCCACTGTCGAAAGTAGGATACGTGTGAAATTCAACTTTTCAACTTCATGAAAATTAGTGAACGTTTTCATAGTGGCTACAATATCAAACCTAATAGTCAAGTAAGTTCTATCTAGGTATTCAGTAGGTTCAGAAACGTATACACAATTATGGGACTTACGCTTTGTTGTTTCTTCGAGTTCGAATGCATGTATTTTATTACTTTAATTTACTCGATGTCGTTCTTCGTTTATTCTAGTCTGAACCGTAGGTAATCATCATTCATTTTTTTTTTTTTTCAATCCCCCTTCTTCATAAGACGAAGAGCACGGATCGAGTTACTACGTGTATGTTTCTGATTTTGCAACATCAGCGAAGCAAATTTATAACTCATTTTATTAAACTGAAGACGGCGCCCTGCGTTTTCTAAATGACTAATTTTTCATCTTCTCGTTGAACAACATGCTTTGAAAATTTTCAGTCACCGTAATTATTTTGTCGTCAGGCACATAATTTGCAACACCATTTTAAGCATCACCCGAACGTATCTTCCTCTCGCATTAATCTTGTAAATGGTGTGAAGTTAAACGAGGGTTGTTAATGAAGTGGGTAAAATGGTTATATGTTGGATGGAAATCGGTCTGACAGCGAAATGAATGTACAACACATGGAAATATTGTAAGTTCGCAACTTCAAAATGCGAACGTGACACCGGTTTAATTTCACTTGTGGTTGTATTTTACAACTATTTTGCAAAACGGCAAAAAAATACGAATGAGGTACCGAGCTACCACCATAAGGATACTCATTCTTACCTCAATTCGACGACGCAATTCTGAAATCGCTCGACACGTTTACCTGCAGTAGGTATTCTACGTTTAATGGTCGTAATGTGAGAATAATTTTGACGCCTCTTTTTGGTACGCTTTTGGATTGCTGCTGATTGCCAGCATTCTGAAAATGTCTACTCTCTATGGCTAAACTCGTCGAGAAGGCAACGTAGGTATTTGATGAAATTTTGGTTGAAAGCAACACCCATACGACATTTAAAGCATACCAACGAATAAAGCTTTGTTTCATGTAATTGTTAATATTGCTTTGTCATTTTGTAATAAAACCGAATGAAGCTGTTCTTGTTAACAATGAGGTGATAAATTCTAGAGAGATTCTAACGTATTACAATGTTTTAAAAATATCTGACGTAAGAACTAACAGCGTATTGTTTCATTGGTATAGCATATCTATACCGTATAAGAAATCATTATCTAACATATTTTCAAGAAAATATGGATTTATGGGATGTTTTAATTTATAAAACACCCGAAACAACTCCATGATGTAGAACCGCTTTTCATACGATGAAATTTTCTTTTTTGAGTAGATAATTAAATAAGCTGTAATTACTTAGTAACGGAAATAAAATGACGAATTAGGAAATCAGAGATGCTTTTGAAATGTATTCTAATAAGTTTATAAATCTGAAAAAGTTAGTCTAACTCGAAAAATTTGTTAGGTAGGTACCTACATCAACTTCATGTCGTGAACATTAACTGAAATTTTTATGAGTTTTTTTTTTCTGACTTCTTTTAAATTTTTCCCCCTAAAACACGATACAAATAAATAAAAAACTTATCCACACGTCATAACTAAGCGGAAGCTATTTCACCAGAAATTTGCCATAAATGTGACAAATACGATAATATTATCAGATAAATTTCGTAACGTTATATTCCTTTGGGAAATTTCTTCTATTTGGTTTGCATGTTCCTCGAATACCCTCTGTGAAAGGGGCGACATTAAATCCTATTTTTTTTTTTTTTTATAACAGGTGCTACAATTTTATGCATAGGTACCCATTGATATGTGCATGTGTTTTTAAAAAACCTGTCGACTATTCTTATCGTAAAATAATTCTTGAAAGCTACATGAAATTGAAATAGTTTCCAGGGAGTTTGTAAAATTTATTTTTGTATGGATAATTTTCGAGAAAATTAGTAGGTATCCAAGTAGATTTGTTTACATGGAACTTATTTCATTTTTAGAACGTTTTCTTAAATAATAAATTAAGAAAAATAAAGATTAACGCTGTTAACTTAAACAAAATTTCAAGGATGGAACTTTGCAGTTTATTATGGGTCTTAATTGATATTTTTTAATTTTTTTTTAAATTTAAAAAAAAATTTTTTTCTCACATACGTAGATTTGTTATGGAATATAGAAACCAGATTATTCGTTAAACAGTTATATAATATTCAATGGACGTGTCTGCATACATAGTTTTCGTACTAAGCATACTTTTTATCTAATTAGACGCAAATCTTTTCAAACTTCTAAACGAATGAGAAGTCTACAGTATCAGTATTGTATCCAAGGGCTCAGATAAATCGATCGCACGGGGGTTCCACACATTCTCAGTGGTCTCTTATGACCCCTCCTCAAACAAAAAATCATCAAAACAGACAAAAAACCACAATTTTCAGAATTCGAGATTTTTTTATTTGCTAAGAGGAGTTTAGATCCTCAAGATCCCCCTCATATACGCCCTTGACTATGTCTCATTAAATTTCATGAACCTGTGGGTACATGATTGACTGACACGAATTTCGTCTCGAAGATTAGCACTTATAGATACATAGGTAATATATTATACTGTGGTATGTTACGCGACGAAAACAAGTTTTGGGTTCATAAGACGTATTTTATGAGCCAATTGTAAAGTCGAGAGCGAATGATTTTTCCAAATTTTCAGTCAGTTATAAGGATAAACTGATTTTATGGATGTCAAACCCATCATTAAATTCAAACTAGAGTCGGAATTAAATGTTGATCATAATTGGTGAGTGTTACAGTACGGAGCTTAACATTAAAGATTGTTAAGAATTTTAAAAATGTAGACTCAGGTACCCTTGATATCCATCAGCACGATCATGTACTAGTTCTTTCAAGTTTCAAAGATAAACAATATTTAATTTTCAGTCAACTGGTTGTAATAGAATCCGAGCCCCTCCTCCAAAGGTGCACACCACTTTTTCCAAGATGAATTAATGTAAACATAAATTGGTTTTAATCTGCATATTATTCAGAAAAAGAAGAGAATGCAAAAATTTTCAAAATTAGTTGGCATGGTTATTCTTATTTTACCAGTTTTTGACGATCTAGTTTGGTAAAACCTCTTATCTTCATTTTTTTCTGTTTCTCTCCGTCTCGCACACACCCATTCACCACAACTTTCTATATATTCATTTTTTAGTGTTATTCTTTTTGAGCTAAATACTGTATGAAAAAAAGAGGAAATTTGATTGACCTTAAAGGGTTATTAAGCACCTTAAAAACAAAATTTATTAATGTTTTCCAAAAGAATTCAGCCAAAATGGATTTTACCCTCGATTATAATTTGTTTACAAAACAACTTGATGCTTTACATTTCATCGTACAAGCGTTGTCAGAATATTTTCCTAACAACCAATTAGAAGCCGCCAAAAAGTAATACCTTGGTTATAACCATACAATTACAACACAAGACTCATCATTTACAGTAATATAATTTTCTGTAATATTGCTATCGCCTATATCTATTCTACGTTGTTTTTTCCTTCACCTTCCAAATCAACTTACTATACGATATTTACGTAAAAAAAAAGGCAACATTTTACCTCTTGAAAAAACCTTTGTAACGTTTCGGAAGATTAATTGCTCGTTAACTACAAATGTTTTGACATCCAATCAAATAAAATCAATTTGAAACCATTAACGTGATTGACACTTCAACCGTGGAAAATTGAAAAATTATCTTCATGTCAAATATTTTAGTATGATAAAACTTTCGAGGACGTCGAAAGGATTTCGTTTAGAGACTTTTGTTAACATTCTATTTTTTTTTTTGAATATTTATTTAGTTTTTTCTTTATTTTTTCTGTATTTTTATTTTTTTTGTAAAACATTTTCTCTTTCTCGTGTTATGCGTATACACAGTAAATAGATGTTGGTATATTTTTATTTTTTCCACTTCCGATGTACTGAAGGACAGAATATAATGATACCGAAGAGGTTCAATAATCATGCAATTGTGGTATGCCGGGGGTCAATTCGACATCCGCCCCTTCAGTTCCAACATTATTTTTCATTTATAAAATCCAATTGTTCACTGCTGAGAACTTAGAGTTGAAAACCACCTGCACAAGGAGGCGACTCAAAAACTATCACCCCCCAACCCACTCAGTTTACCAGGTGTTTGTGGACTTGATGTCAACATGAGAAATGGTAAAATTAATACACCAAAATAGTTGGATAGTTATTATCTATAATGTCTATGTAGGTAGCTAAATTTCTTCAGTATATTAAATATTACATTTTTAAATGTAACAAAGTATTTCCAGTTTTGATATATGTATACAAATGATCAAATGATTGCCAGTGTCAGGTTGTAATGCATCTGATCGTCAGGTAAAATAAAATAAAAATCTAAATTCAAAATTAAAGACTCTGTTCTGAAATATATCTAAGTATGCAACTGGTAATGCCTAGGCTATTTATTTTTTTGTTTTTTCTTTTGGCTTTCCCTTCACACCTCTGGATTGGTATTTTCCTAGGTATGTGTGTGATAATAAATTCACCTTCCCACTTTATTAAAAACTGGTTTTTTTATTTCCCTTTCTCCTTTTTATCAGACAGGCAATCTTTCTAAATTCATTTTATATACTGATCGTACTTTACTTCTCATCTCTTAAATTTTGTTCTGCTCGTACAAATGGTAACCCTTTATGTTACCTTGTTTTTATGGGTTCACACAGAAATGTGTTTTCAATACCATAATAAATTGTGTAATATTTCGATAATGGCTGTTTGAATTTTCTTTAGTGGCAATGGCCACTGTTGGTATTTGACCTAGTTATGGCTGGGAATTAATGACTTCATAATGTAACTAAAATCCAAGGTGCATAGCTAAGGTTTGCAATCTTTTTAAACTCGATCAGCATGGTAGGTATAAATTCGTGTCTAACAAATTTCTGGCAGGTTATGCAAGTTGGATGATGCTGATTCTATAGACTTCATCCAGTGTAGGTAGTTAATACATTGGTTCCTTGGTGCATGTTTCATGGGGTTGAATATATTGTTGGAACTGTAAGAGGATTGCCAAATTGGGCCCCCTTGACATACCACAGTTAAGACAGAAAATATCCTTAAACTGAAGTTTTATTATATTATTATGCATAACATTTTAATTTTACAGCATGATTAAATTTTTTCATTCCATTCAAATATGGAATGCTTATGAGTGTCATAATATTAACTGAAGCTAGGATTAAGAAACTGATTGAAATAATTGGAGTTGACTTTCTTAATTTAATCAACATTTAAAATTAAAACATGTCATTCATTCGAATAATTACATGAAGACTATCACCTTTTGAGAAAATTGCATATTACATTAGACTTCTCTCATCAAACACGAAAATTTCCATTCTTTTTTTCTCTTTTCTCCTCTCACGTACGTCTGCTGGTGTGTACATTTTTCAATTCAAAACTTTAATTTTAATTAGCATAATATCAATGATAAAGATTAAGGACGACTTCTAATTAATTTATTTTATGAATATATTTCAGAAGTATCGTGTCAAGACTTAAAAGTCGGTAACTTGCCATTTATGAAAAGAAATTCACTTAACCGCAAGGCCTACTTTTCTAATGCCTACATTTTTCTCTTAGTTTATACAGCACACACTAAAAAGTTTAGTTTAGTATTCTGTTTGCATGGGTTTTAAAACACGATGGTTTATTAAAAGTCGAATAAAGAAACGTTGTGTCAGCAAACCTTACCTTTCTTTTTCTTTTTTTGGCTCTTCCATTTTAACCTTAATACACAACAGACACCTGTCACTACAACGAAAAGGTTCACGACTAAAAATTCATTATCATATAAAAACAATAAACTCATTATATTCGTTCGTGTAACCTGCAGTTGGCTGTAGTAGTGGACGAATATTTTAACGTGTGTCACATATTGCATAACCAATGCGCCGTAAATACGAACGTCGTCGTATTAGCGTAGTTCGATCCTTTTCTTTTACAAAAGGTTTATTTATTTATTTACTTTTTTTTATGTGCTTCTTTGAAAAGTATCTACATAGTAATACAAGCCTATGTTATTACCTATATAGAAAAGAGTTTTAACTGAAACCAATAAAATTAAAAAGCAACTTTTAAAGCCATCAATTGAAGAAATTTGTTACGAATATAAAATTATTACAATATTGCAGAATTATTTATTGCTATTTGCGACTTTAACTAGAATGAATCAGTTTATTGATAACATGTTCATCCATGTACGAACCATAAGAACTTAATTTGATGTAGACGTTAGACAGTCATATGTTCAAAATTTATGATTTTTTTTTTCTCGAAATTTTCTTGTTACCTATCCATTTTTTATGTTATAATAAATAGGCTGAAATAATGAGATTTTTAGACGAAGATATACACAATTTCTTGTAGTTGAGATGATATGAATAAAAAATATACATTAATCTGGACGATAGACGAAAATATGATTTATAGCAACAACTAGATTGGAATGATATCCTGCTGGATAGTTTAAACTTCGAAGTTTTAAAAACGAAATACGGTACGAAAACTTAATTTCCAGCCGTGGTGGAGGAAATTATATTTTTGAGAGAGTTCTTTTAAAATTTGATCGATGAACTACCGTCTTCCTTCAGAGAAATTCATGTAAATTAGATCATAGGAATACGAAAAAGTGACTGTAATTTACCATCTACCCATTTTTCAAAAACTACTTTTGTTACAAAACGGATTTTTTTCTCTTTGACTGGAATACTTTTAATTTGAGAATAAAATAATTATGACTGTTGAAACGACGTATTTGACCATTTAAGTAGAGAACCCCCTATGGAAAACACATTTCTTGTTGTGTTTTTGGTTGTTTCTCTTTACTCTAATGACGCATCCTTCTAATATAAGTTATGTTTTTTTTTCTTGTATGTAATAATTCGCCTTAAAACTCATCCGTACCTCCTTCAATACTTTCCTCGGACTTTTTCCTTTTTTCTTACTCCTTTTTTTTTCGTCTTCTATATAGACCCTCCAAAAAAAAACACGAATCTTCTCGTTTTTCTTTCTTTTCACTTATTTTTCCTAAAATCTTACTATCTGTCACACTCTAGCTTTATTTCGCTTACCAAAATTACCTCTCCGCGGAATAATGTTTTTATATAATAGGTATATATTTAAATAACCGATTTTCATCTACCCCTACTTGCAGGGCCGTACCTAGCTTTTTTACCGCCCTATGCGAACAAACTTTTTGACGCCCTCCCATTACCTAAACGAGAAAAAAGAGCTGTGAAATCATAATTTTAATAATTAAAAGAGGGTTAGTGATTGTGAATACCTAATTCGATTTAAATATCTATAGGTATACTAGGTACTAGCTTCTTTGATATATGTAATTATTTTGTAAAATAAATTGTTTCTTTTACTCGCATTACTTCATTGTGTCTACAGTTTATAATAGAAATTCTGAATTTAGATAAATCTGTTTCCCTTACCTACGTAAGACATGTTTTGAAAAAATTTACAAGCGAATAAATTAAAATTACAACATTATAGATGTGTTTGATATGGCATTATGGTAAAGCAGAGAGGACCTGGAAACTTTCAGGAATGCTCTCCGGCTAATATTGACTGTATATGTTAACAAAATGTAAATGTGACTTCAACATTAGTGGCATAGCCCCTCTAAAAGTTTCTAGGCAGGGATGTAAGAGAAACTGGGAGCCAGTAAATTGGTCAAGGTCAAAAGCTTGAGGAAGTGGAAACCTAAGAGCCAGAAGGTGCAAGATGCAAGCAGTAGCTTAATATTGGAACTTCACAACCCCAAATTTTAGTTTGAGTCGTTAATGAAATTTGAAATTATCAAATGAAATTTCCACTATCAACTGAGAGCTGGGAGCTGGAAGCTAGAAGCTGAACAAAGCTAATAAATTGTTGAAGCCTGAAATTTGAGTTACTTAAGTATTATTCTTACATTCGGCGGCCTAAGTGATGGGGCATAGTAAAGATTCAACTCAGGAATATATATGTTCACTATTTCATTGCCATAAATGAGAATGCCTAGTTTTTTTAGGCTATATTGCAACTCAGTTCATAATCATAGATCAAGAACAATAATTAGGCCCTCTAGGCCAATTGCAAGAATGATACTTACATAATTCTTACATTTTTTCCATTATCTGTTATATTTATACATACCTTCGAAGGTATACGGACAACAACAATGTATTATATTAAGGGTTTTTTTTTGGGTTAGTGTGGCGCCCTTGCACTCTGCCGTCCTGATTCAAATGCACAGATCGCACGTACCTAGTTACGGCTCTGCCTACTCGATTTGTTGTACTTTTGCATCATATTTTTTCACTAATATTTCTCTTATATGTAGTTTTTTCTGCACAGTTTGTTTTGTATCCTCCGTTGAGTAACATCTTTTATAACTATGTCTAAACAGACATGTATTTTTTTAATACCTATTAAATATGATTGTATACATTATCATGTGTTGCTTTCTTCCTCGGGCTATGGGTTAAAGTTGGTGGTATTTCTTGTGTTTTTAACCAAAAATGTTCGATAAAATAAGTTAATTCTATGGAAGTCAAAAAATCTATGGTTTATGGACATAAAAAACTTTGTTCAGACATGGCATAAATTCGAGTCTAAGGACACCTGGTAGGTTATCCGGTCAGGCAGAAGTAATTCTGTGGCCACTGTCCTTCATGAGTGTGTTCTTCAAAGTTCATGGTTTTATTTAACAATTTGGATCAAATAATCTTGTAGGCACTGTAGGGAGATCATTAAAATGGCTCCCCTGATATACCACACTAATGTTATTAATATTGTTAATCCACCGAGGTACGCTACTTGTATTACTTTGGCGATGTTTTCCTTCTTCACTCAGTTTCTTAGGTGCTGCGTGTCTCCACAACGAACATTACCTGAGTGCTCCAAGTTGCGTCTCCCCTTCACCTAATATCCCCTACATTTTCTCTCGATTTCCCTACATTCTCCTTCACCTGGCAAGCCTTCTGCACGACATACCATTTTTGTAGGTTATTTATTTGTTCTATACAATGAAGTGCCGTTATAGCTGCCATAATGTTCATATCTTTGTTGTTACCAAGGGGGCATACAGAATAAAAACTCTCGTTAAATTTTACCTCCTTGGGAATTCACTTGATTGGTTGGTTACTCTACTTTCATTCTGAATGGTTTAGGATTCATTGTATGAGAACTGTGATTTGATTGGTTCCTGCGACCAACTTGTTGGAATTTGTGAACAACCATATAGGTAACAATTAACCATCCCTAGAGTAGATTGTAAAAGTGGCACATAGTTGAAAGAAGTGTGTTTGTTCTGAACATGATGAGTGCTTCACTCCGGTGAACAACCATCTTACTCTGAACCATCTGAATGTGGACTGTTTACTTGGGTTGTTATTCGGCCGTTTATTCCTGATGCACTCCAAAGTAACAAACTTATTTTGTATGTAATATTTTGAAATTTATTTTACCATTGTGATTTTAATAGTTCTCTAAGTTACATGAATTCGTTTTTAATTGAAGTGTGCTGAATTGTTGAGTAATGGGACGGATATTCATTGGTGATGAGTGTTTATTTGGGTTGATTGTTTTCCTACCCATTGATCTTTTCCCTAAAATGATTAAATTTGGTGAATGATAAAAACGAAAGCATGGTGCAAATTGAATAAAATACAGATTTCTGGCTGACTATCTAAGGTCAGTTGGTTGCCAGCCGTTTACCGTTGATTGCCAAGTCCAATAGCTATTTCTAAGATCAATGGAAAATGATCTACTGTTTAGTTATAGGTAAACATGTTGTTTTTGGTACTGTTCACTTTTTCAGCCGATGTGCACAACCTAAAATTGAATTGTTTCTTATTTCACGGTATTTATTTTCTACAGAGTAGCGACCTATATTAATTATCGATTAATTATTTTTGATATGTCCGTAGTAATTATATTCCGCTTGACCAAATTATAATGAAAAAAAAAAATTTTGTTTTTGAAAATATAATATTAAAGAAACTCACTTGATTAAAAATTTAAAAAAAAAAAAAAAAAAAAAGGAAAAAAAGGAAAAATTAGTTCTAATGTTAGCAAAAAAAAAATTCTTCCCTTTGTTTAAAATAATGTTTTTCAAAAGTTTTAGGAGAAAAATAAATTGCGAAAACTTCAATGACACCAATAAGTACGAAAATTTATCATCAGGCATAGGCGACAAATTGAATTTTCACTACTGAAGAAGGGTTGACGAATAATTATTAACAGTTGGTAGAATATTTTTTCGCGCATATTAAGAAAGACAAGAATACTGGTAAGTCGAGGTTTAATTGCTCGCGTGACGGAGATTCAACGAATCAAAAATGAGTTCGGTGTTCATTTTGCTGCGGAGAGACTAATTAATCATTTTTATTCGCCGTTTTGGCGTGCCATATGTTTGAAAAGCGTAGGAAAAGATGAAAAGTTGAATATGCCTGAGGAGGAGAATAACGGATGTAGGTAGGTAGCGATTTCAAAACGTCTCTTTTTCATAATGTTGTTTTTAAATATTGCTGTAGCGTTGTCAAAGTTACATGAATGATTTTCATAATTTATTCTCGTCGATCGTTACCTAATTAGTTTGGAAGAAAAAGTTTTTCACAAGTTTCAGCAGTCGAATAGATTTCATTGTTTATGGTTCTCGATTATTTCGACAAAAATCAAACCGATCTAAATGAATATAATTCTAGTCTCGTACGATGAAACTCTCTCTATTACCAATGGAGAAATTCGAAAGGGGAGGAGAAAAATTTAATTAAACTTAATTTCAAATTTTCGTACAAATGAACAAAAATATTGATGAAAACTGATGAAAACTTCCAAAAGTAAGAACAGAAAATCACGAATAGAGAATGATGAAATAGCTTCGAGCGACTACCGATATAACGAAACAATGTTAATGCAATTTCAATATTAGCAGTTTTTTTTTTTTTTTCTCGAAAACTTGCTAAAAAAAAAAGCCTGTTTTAAAAAGTCAATTTTGAGTAGGTTTTTTACGAAAATATATACCTACTAATTAATTTTTTTCTCATAGACAAATCCGACGTTGGGACCAAGTGGGTACGTTTCTCGTTTCATGATCTACGGAAACTTCTGTTACCAAACACCAAAATTTATAATAATTACATAATTATGACGTATAATTATAGGTCGTATATAGGTAGGTAGTTGGTACCTATATGTATAATATGTCTGTACAGATTTTGTTAACGATGTATAGGTACCAATTTTTGCCATGTAATTACTTTTTTGTTTCTCTAACTCACAATTCAACTTTTACTTTCTTTTTTCTTGGTAGGTACCTACGATATAATTTTCTTCAAGGTTCGTAAACATGAATCTTTATGACAGTATAAGACATTGAAGATTATGAACTAATTATTTCTGAAAATTTTAGTTGTTAGACCGTATAGACTAATGCACGAATCTACTGGTCTTTGTCTGATTCTGTATGACCTTATTACAGTTTTTCTTCTGCCATATTCTTACCTGTTCCCCTATAACTATTATAATTTATTATGAATTAAATGTGAAAAATATTTTTAAATTTTAATTTTCTTAACCATTAGAAACTTTTATCGAAAGTCTCAAACTCCGATAATATTAGTTTATTATTCAATCCTACATTACAGGTACTTACTTGTAACTAGTGACACTATCACACCTTCAGCACTGAATTCGTAAATTTTTCTCATTTGCTTTTGTATACCATTATGTGGTACTTAACAAAGTTTATCTTGGAGAAATGTTATTGTTGGAGTTACACCGATTGTTTGAGCACTTGTTGGATACACTGGTTTACTATATCACGACTACTTATTCTCTCGATGTATATTCGCTATTCATTCCTCATTCTGGTGTTCGTAGAGTTCACATATTGCTTGTTATTCTCTATAACAAAGTATCTACTTGGTGCGGTACTGGAGTGTTTATATTATTTATTATTTAGTTATTTCATCACTCATCCACTAAATACTTAATGGACATATTGCCCCCAATGTCCAATAGTCATCATTAATCAAGTCTCAAACCCTACAATCGAAACTAAAAAATATTGTTATTCAAAAAAGCCGCATTGGTTGGAAGATAATTTGAATAACTTAGTTTTAATAAGAAAATGGCTTTCATCATTTTTAAATAATTCACTGGAACGACGAAACAGGGAAGAGTTGCGAATTTTCTCTTCTACTTTTCCGATTTAGATGCAGTTAAAATGTGCAAAAATAATCTATATTTGCCAAAGGATTTTTTACTTTTGATTTTAAAGAAATCTTACGATTTAGAGCGAAACCTCGCGTAGAAACTGGGATTGAAGCAGACAGAACTCTGATATAATAGTCAGAATAAGTAGAGAACCATTTTGAGTTTTTCGCTTTATGTTTTATTTGTTCTTTTCTCTTCTTTTTTCTTACCAGGTCTTATCTATCTAACTCATTTGGCATACTATATTAAGTAAATTCTTTATTACATGAACATGTAAGCCGGCAAAAACATTAGTCAACAATGTTTTTAAAATATTGTACGAATATTTTTTGATGATTTTTTTTTTTTTTCGCCTTATTTTCTTTAGTATATTTCGATAAACGACGTTGTCAATATTTTGGTAAATATTTTACCAACACCATTGGACTACAATATTGTGCACATTTACGTAAACAGTCGAAATGGTACGTCGTTACATTTCACCACATTGTATGCGTTCGCGGACAAGGATTAACCGCCACTCGCTATGTTTGACTGATACAAATTCAATTACCTGCCACCCTCTCCACCCCTTAGTCGTTTTTACTTTCAACGAACGCAACTTTTTTCATTCGTAAAACCAACAAACATGACCGTTAGAAAAAAGTTTTCCTAACCTATCCACCTGTCCCGCCACCACATCCTTTTTCATCCCTTCACTCCATCAGCCCTGACGCCGCGCTCGGCTAAACAAATAGCTTCGCTTTTATAAATATGGAAAACTTTTGACGAAAGCAATTTTTCACGAGCTTTGTTTGAGAGTCAGTTGAAAATGTTGATTGTTGAGACGAGAGCCAGTTTTAGTGTGGTAATTGGCTGTCAGATTCTCTCATTTAACTTTTGCCCAAAATAATATCAGTCCAGCGTTACTTTTTGTGGCACTTATAGAGCCATTGCACACGACGATTCACGTAGCCGATTCACCATTCAAGAAAAATTGTGCATCATTCACGTCAGCTTCACGAATGCGATTCTTATTAAAGTGTGTAGGTACCACATTTATCTGTAGTATCCCCTCATTTGTTTTATAGTTATATTTGCGATTACATTACACTTGTGCTTTCAAAAATTTCTCAAAAATGGAATCTGCCTCAACAAAATTCAGTCATTAATTCTAGAGTATTTTACTCGTTTTTTTTTTTTTTTTTTTTTTTTTTTTAATCATTAACACTTATTTGTATATTGAATCGAAAGTTAGTTGCTATAATTGTACATCTAACGATCACCTTATTGACCACTGGTGATGACGAATAACATGACAAACCATGTTTTTTTCCTCATTTTAGACACATTATTATTTTCACATCAAATATCAGGAAATTTTCGGCCCTATGCCTCTGGTGGTAAATTACGTAAAAAAGTAAATACGAGTATTACACAATGTTATCATTTAAAATTTTTTTAACTTATTTCCAGCATCCAGGACAACAGCTATTGGAAGATATTTACTTGTTTTCTCTATTCTTCGTGAAAAAATTAACTAAATTGTTTGCCTTTCGTGAAGAAGTACTTTTTGTTTTTCTTACTTACCTACGCCCAACACTTTTTGGAATAACACGCTTCAACTGGAAATAATGTAAACAACCTTTTTTGAATTTCCACGTCGTGACAAGGGTGCGAGCCTACGTTACGTTCCTTCGAATTAAATAGGCCGGCAGCCTAAAATTTTCATGCCACTTTAAACATAAAATTCGTTGAAATTCCACAAACTCTTGCGTTTCTCAAAATTTCCCTTCTCAATAGTAGTTAACAAATTATATATAGGTTCGCAGCAAACATTTAATACAGGCCTGCTCCCGATTGATAAAATCAACAATATAGAAAGGATTGGACCCTGAACCTCTACCTACCTTCGTCTTAACGAATTTCATTTTTTCCATCGATTTTTCAACTAACCAGAAAATGTGTTCTCATGTTACCTTTAAACCACCCGAATTTTTTTCATACTTATATATTGCTTTGAGGAAATTGTTATTTTTTTATCAACTTTTTCTTCCTTTTTTTTTATTATTTTTTGTACGACGACATCGATTTTTAATGAAAATTTACTTCGACATACTTATTCGCCAAAAAGTTAAAATGAATTTAATTTATATCATCGTCGTCGTCGTCTTCGTCTTGACGAAAATCGATTTTGTTGGCAAAATCCTACGTTCAAACGAGTTGGAATTTGCGAAACGTAAACGCCACGTGCCATTTTATTTTTCATGTCATGGGAGGAAGGCTACAAAAAAAAAGAAAAGTGAAGGTACAGTCTTCATGTTTTGGTCGTTTTTGGTAAGTGGTAAAACCCTAAGCAACAGAAGGATGGAATAAGAAAGAAAAAAGAATGATTCATTTAAATATCTACGTTAAAAAAATTAGATGCCATTTTCTGAGCGTAAAATTATTCAATTTGTTAAAAACAAGCCAAATTGAAAAACTTGTAAATTTAGACTGCATTTATTATTTTCTTTCAGCATAAATTCGTATAGATATATGTTTATACGCAAATTACAAGTGCACTTGAAAAATTTGGCTAATAAATGTGTCTCAAATTGATATTAGATTAATTGAAATATCGGCTCCAAACAGTCAAAAAAAAACGTTGGTGCTGATTTCAAGTCCATTAGGGTAGTAGATTAGAATCGACGTAAACTTTTAACAAATTTTTTCTTTCAACAGTTAAATTTTTGCTTTCTTTCACATTTTCCTCAATTTTATGTTGTTCTAGTCTAAAATTTGCTATAAAAAAGGTGGTAAAAGGTAAATGAATTTTATTTTGTTTCTAGATAAGAAATTTATATATCTGATTGCCCTTCAAATGAACAAAACGTATTTAGTTTAAAAATAGTGTGAAATTCATATTTTTGATGCATAGGTAGTTTCTTTTGTAACACCCACCCGAAAAGTAAACGTCTCAGTACACCTTCACGGTATCAGAAGCAGATTCCTATAAGACGTGAAAAAATACCTCTAGATTACTTTCTCGCAAAGGTCGACAACTTTTTCGCATGACTCAATGACTTTCTCGCACTTCTGAATTTTATCTTTTTAGTAAAATAAACTATTTTTGGCCTTGTGGGGACTCACTGGTATGAGGTAAAGGGGGTTGGACCCCTCGACGACAGTCGCCGCCCCAAAGGGCAGGCAAATAATCGTCCTTGTGACGTTAAACACACAAAACTCGTTCGATCATAATTACCTGTATGTACTTGCAGGTAATGTACGAGTACCAAATCGTGACACAATAAGATGATGTCACGATTCATACACGAACTGGCCAGCCATCTCTTATCTCGATAGGGGATGATGCAACCTGGCCGTTCTCACCAATGTACGTATTCTCTTACATACGTGTGTTTGTGTGCGTGTAAATAAGCCGTATATAAACCACCCGAACCGGCTCTAAAATCGCCAGTGTTTGCCTTGGTTTTCAAAGTGGCTGAACACGCTTAAATTCTGTTGAATTTCCTTCTGGTGAGAATATCTCTCACGACAAGGTATTCCACAGTGGTGACCCCGACGTGAATTTTAGCTACGTCGTGAGGTGTCTTGAGGCGCGTTGCGCTGTTACAAAAATTCAGCGTGGTGAGCTGACGAGAAACTCGCTTGCTCGGCAAATTAAAAAATATTTTTTTTGCAGACTAAGACACCTTTTAGGATGTTGAAGTAGAGTCTGCTGAAGTGGGAATTCATACCCCTCTCCTTAAAATATACAAACAAGGAGAAACAAGACAGTAGACCTGGAGGAAGAAGGTTGGACTCATCCCCCAACCCCCTGACTTTGACTCGACACTCTACAAATTTAGCAAATCTGGAAGAAGGCCCTCAACACCCAGAATTAGCACGACTGGGAACTGCAATAAATAAAGAACAACTAGCAGTTAAAACATTGAGAAGTGGTCGAACTTTAAGCCAAAGTTCAGACCCGAAAACACCTGTCCTACAAACACAGGAGCCAGTGTTTTCGACCAGCAAGGAAGGAAGTAGTTCTGTGAAATACGCTTGTCATCAGAAAGACATAGCAATAGTCCCACCACCAACCAAAAACCCACAACCATCGCAGGGAGGAAGTAGTCAGCCACAGCTGACACCCGAAGTCTTGGCGAAGATTATGCAACTTTTGCAATTGCAGCCAGGGCAGAACCCCAACTTCTACAGACGGAGGATAGAGATCCCGGAATTTCTGCCCAATGAGGTAGACTTATGGTTGACTCTATTAGAAGGCAGGTTCAAGACCGAGAACATAACTCTGAACCAGCGGTATCTACACATCTGTGGAGGCATGCCCCCACAGATAATCCGCCACATTCTGGACATCATGGAATGCCCTTCGACAGAAGATGATAAATTTGCCTGGTTTGTTAAGAAGATCAAAAATGTATTTGGAAAAACAAAGAATGAAATTATTGATGATGTAATGGGTGGTATGAAGATGGGGGACAACAAACCCTCAATCTTAATGGCGAAATTGAGGCAGAAGGCAGATAACATAGTAGCCCCTTCTGTCATAGGCAATCAATTTTGCAAACAACTTCCCCAAAGTGTTGTGCAATGCCTAGCCGCCGTAGGTTCGACCGTGATAAACACATCCACAGACTTGGACTTCCTTGCAAAATCCGCAGATAATGCACTCTAATACACCAGGTCAAAGCCCGTGGTCAGTGCAGTGTCTGCAGAGACTGGAGAACTCGCTCAACTTCGAGCCCAAATAGCTCAGTTGACCGATGAAGTAAAATGGAACAAAAGCCAAAGCTGGACGAAACCCAATAGTAGCTGGCGACAATGATCCAAAAATAGAAGCAACAACAACAATAGTGGCAATAGCAGAGGACGACAGTCCCGGTCCAGAGACCAAAGATCGAGTTCCAGTAACAGGGGTCAGAGTTCAACTCCCCCAAGAACATCATCTCCCAAAAACCAGTCTCGAAATTGGGATGATAAAAGTTGGTTTTTTCACAACCAGTTTGGTGCAAAAGCCACCAAATGCAACAACAGGTGCAAATGGTGGGGTAAATCCTTCAACAAAGAAGCATCAAATTAGAACAAGGGGCCATCTATGCAGCCGAAGACCCCTTGGAAAAACACTCATGCTGCCTGTTCATAAAGGACAGGACAAATAGTAGATGGTACTTGATAGACTCAGGTGCAGACTTAAGTATATTGCCAGTAAGTAAAAACCAAAAAGTACTTCCTCCGAAATACTATCTCTGTACTGTGAACGGTCAAAACCTTCCAGCTTACGGACTTGAGACCAGCAAAGTTGACATCGAACTTAAGGAAAATATGACGTGGTCCTTCACAGTTGCTGATGTTCCAAACCCAATCGTGGGTGCAGATTTTCTTGCACATTATGGCCTGATCATTGACCTCAAAAACGGCAAACTGATCAATAGTGAAACTAAAAATTGTGTGGATGGCAAAACGCATGTTTACAGACTGGACACAAATATATCCATCTTTACAAAAGTAGACGGACAATTCTTACAGATCCTGTCTGACTATCCTGGAGTCACTCAACCATCAATTCGCCATACAAACACAATACGGTTCATTACATAGAAACCAAAGAACAGCCTTGCCATGCTAGAACATAAAGGTTACTGCCTGACAAACTCAAAGCGGCACGGGAGTACTTTCATCACATCATTGAGGAGGGCGTATGTCACCCCTCAAAAAGCTCATGGAGCTCCCCTATCCACATGACCAAAAAAGCAAGTGGAGAGTGGCGAATTGTTCGAGACTACAGGGCCTTAAATGCCATAACAGTTCCTGATCACTACCCAGTCCCCAATATAATGGACTTCAACGCGAACATGAAGGGTAAAACGATGTTCACCAAAATTGACATCAACTGGGCATTCCACCAAATTCCTATGGCTGACCAGGATGTACCAAAGACAGCGGTTATAACCCCCTTTGGACTATTCGAATACCTTCGAATGCCATTTAGACTTCGCAACTCAGCACAAACTTTCCAGAGATTTATCAACGGACTGTTTAGGGAATTGCAGTTTGCATATGCATACTCGGATGATATCTGCATTTGCTCTGAAGGCGGTGAGCAACAGCACAAGGAGAATGTAAGAGCCACTGTACAGCGTATACACGCTGCGGGCTTACTATCAACGTAGGCAAAAGCTTATATGCACAGACCAAAATTTACTTCCTTGGCTACAAAGTCTCGACCAAAGGCATTTCCCCCTTGAAGACCAAAGTAGAGTCAATATTGAATTTACAAAACCCTCAAATGTCGCTGAACTCAGGCATTTCTTGGGGATGGTGAACTTCTATAGACGTTACATGAAGAATGCAGCAGCCAAACAAAGTAAGCTGTTTGCACTAATTAAGACAAGTAAAAAGAAAGACAAAACTCAACTCGAATGGAATGAAGAAGCCAAACAGGCCTTTGAGAAAATCAAAGATACACTGGCAAATGCGACTCTATTGGCTCATCCAGATAAAAGTCTGCCATTACACGTGAGTACCGATGCATCTGATTTTGCTATTGGTGCAACCCTGTACCAATTGGATAAAGACAACAAGAAGTTACCACTACCTTTCTTCTCGTGGAAGCTCTCAGAAACAGAAAAGAACTATAGCACATACGATAGGGAATTGCTCGGAATTTTTGCTACGTTGAAGCATTTCAGGCACCAATTAGAGGGTAGATGTTTTTCTGTGTATACTGACCATAAAACCCTAACATATGCCTTCACACAAAAAGCAGAACTGGTATCGCCGAGAAGAGTGCGACAATTAGACTATATTGGTCAATTGACTACAGACATTCAGTATATAAGTGGAGAACTTAACACTCCAGCTGATGCCTTAAGTAGAATCGAAGCTATCTCGGCTCCTGTCCAATTACCTTATGCAGAAATAGCTAAAGTACAGCTTAAGGATGCAGAATTGCAAGAGTTGTTATCGAACGATGATACATCGCAGGTTCGCTTTCAACAGTGTACATAATCTGTCACATGCTGGGCTAAAATGTAGTGCTAATATGATTTCGACAAGGTTTGTATGGCCACAAATGAAGTCTGACTGCAACAAATTGGCTCGCAGTTGCCTGAACTGTCAAGAATCCAAAGTAGGAAGACACACTTGCTCGCCCCTCAAATCCTTCAAACAAATGGAGCGGTTTAAAACTGTACATATGGACTTGGTAGGCCCATTGCCACCATCTCAAGTACACAGATAACCTGTTGATGATAATAGACAGGGTAACACGATGCCCAGAAGCAATCCCTCTACACGAGATGTCAGCTCCTAAGATAGCTGCAAGGTTATACGTTACCTGGATTGCGAGGTATAGCGTACCAGAAGTCATAATTACGGATCAAGGTCGCCAATTCGAGAGCTCAATCTTTAAAGAGCTGTCCAATAAGCTTGGTGTTCAACACAGTCATACCACAGCTTACCATCCTCAAGCCAATGGCAAAATAGAGAGATGGCATAGAGCTCTCAAAGCCTCTATCATGTCCCATGATACCAAGAGATGGGTAGACGTACTCCCTACCATCCTCTTAGGCCTTCGATCTGCCCTACAAACTGATACAGGTCACTCTGCAGCGCAATTAGCATTCGGTGAAGAGCTACGCCTTCCAGGGGACTTCTTCTCTGAATCGAAGGAAGTTAGCCCCGAAATCATGGTACAAAATATAAGAGATGATGCCAACAATTTCCTAAAACAGGCAGCTCGCCATGGCCAGCCTAAGATTTACGTCTCGAAACTCTTGGCCAATACTTCACAAGTATTTGTTAGAGACGAAAAAATGAGATCTGCGCTGGAGAAACAATACGCCGGTCCTTACAAAGTAGTATCACGAGATGAGAAAAACTTTGTGATACTCATTGCAGGCAAACCTCGAACAATTTCAATCGACAGATTGAAGCCTGCATACATGGTGAGAGACGATAAAAGAATAAAAAAATTGCAAAGGGAGAACATAGAAAATATCCAGACAGATTCCCAAACAAATACGGAAGAATCTGTCGAAAAAAGTGGAACAAATAATTCACAACAGAAAACATTAAAAAAGTCCTTAAGATTTTTGGATGATGTTACCACTAAAACATTCGATCCTGAGGCCCCCTTATGTCCACGAAAAAGAGGCAGGCCCCCTGGCAGTAAAAAACTTAAAAATTCCCACCCTTCTCGCATGTCTGAGAGGTTAATGCGAAGAAAATAAAATTTACTCCCAAAAAAGTAATATCCGCTACGTAAGTTTAAACTCGCTAAAAATATGCGATGAAAATTGGAACTCCGTAAAACAAAAGAAACTCCGGAGATAAGCAAACAAGGAATGCCAACAAAAAGAAAACGACAGGAATAAACAAATCCACGTGTGATATGGAAATAAACATCGCAACGTGCGTTTACCGTTAAACACAAAGATAATCTCAACTTTGTGACGTCACAAGCGGAGATTCCTTTGTACTAAAAATTCGAAAAATATATTCTATGAGTTTATTTCAGGCATAAATTTGCTTAAACCAATTAGAACTTAACCGGAAAACTTGCATATGGTCGAGAATTTTAAGCGCTATCCCCTCTACAGGCTGATAAGCAGATGCGAAAATAATGAAACATAACTGTAATGGTAAATCAAAAACTGAAGTAAAATCACCCACTTCAGAACTGCCAGAGATATTGGACGTGTTTTCTGAAATATTTTTGGTTCCTTTTTTCTCAAACAACCCATTCTAATGTCACTGTCAACCGATACCATCCTAAAGTCCGCCACCTCCCAATTCGCCCGGAAAACTGCTGAGTCTTTACAAACTCAGCAGAAGACCGAGCAGAAGACGGAGCTGGACCAGATAGAGGAGGAGCTGCTCATGGACACATCTCCTCCTGTAGACAAAGTCCTAGCGGAGATGACGACTCCACTTCCCCCGATAGTCTCTCCTCCCCGGTCACCAATGGAATCGACCCTGATTCCGGAATCCCCAAGATTGGAGCCAAAACCTGCAGAGACGAGGGAGCCAATGAAGTTCCTCTTCACGGCTGAGAGGGCAGCAAACAAAAAGGCAAAGATGGCTGCCTTAGCATCAGAGACGTCGAACTCCCATATGCTATAAAAGCCACTCTTCAAACGACCGCTGCCCCCTCACTCCCGCCACCATCCGTACGCCTATACAAAAAATCGTCCACCTAGGCGTAGGGGAGAAGGCAGTCACGCCCAATACCAGGCGCGCGCCAACACAAGGCGACAATCATACGAGTGTGTCGGTGCTAGCAGACCAGAAGAGGCACTCATAAACCCGCAAGTCCCCCCAGGCCTGCGTGTTTTGATCATTTTTGCAGCGCAAAAACTGGGGGGAGTAGCTGTGGGGACTCACTGGTATGAGGTAAAGGGGGTCAGACCCCTCAACAACAGTTGCCGCCCCAAAGGGCAGGCAAATAATCATCCTTGTGACATTAAACACACAAAACTCGTTCGATCGTAATTACCTGTATGTTCTTGCAGGTAATGTACGAGTACCAAATCGTGACACAATAAGATGATGTCACAATTCGTACACGAACTGGCCAGCCATCTCTTATCTCCATAGGGGATGATGCGACCTGGCCGTTCTCACCAATGTACGTATTCTCTTACGTACGTGTGTTTGTGTGCGTGTAAATAAGCCGTATATAAACCACCCAAACCGGCTCTAAAATTGCCAGTGTTCGCCTTGGTTTTGGCTTACCCGTACTTGTGTACGAAGTGGCTGAACACGCTTAAATTCTGTTGAATTTCCTTCTGGTGAGAATATCTCTCACGACAAGGTATTCCACAGGCCTCGACGCAAATTTCTATTTTAAAGCAGAAGGCAAGAGTGGTACAGAATTTTGAAATTTTTGTGATGATAAGAAGTAAAATTACTAATAAAATTATTATTTGTTCAGTTTATTCAGGAGAAAATAATTTTTTTTTATTAATGCAAATTTTTTTTCGCTTGATGGGGTGAGTGTTGCAAAAAATAGTTTGTGACGCACGTGCGTGTGATTTTCAACACTCCCATTTTGCTTATGCCGAAAATTTTGAACTGGCAGAAAAATCACCTACTTTGGCATTTATGACATTGCGATTTAAGTGGGAAAAAGGAAGCCGATTGCAATACAAGTGTGATGATTGCTGAAGAAGCCAAAGGTAAGTGATGGAAATGGCAATTTTATAATTATTATAATATCAATCGGAAAACCTGAATAAGCAAAAAAGTAAAAAATGAATTGCAAATGAGGTAAAAAATAGTGCGAAAAGTAAGCCAAATCGTAAGTGCGCCCGGATGGACAAGAAGCTGGTGCAAAAGATGGATGAAAGTTGCGCATGTGACAATTATTTATTTTTGCATTAGTATATTTAAATTATCTTCATTTATCATAATTACCGACTTCGGATACAGAAGAACGTTTAGTTTTTGGGTAGGTATTAAAAAATTGGCTTATGAAATAAGTATTCTGACTTTCGAGTGATAAGTAGACGATTTTCGTTCGAGTTTGGGTACATTATGCAACCCACACGAATATCAATCACCTGTTCTTCAAGAATGTCGCATACTTTTTGTGGCAAAACTCAGCCGAAATAGTTAGAGAGAGAGAGAGACAGACAGACAGAGACAGAGAGAGATAGAGAGAGAAAGAAAGTCCCGAAACATTTCAAGGTAAAATTTGAATGAATAAATAATAAATAAATAGAGCGTATTGTGCTGCCATGATGATGACGAAAAAAGTAGACCAATTTGAATGTGTGTATTTATATATTCGTATTTTTTTTACAAAGTGTTGAAATCTGCTGCATTTTTTCCACAAGAGATCAGGTCTGGCCAACTGAGTGCAATGTAACAGCCAAAACAACTCGGGTAAGAGTTGAAAGAGCAGTTGTTAATAACTGACGTAAGGAGTAAATAAAAACAATAAAATAGAATATAAAGTTGCCTGCGAATTTACTTTTGAAAGTTAGAAAAAGTTGAAAATTCATTTGCCTATACTTTTCTGGTCAACTTCGGTCATTTATTTATATCAGCATAGGCTATTTTCAATAGCATTGCACAATGTGACGAATGATTGATTTTTTTGTTTTAAATTTAATTTGTTTGTAAAGTTTTTTTCTGTTGCTGTAGAGTTACGGACACGCAAAAAAAAGATTACTTCTTGGGTGTACATTCCAAAAAATCTATTTCATTTTATGGAAAATAATGTGTTTATTAAAAAGTGCAGTTTTCCATTGAAGCAAAAATATACGTTTAAGATAAAAATTTATCTATCTATACTGAGACCAAGATAAATTAATTTACTCCAACGAAAATGCTAAATATAGCTTGGTACTGAATAACTTCACTGATTATAGTACCTATTTGTAATTTATTTGAAAAAAACTTTTTTTTCCTGAATGAGGAAATAAATTTCTTTTTATAATTTTTTATTATAAATTGTTTATCTTACTGATCACTTTTTGTTTTTTCAATGCTACAATGATAAATTTTTTTGTCCTCCATTGACGTATCCGTCTAATAATAGCCTTGTTCTTTTTCATATATTATACATTTTTCCTTTAAAAATTAACATACACTACCCTCATTACTTTCCACGGACTTTTTCTATTTCGTCTTCTATACAGACCCCCACCTATAGAAGTGTAAATATTCACGTTTCTATACGTTTCTTCTCATTTCTTCTTTCATATTATATCTTTTCCTCAATACTTTATCATTTCTCACACTATATTTTATTTCCCTTAATGAGATTGTATGTCCATGGAATAGTATCTTAATATAATATATTTACATTTAAATAACCTGTTTATACCTACCCCTACTTGATTTGTTACATTTTACATCATTTTTCTCTTACTAAGATTGTCTTAGATGCAGTTCTCTCTGCACAGTTTGTTTTATTTTGCTGAATGAATAACATGTATTTTGATTATGTTCAAACAGACAAATTCTTTTTCAATATTAAACATGACTATTAATATTATCATGTGTTGAGTTTTCTTCCTTGGGCAATGGGTTAAAGTTAGTGGTGTTTCTTTATGTTTTCGATCAAAAATGTTCAACCAAGTCAGTAAATTCTATGGAGATTGAAAAACTTATGGTTTATGGACACAAAAAACTTTGTTCAGACATAGTGTAAATTTGAGTCCAAGGACACCTGGCAGGCTATCCAGTCGGGCAGTGGTAATTCTGTGGCCACTGTCCTTTATGAATGGGTTCTCCAAAGTCCATGGTTTTGTTCAGAAAGTTGGATCAAAGAATTTGGTAAAGACTGAAGGGGGATCGCCGAAATGGCACCCCCTGGCATACCACACCATTTGACCTCATGATTTTATTATACCAAAAAAAAAAAAAGTCATATCATCCTAATTACTATTGCTAGCGAGTTTCTTTTCTTTTTGGACAAAACAATACAGTTTTTAATTTATATTTATTCATATTTTGTGTCTCGAAATTTTCAAATATTCTTCATTCTCATCATAAGATCTATATAACTTAATTGTCTTTTTCAGCATTTCATGAGCTACGTTGGAAAAATTTTCCTTTGAAAACAAACGACTACGCAATGTTTGCGGCCTATAAAATGTATGTTACCTACCAAAAGATGCGAAATAAAACCAAATGTGAATCATTTTTTGCCTACAACTCAGTCTATAATGCTTGAATTACAGACATTCTATTTTTTCGGTTCGTTTTAACTACTTTTTTTCGTTCCCTTATTTCGCCTTCTTTCTCTTTTTTTTTTTTTTTTTTCCTACCAAAATACGAAGAAGGAAAAAAAAATATATCGACATTTTACAGCAAGAAATACAATGTAAAAAAATATACTATGGCAAACATTTTAATGGTGCCTAGTTAATGGCAGAGAACACGTGACAATTTACGATGTTTCCGCCACAAATTTGCTCGTTACCCAGATACCTTTATATTTGTAGGAATGGACTTAACGAGTATTATTGCTGCAAGAAATTACTATTATTATACAGCGAATGAAGCTTTATTTTACGAACAACATCATTTTCGTTGAAGAAAACAAAAAGAACAAAGAAGAAAATCGACTGATTGTAATTATAGTTGAGTCATGTTATTTGGAAATGTTTGTCCGTCATTCACAATCAATTTTGAAACTAAACAACTATATGGAAGATGAAAATAATACGAAAAGACAAGAAATTCAAAAGATTTGGTCACTTTCCATGTTAAGCCGAATAAAAGTAAAATAATTTTGATGGGATTCCATTCCAAGGATGTCAAAGTCGGAAATTATTTTAAAATTAACCCTTAATAAGCTACAAGTAGCTGAATGAATTCGTTTGAACTTGATAGTACGAATGGTATACGAAAAGAAAGATAGAAAATAAATACAGCTCAAAATAAACAGAATAAGACTGTATTTTTTCATCAAGAGTAAATTTAGATTCATTTTTTGTTCTGTATTCAGCTGTCTACATGGGGCTTCGAAATTCAAATTGAACCATTCTGATTAAAAATTATTAAGTTTACCATTTGATGAGCTTGTTTACAAATAAAAACATGTGAAACTAGAGTTTAATATACTGTTTTGTCGGATATCAAAATTGTTTCTTTAGTGTGTGTTATTGGTCAGCAAATAGACGAACCTAAAATTAACTAGAAAACAAATATGCGGTAACTGTGCCCTTATAAATGAGTCTGCTGATTTTTCCAAATTCATTTCAAGTTGGTGGCGCCTTAAATTCCTAAGCTGGCACATATAAATAATAGGTGACCCCGACGTTTTAGGAACATCTTTCCCATTGAGAAATTAAACATTGCTTTTAAAAAGCACTAGACTCTATATTATTCCACACAAGAGGAGTAAACAAAAAATTTAATACTATATAACTGCATGGGCATGAACATTATGCTCGAATACTCGAACATTGTTCGTTAAAAATTCAGAAAACAAATAAATTCATGCCGTCTATTAGCATGGTGATGATGCAAAATACACTTTACCTCACGCACCTCCGCACTTAAATCAATAAAGTAAATCACTATAAAATTAGTTGATAAAAGAATGTTGGTTTCAAGAATATGTACTCGAGTTGAGGCGTTTGGGTCGATGTAATATGAAAAAATTTGTAATAACAGAAACAATAGGCCCTTGGCTCCCTCAAACATTGCACTGCTCCTCAAAGTTCCCTCCTCATCCTTCCGAACAATCACAATTTACGTATCAATTATCACAGTTAGTGTATCGACTGTTCAATTTTAAGAAATGGTGGTTGGTGGGGGGATACTGCAGAAACTGCATTCACAAACAAATCAACCTAAAATTAATCAGACAGCCAGAAGGCAGCATCTATGGTCATAGGAATAAGTTTGCTGATTTTTTCTACTTGATTTTGGTACGAACCGCTAAGCTGGCATCTTCACAGTATTGGTGATGAGCAATGAACTCTGCTTAATTATGACTACCTAAGAGTGTATATGAAATTGAGCCAACCCCTTACTTATTGCTTAAAACCAACCGCACGATTTTTAAGATCGTATCTATTTAGATATGGATGAACAAACTCAAGAAATAAAGTTTTACACTTTTCAGATCCGTTACGTGAGAATTAATTTATACCTAATTATGACAGTTGAACCTGAACATGTATCATCCAAGTAAAACTGTACTAATATACAGTGTTTTAGAGGATTCACAGATTTTTTAACTGACAATGTAGCATCAAATTTTATTTTAAATAGTGATGTTTTTATTTTTACCTAGATATTATGTCCTCTCTAATCCCATTGGCTAACTGAGAAAATATGGGAAGAGAAGAAAATGTGCCCCCAATATAGTGTGCGAAAATCCCAATGAAAAGCGCAGACATGCAGTGCAAAGAGAGGTTGAAGGATAAAACAAGAAGAGAGCAAGTCAGGTACAGACATACGTTGTATTTTCTTATCAAAACAACCAAATTAAGTGGGGATTGACCACACACAGATACACTTCATACATATTACCTACAGATTGAAGGACTCAAAGAAAGGATCAAGACATTTTAGAGAACATTATTATATAATCAAAAAGAAAAATATACGGACAATTAAGGAGCGCATGAAAATTAATTGTAACAAAATATGAAATCCGAAATATGAAGATAAAGTTCAAAAGGAAAGACATAATTGCGCACAGAATTACGTGTGAAAAACGGAGGTGCCGACATACTTTAAATGAAAAAAGCACAAACTGGGACCACGATTAAAACAAGAGATTTTAGAAAAGAACAATTTCAAAAGGTAAAATTTAGAGCTGATGTATGAAAGGACAGCCATTGTGAATGCATGGCATCAAAAAACATAAGTGCCAAAGTATGAATATGAAAGAGATGAGCTTAAGGCAAACAAACAAGATGGTGGTCTGAGTTCTTGGTGGCCAGCAGTTAGTAACCTCTTTTTTCATAATGAATAAAGGAAAAAACAGGTAAATTAGGTACCACACGCTACACCAATATTACTTTTTTTTACTTCATCTTACAGTAGGCTATTAATTGCATTGTAAAAGTAATTCGGTTTACAAATCTTCAAAAGTCTGGTGACAAAAATAGATACCTTATGTTAATAAGCTTTTTCTCGGGTGTTGACTATTTTTAAATACCACTAACTATTCAAAAAAAAAAAAAAAAAAAAAATCGAAATTATGACACGCAAAATTGATTTTGACTGGTATATTCGCCACATTTCCTTTCATAAAATATCTCCCCTTCGTTCGTTTACTCTGAAAAGAATGAGGGTTTCTTATTCTTATTCTGACTCTTCATTGTTGTCAAAAAACTGACTTACAAATTCGGAGGCATTAATTTTATTTTAAAAATAATGAACTTCTTAATAAATAAAAAAGTACACGTTATCGTTGACGAAATTTTAATTTTGACTTTATTTTTTCTCAACAGGAATTCAGACGACGACTACGTTTCCAAGTTTTGTTCCCTCATGGTAAGCACTTTTTCAAATTTTTTACAAATATTTTTATCGTTTTAATGACATAATTATAACGGATGAAATTACGGTAATTTTTGTTAACAAATTTTTCACAAAAAGTAGGTACGATGATTTTTACATGAATGGTAGGGACATAAAATTAACGATGGAAAGTTTCAGTATCATGAGATCATAACATATCTAACTTGAAAAGTTCAAAAAAATGTTTGTTTTTTTTTGGACGCCTTTATTTATCGTTGAAAACAAATAGGTACCATCGTTGCACGAGGATGTAAATAAATTTAAAGAAGAAATATCACCATGGGCTTCGGTATAAAAGTGAAACGGCCGGCTGAAAATTACGTAAACGTAAACCTTTTTTACGAATAGTTTGAATAAAAATACTTTTTACGCGGGTATTGTCAACAAAATATTTCAAAATGTTTGATCGTCTGTATTGGTCTGAATCTTTGTTTAAAACAAATGGACTACGAGAAAACAAATCAACTCAATTTTCCAATTTCGAGAATCAACAATGGAACTTTCTAAATTAGGTTCAATTCAATAATATTGCAGCTACCAACGTATTTATAAATATTGATTTTCCTGTAGGTAAACGTCTTAATATGACAAATCTAGTACCTACTTATGGTTTCACATTATTGGAGTAAATATCAAAAATAAATTACGATCTTTACCTCCCACGCATTTTCGATAGTTTAAACTATGAGATTATGTCTTGAATGAATTGATGTTGAATATTAATATTGATTATGTCTGCTTAGGCTTTGTTTTCGATTTCATTCGAATATTCGTTCGGCTTATAAATTGCAAAAAAAAAAAAAAAAAACAAAAACAAAAAAAACAACAGTTTTCCCAATATTTGAAAAACGTTAACTTTTTATGATTAATTAAGTCACCATTTTAGCGTGATAGGTTTGCTATATTTTTCAAGCTTCCAAACGCTTTTCATGGAAATTTTGGCTCTTCATCCTATGCCCCTTTCAATAAATCCATTTTTATAGTTGTAGACACCAATGTTTATGGTGTATTTCCATAAATTGGTCATTAATCTGTAGGACATTTTAGTCTGGAAAATCGACAGCGATAGAACTGTGGTATTACCAGTGACGTTCTCGAAAGAATTTTTTTGGTAGGGGTTGAATGATCAAATTTTTCGAAAAAATAAAAATAAAAATCTATATAGCCTATAAAGTATCGAATTTCTAACCTTCACCTTTTTTTTTTTTTTTTTCAAGTCTATTAAAAATATTCGAATTTGCCGACTGCTCTCAAAATTTTCCGATTTACCGACTAATTTGTTTGGCTGGGGAGCGATTCACCCCTCAACTCCTCCCGGTCGGGACGTCTCAGTGTATCACAAAAGAATAATTTTTCACTTGTAAAGTACCTAACGACATTGGAACAATGTTATCGAAAATGATGTTTTGAGTTTTACTTCTAGCAAAGTTCATATTGTTATAACAATATGACGAACGTAGTAAATAAGTGTAAATCTATTAAACTACTGTCGAATGGAATCTTCAACAATTTCAGTTTTTTTTTTCCTCTCTTTTTATGCAATTTTTTTCCTTCAAATTTTTATTTCGGATAAAATGAACTGAGGTCATAAAACGAAAAAAAAACACTAATAAATACGAAAATATATCTTCGACTTTACTCGCATTTATGAAAAAAATAAAAATTTACAAATTCCAGTGAAAAAAAAAAAGTAAATATAACTCCAAAAAATCATAAAATCTGCTGCCGAAAATTGATGGACTCGGTTTAAAAACCATTATTCATGATTGTAATGTAAATAAACTCGATCTGAATTTATAAGTAAACAGCCGCTGAACGTAATGAACAGGTCAAACAAACAGGCAGACAGCTTGGCAAACGTAAAAAGTTTCTTAAATTTGTAAATTCCATTCAGCATCGTATTCTGACCCCATCGACTCAATTGCGCACTGAAAACACGAATAAACATATCGACACAATAACTATTATTTTCAAAATGTGATTTTAAATGAGATAATCGGTCTACAGTGTGTGAAATGAACGCAACTTAGACAAATATAGAGCTAATAATTAGATAGTTATTTTAAGTACTGTAATAAGGTACCTATTTCAAATGCTGAAGAACGTTAAAAACGTTCATCAAAAGTGAAACGAACCCAAAACTTCCTCTTTCGTAAAAGCAATTTTTTGTTTTTAGTTTTTCTAAATTAGTCTACTCATCACATACCATTCCTTTTTCGAAAGCTTTTCACGGATCACGTCATCCATTGTACCTCCTTCCACACCTCGCAAATATTACAATACCTACCGAGGAATGCTTAATATGGTTGGCTTACAACGCATTGTTTTCGTGCAGATGAGACAATTAGTTAATAAGCTTACTCCGACGAGAACGAAAGTGTACGATCATTAATTACCAGAATAAAGTTGTTAAAAGTTGATGTTAATTAGTTCGTCTACCATTTAAACTGGAGTGTGTACGTGTGTCTGTAAAAACAGTTATATAATTTTGTAAAAATAAATCCTCCATTTTCTTTTATTCTCTCGTATTTCCTTTTTACTTTTTATACGCTTTCTAACAATTTACACTCGTTTTGCGAATAATTTTACTGTTGAGAAATTTATCCAAACGAATTTTATTCGACTACCCGTAGATATACATAGAGGAAATAAAATAAAATAAATCATTAACAATATGGCTAAATTTAATGCGATCACCGTTTTTTCAAATTCTTTATTGAGCTTCGTACCGAATTTGCAGACAAAGTATCTCTTCACCGTTTAAAGTAAGTACTTTTAATCCGTTGACTTAATTATCCGACGACCTAAATGTTGTAAAATGTAACTTACAAATAAAATTGAAAAAAAAAAAAAAAATACAAAAGAAAAACACAAAAAACAAGTTTTTTGAACGTCTTCTGCGCCTCCTAACTGATATAAACCAATATTTTAATTTCTTCTTTATTTTTCTCCATTTTCCTCGTAACAAAAAACTTTACTTTTTGCAACACTGTGCTTCTCGAGTCTAAATTCTGTACCTCCGGTATTTTAAAAAAAATATAGTCCTTTAGTCTTGGGAAAACGTTTTCGTTGTCTTCTCGTTTCAAAAGAAAATTATGGTTGCAGAAAGTAAAGAAAATGGTTGAGAAGAAGGATAAGAAAAAAAATCAGAGAAAATTCAATATCCCTTGGAGAAAGTAAAACTTCCGTTTTTTTTTTGTTTTTTTGTTTTTTTTGTTTTTTTGTTTTTTTGTTTTTTTGTTTTTTTGTTTCCTTTTTAACTTTTAACTTTTAACTTTTAAATCTTAAAACGAAAGAAAAATTCTCTTTGCAAATTGATGTATATATTTATTGGTGAATAGGAAAACAATAAACGATACTGGCATAAGAAAGACAGAAAGTTTGGTAATGCTTTAAAAAAAAGTTTACATTATCGTTTGATATATCGACGAAAAAATAATACATTTCACTGAAATCGACTTAAAAGCGTACCTACCTAAGGTAAAGAACTAGAATACTTTCGAAAAGAATATGAATCTTCAGAACAAAGTTCTGAGAGAGCCTAAACGTTTTTTCGTTGGTTTAGCACTAATTATGCTGGGGTATATGACCAAAGGTACTGGTTACGTGAAGGAAGGAAAGAAGGTCTTACAGATTTTCTTTATTGGAAAAGGGAAGATCCGGAATTTTTGAGAAATATGAGAAAAATATCAATGAAATTTACTCGAAAATGTTGCAAGAGAGGTGAATAGGGGATGATTAACAGTCAGAGAAAAAGCGTGTAGATCATAGATAAGTAAGTAGTTGCTTGATTTTATAGATGATATGAACATAGTTCATAATCTTCTGCTGTTCAGGCGTTATATCTTATGTGACTTACAAAAGGATTTCGACGTAACGAGTTGAAAACCAAGAAATTTTAATTATGTATGTATAAATCAAAAACGGGAGGGAAGATTTTGTACAATTTACAAAGTCATCGTTTAAATGATTTTGAATTTTTCGTTGTTACTATAAAAAAAAAAGTACAGTAAGTGAAACTAAAAGTTGCTGGGTGATAACAGGCAGCTTGTAAAAAATTTACACGATTTGCATTTATTGCACAGTCGTGAATACGTTGGAAAATATTTTCAAGTAGGTTTTCTAATGAAATTAGGCTTATTAACTTTGATATCATGGAACGATCCGGGGGTGGGGGTGGATACGTTTTTTGTATCACAAATCAAGAAAAATTTTGGCACGAATAAGTCAAATTCCTATGTACATATATATATACACACACACGCCGATTTCTTGTTACCACGGTAGAGATCGCAATTTTTATCCAATAGTCACGAAATTTGACATGAACATCAATACTAAACCAAGAACCTGACCAATTGATTTTTCTGAGATTCGGCCATAAGGTACTTCCGCTATGGCTATTTTCATTTTTGTTTTGGCTATAAAATTTTCAATTTTCGAACAATAGCTACTAAGTAAATTTTAAACATATATTTACTATTGGTGTGGATCAGCCATACGGTACTTACGGTATGACTATTTTCGTTTTTGTTTTAGCTATAAAATTTTCACTTTTCGACCAATACCTACAAAATTTGAAACAAACATTAATTCTGATCTATTATAAATTTTTATAACATCCGGTAACACTATTTTTATTTTTATTTTGGCTATAAAATGCTTAATTTTGGTACCAACAGGAACATAATTCGGAACAAATATTCATTTTGATCTATTAATAACTTTTTAATGACTACCTAATTTTATAATTTTTGAAAATCTGCTTTTTTCAACAGAGCTGCTGCTGCATTAGAATTTTTTGTGTTTAATTTTCACTTTGTTAAATAAACGTACACATTTAATTTTTCATACTAAAGTAACACTGCTAAATTCGTAATTTTTCCTATTAGAGCAACACTGCTAAATTCATTGAGTCGGGGGAAACAACGAATTTGGTTTTGTGTTAGTGTACGTGTGTTGAATTATGTATACAATCAAGTACACACCCACACTAGCAAAACAATCATGTTTTTTTATTTGTTTACATTTTTCACTTTTTGCTACACATGATGTCATCTTTTCACTGTGTACCTCAGTTTAAACATTTCCAATGTTAAAAAGTCTAGTGAAAACCCTGCTATAGAATCTGCAATTGGGCATCATATAAGACACCTGCAGTTAAAGTTTCATTTAGATTTATCTGGCAGATGGCGCAAAATGATACAACTGGCACCAAGTGTTACACATCAAAAACAAGAAAAACCACACAATTAAGTAGGTAGGTAGATAGGTACCTACTCCCTAGCTATTGAAAACCCCAACACAACTAGTCAAGTAACTATATTAGTTACTACTTGGTTTCACAACTATCCTCAAAGAAGAACAGAAAATCTTCAAAAAGAGAATTCTGTATGCAAGAAATATACTAGGGAAATATTAATATAGTATTAAATTATTGGACAATGGGGGCAGTATGTCCATTTATGAATTGAGCAGATGAAATGGAGAAGTAGATTGAATAAAGTAATTAACAGAAAACACTCCAGTACTGCACCAAGTAGTTGTTTATTATATGAAGAGTAACAGAAAACATGTTAAATCTAAGAACACTAGAAATGAGAATAACGAACAAAAATGTATTGAAAGAATAACTCAGGGCCGGATTTAGGAATTTGGAGCCCCAGGGTCCACTGTTGATGGAGGCCCTCGTAAGTCCTCTACCTTTGACAGAAGTCTTGATTAAAAAATACAGAAAATTTTCCTTTTTGATATATTGTGGCAATAACAATGTAAGTACCTATATAGAACATATAAATTAAAGGCCAATTTTTGGCTTTTTTTATGGAAAAATCTTTCATGTCATCAAAATTTAAGCTCCTCATAATATCAAATTCTATGTTCAGTCGAGCTAATGCTTGAAGACGATCTTGAGTTTTTGATGAGTTTCAACTTCAAAAAAGAACACTCTCCATTGCAATTTGTTACCATTATACTGACGTACATTCTTAATAACACTTCAATATTTTTGAAGATGCATTTCGTGTTATTTCAAATTATCATTTTGTACAAGAATAATTTAAAGCATTCGTCCATTGGCTTCTCATAATTTTTGATAAAATCTTGAAATTGGAGAAGTTTGTTTTCCAATGATGAATCTAAATCTTCCGGGTAGAATTTTACTACCTCTTGAGCTTTAATCTTTACTTCCTCCATTTGAAGTTCTGAAATCTGAGATATAAATTCTAACCGGTTACATATTTCTTCATAGATGGAAAGGCAATCTTGCAACGAGATAATCAGTTGGTCGATGAGGAGGAGAAATGACTGGGTTCGAAATTTATCTCTTTGGGATAACTCCATTTCCTGTCCTTTTCCATAATCTAATGGCTGAAGACGCACATTCGCCTTCCTTATATAAGAGGATTCATAATCTTCAATTTCTTCACATTCAGCATTCACTTGTATTCACAAACAGCAAATCATCACAAAAACATCAAATTAAACGTTATCAATTCCAACAACCTCTTGAAGTTAAATGTGAAAAAATTTCAATCTTTTTCTTTCTATCTTTCTTTTTTTATTTCAGCCTCAACTAGTAATACTTGAACTAATATTTTTGGTTTAGGTGGAGGCCCGTTTGTGGTGGAGGCCTTAGGGCCCCCCTTAAATCCGGCCCTGGAATAACTAATAGTAGGAAATACAAATCAGTGTAGCCAACAAGTGCTCAAGCAGTCAGTGTAACTCCAACATAAAGGAGTAAGCAAAATCAATTTATATAGGCCAAAGGATGAAAAATTGAAATACTGCCATGTGGCCTAGAAATTCATTTTGAGATGCTATGAGCTGTTGTGCCTCCAACCAGTTCGTATCATGGATAATCATTAACGTTGTATGTAGATTCACTCTATGAGAAGGTATTTCCCATCAATACATTGTATTTAAAATGGTTTTTTTTTTTTTTTTTTTTTTTTTTTTCAGTATTTACTTTAATGTAGTGTCGATCTACGTCACTGGAAACGCTCAAATTCATTTTCATTTAGTTATGTACTTTTCCAATTCGGGGGTCCAACGCATTCCACTAAATCATTCAAAAACCAAAAACCTTTTTCCGTTTCCTCCTCGAGGCAAAGATAATGTTTACACAAATGAAAAACCGTTCTAAAGAAATCTTAAACTCGAAAACAATCAACGTTTAAAAATGCGAAAAATATGCTCGAAGAAGTAAAGCGAAAAATTTTGTTCCTCGGTTTAAATGGGGGTTGTCCGTGTTACAGTACTCAATGCACACCATAAATAACCTGGAGAAAAAGGAGCAACCTTTTATTTTCTTCTCATTTCTATGTTTCACCCACTCCCGCTCTCTTTCTCTCACTGTTCTTCTTCCTCACTGTTTTTTTCTTTGAAAAAGACAGTTTTCGAAACGATAAAGGCTTTAACATCAAGTAGTTCCGATGTGAGGAAGAAAATTGTAAACAAGGTGGTGAAAAAGAGAGGAAAAAATTGAGAGTAGAAAAGAAATGAAGCACATAAACTATACGTTTTACACGCGAAAGAAAACACATTCAACAAAAAAGTTTGGCTAAAGGATACTATGGTCAGTCGCCTACATAATTGACGCAATAAGGAAAACGTGGACAACAAATTTGCTCATGTTGGCTGCAGTTCACGGTACCTACCAAACGTGACTGTCGACGGTTTTGGGTGAAAATGAAAAACCATTTTTATTTATATAGGTATTTTTTTCTTTCTTTTTTTTTTTGTGTATTCTCGTAAATTGGTATATTTAGTGGTCGGTTGCTGTTCCAAAATTAACCTACAAATTTCTTTCTGGAAACGCCCACATTCGATTTTCAGGTTTTTTTCAGGCGTGGCTAATGCCTTAAATATGTCGAAAAAATATTTCCAAGTGAAAAAACAAAAGATTATATCGCCGTACTTTATGAACGTGAAAGGAAAGTAGAAGTGAAAAAATATCGAGAAAACATAGTTTTATATAATATATGATCAGAAAGGCAATGTTTAGGCTGGTATTATCCGAGTGAAAAGTAGCTCCTGTCGTTGATGAATGTATAATCTCGATATAAATGAACGCCCCTCCCTGTAAAAACGTGAAGCATCTTTTTACCTGGAAGCACGTTCACTTTTCATCGAGGTAGAGGTTGCACATTCTGAATGAAATGATGCCACAAAGAGGAGGTTGATATTTTATTTAGTTTTTTATAATTCTCATGAAAGACTCATCATTACGACAGAATTTTAACGCTTTCTGATCATTAAAATTATGTAAAATATCTTCCTTAATATGGGTGGTTCAAATGTGAGTTCACCCTCACATGCAAATGCTCATTTTTGAACCTTAGTTTGTAATATACTAATAGTTACCTACTTTGAAACAAGGCTAGGTACCTTTTGAATGGAAAGGAGGAAGGATAAGTTCCTTCGTAATGTTATTTTATTTATTATTACTTTCCGCTGAAGAAAATGTGATTTCAATAAGTGTGGAAATTTTTCGTGTTTCTTGCTAAAAGCATAGAGGTAGATAAGTATAGAAGTGGTTGTTCTGCAAATAATACCTAGTTCATTAAACACCATAAATTATTTACCCGTTTTATTTTCAAAGCGAAATTTGAGTTTCTTTGCTATGGTTCTCTGTTGGAGAGAATTTTCTCAAGATCTAATGTTTCATATCTTTGAAAATCTTCAATGCTGAGAAAATTATTTGTAAAAAATTGAAAGGTATTTTTAGTGCGTTCCATGGTACACCAGAAAATTTACACCATAGTACACTAAGTTCACCTTCTTACTAGAAATTAACATTATGTTTAATCTAAACGTTTTTCAGTATTGTAACTCTAAATAATTAATAACTGACTATTAAACTTCTTTGAAACACATCCAAAAATTTGTATGCTCAACTTTTCTCCCAATGGTCATACTTTTTGTAATTTACCAAAATTTTACATTTGGCATAATTTTTATTAGCATTGCAATAACTTTTGAATAACAAACTAGATAATGATAGTAAACAGATGAAGTATTTGCGAGGTGTATGGTGCATAATGCTATGGAACCAGTTTGTCCAAAAATAAATGGGAAGTCAGTTTTGTTGGTGGTACACTTGTTCCATGGCATCCTGGTCCCCCTAACACATTTTCGCTAATTAGCCTTGAGCTAGCCATGTTTTTTTCGAATCATTCGTGCGCATGTCTGCCACCTCTTAGTTGATAATTCTGTAAAATTATCTTTATTTCGGAAATCAGATCTACTTTCTACAGTTAAACCTGAACAAATTAGGGCCAATCAATTATAATCAGCTAGGTAGCCTACACAAAAAGTGAAATATTGCAGCTTAAATTTTCATAAATTTTCTCTGTGAAAATAATTAATCCACAATTTAAAGAAGGTAGATAAAGGTGAGGTACCAGACAGGGTTTCACTAAAATTAATGTAAAAATTTTCTTGAGCCAAAGTTTGAATCTCATTCAGAAGGTTCTAGATAACATATATTTATTATACCATCCTGTGTAAGGGAGGTTTTCACTCATGTGCAATGTAGCACACATGGCCTGAAGAGCTAAAAACATACTTCCACCGATGAGCAATCTAGGTGGTAAATACAATATTAAGAAACTGATAAGACCTTTGGGAATGCCTCAACAAATGAGAAACAATCAATGTACTAAGCTGAAAAGGTACTTTTCATATGCTACTATATGACATTCTTGAAACGCGCATCTCTTGTTACTATGTAGCCAAATTTCTCTGCTATTCCAGAGTTAGATGTATTCAAGCCAGTAGAATCCAAAAATCACATTGATTTTAATGTAAACTTTGTTCTCTACAGCACACAATCAAAAATATGTTGGTATGATCCGTGTTCAATACAGCACGCACGGCGTGAATGGCAATCAGATTTGTGTGCACAGGTGCACATATGGCAGCGAGAGTGTTAGGGATGAAAAATTTCAGTGTCTTCCAAAAATTTTTGTGATTGATTTTGCGTTAACTTTGGAACAATTATCTCGCTATATAATTATTAATAAGTTATTTGTTGCATTAAAGCAGTTTTTAAAACCATTCGTAGAAACTGTACACAATATAGACTTTTTTTTTTTTTTTAATCAAAATATGTTGTTTAAATTAATAAGGCACTCAGTTAAAACGGTGCAATGAAAATGTTTCACAATATAATAATGATATCACAGTATAATTACCACAAAAAGTAGGGACCCACAACCATATGACTTCGAGAAAAATCAAGTGTTACAATGTACCCGCTACCTCATTCTACCTCTTCTTTCTCCACTTACATATGTACATACATACTTAACTTAAAATAAAAATTGTTTTTAGTTTTCGTTCACTTAAAAAACTTTAATTTTCTGATTACTGATGGTTTGAAATTGGCACGGTCTACCTGTGTAGGACGAAAAACCACGACAACTGATTTCAGTGTCGTCTCTTATCCATCGATTCGATTCTTCAGCCATAAACATTCACACGGAAGTCAACATTGTAAATTTGAAAGACAATTTCACTTTAGCCAAGGAGGTATACTTACGTAAGTGTTTACCATACAACACCCTTTCAAACCACGTCGATTGGTGTTAAAAATTTTAATTCGATTTCAATAAAACACAAGAATACAATTTCCTTCATCTTACTACCCTATTTAAAACATGACGACGGTATTACCATTCATTAGAAGTAGTAGTCGGCTTTCAAAAAAAAAAAAAAAGGAACGTGAGGAAATATTGCATGTAGTTTCGAAAAAAATAGGGCCGTTTTTAACGGCCAAAACCCCCAAAAGTTGGAGTGAAAATGTGAGGAAAGGATATGAAACGATAGGCGCTCGTTGTGCCATTATATGTGGAAAAAAATTCGGAAACGTGATAACAATGCAAATAAATTAATTTTCAACTGGACATAAGGCGAAGTGTTTAAGTTTTTCCTCAATTAGCGCGTGAAATTTCCACGTTGGATACCATTTTTATTTCTATTTTTTTGATTCTCTGGTTTAATATGTTTCCCCTTAAGCAGAAACACTATTAATGTTTATTCTACTCCATCCTTAAAGTTTATCCAATGTGACCTAATTGGGGTTTGCCATTCAAAACATTCAACAAGTGTGACCACATAAATTTCATGTAATTAGTTGCAATAAAGTCCAAAGGTAAATGAATTTAAAAAAAAAAAAATCTTTTAAGGATTTATCAATGAAGCTCATTTTCACATTTCCAGTACAGATTTAAATTTTTTTTTTTTTTTTTTATAACTACATTTGAAATGTAAAATAAGAGATTTAGTTTGGATTTTCGAGGATATATGTGTAGTATGTGAATAAGGATGGACACATGCCACCACAAAACAGCTCCTATTGACAACACAAATTTTCAAAAAACTCCACTTTTCTTAAACTTACTATTGGACATCAAGGGGGTTTTGATGTATGAGTGAGAAGTGGTGAAGTTATCAATTAATATAAAAGAAATATAAAACACATTTACCGCACCATAAGAATATTTATTGTACTCAAAGAGAACAACAGAAAGTCAGTCGTATTAGTAATACAGACGAACAAAGAATTCTATCAATAGTGGTCGATATGACCAATGACACAAAGAGTATATCCAGACGATATATCAGTGTAACCAACTAGTTCATGTACAATAATCAAATAGTTCCAACACTTACACTAAAGCATGACGATGATAGACCTTAACGGAGACAATTTTAAAAGAATATATCACAATTCCAGGATAGCCAACAGGACTAAACTTCATTTTTACAATTCTCAGTTATTTTTTAGAGGAGTACTGTAAACTTTTTAAACTGTGGCACCTGACGTAAGTCAATGTTGAATAAAAAAAGAATTATTATTAATAAAACAATTATTCGGTATCTTATTTCGAAAAGACCAGAATTATAGTGGAATGAAAAAATACATTTTGGTACTCTACTACTTTAATTTAATGCTCATCCACAAGAAAAAACCTGACCATAACAACTTTTTTTATCACCAAATTTTATTACTGGATTATTTTATGCAATTTTATAGATTTCTGAAAATTTTATAATTTTGTTGGTGTCCCTTGTTGTATAATTTATTAAATTTTTTTCAAAATAATATAACCTAATGAAGAAAAATAAAAAACTAGAGAAAACTCCCACCTTGATAAATTTATAGCAGCAATTCCTACAAGTGGGAACAATTTTTAAAATGAATACAGACGAAAATTGGAGTCAAGACGAGCCTGCGTCACAGCCATAAATCAACATTAATCCAAAAGGTAAGTATCAATGCAGCTCATTGCTTCCATATATAATAGTAATGGCAAGGTAAAATTTCTGTGTCACAAAGGTGAAGGTATTTTCCACCACCATTCAATGGAAATCCGTTCTCCGAAAGAGAATACTGAATAAATTAAAACGGTTTACATCAAACGTCAATTTTGTAAATTTAGTCACGCAAAGGTAAAATTATGCGAACCAATTTCGTCAAATCCGACAAATTCTTAACCACTAGATTTTATAAATGTTAATTTCATATCAATCGGTGCGATGATCGATTACCTTAATATTGGTTGATTTTATTCTCATTCCGTATCTTCATTAGGTATTTTTTATACTTACTGAATTTTATAAGAATTCACGACGACAAAGTAACTAGCAAAATATTTCTCAAGTACCAATAATTACTTCATTGTTGAACAAATGCAAACATATTATTAGTCAGTACTTTGTCATTAACGTTTTTTAAATGATTCGTTATCCATGCCTAATAATAAGCGTCATTCTTTCACCATTAAAAGTTGATACATTTCCTCAAAAAAAACAAAAAAAAAAAACAAAAAAAACAAAAACAAAAACAAAAAAAAACTTTAGCTTTATTCATAGAAATTATAAGCAGTTGTTCGTTGATTTTTCGTTTACATAATTTACATTTTTATTTCGAATCCAAACATTAAAATCGTTATAAATACACATGTGTATGAGCGCTCGTTTTATTGGCAAAAAATAGAAATTTCCATAAACTAAATTTAATTTTAGATTGATTGATAGGCTGATCTAAAACTGATTCTGTTTTTGTTTTTTTTGGCATATAAAAGTTTTTTCCTCTATTTCGGCTTACTAATGGACTCAATATCGTGTTGAATAAATAATGAACATCATTCGGCCATCATAGCAAAATTTTTTATTTATCGTTGCTTGTTTCGATTCCGTGTAATAACACGTTATTTTCTTTTAGAATTATTGTATAATTGAGCGCAAAGTTCATTAGGCTTTAAAATATTAAATTCTGTATTTACGTTTTTTTCTTTTTTTTATTCTTCTTCAAAGTACCTAAAGTGAATATTGGCTTGCTCATAGAGTACGTCGGTAAATTCATTTAAACTAATTCAAGAATCACAAAAAATAAATTACGAATGGCAAGAATATTATTTGGGTCAACCATTCCTTTCTTAGTCAGATACTTCATTGGCAATAGGTTGTGTAAAAATCAGAGAGGTATACACAAAATTTATGATGAGAACGTAAAAAAAAAAAAAAAGTGAAAATGTTATTTCAAGTAGATTTTAAGGCCAGTAGCGCCCACACTAAAGGACCGCCACTGAGATACTAATTTATATTTTTTATGTTAGGTACTTTGCAGCTGACCAGATAATATACCTACTGGTTGTTTACACAAAAATTTAACGATACTAATTCCACAATAACGAAAAATCCCTGCATTGTCCACCCAGAATAAGTCAATCATAATACCAAAATCAATAAAATCATATGTTACTCAAGCTGCAGAAAAAAATGCGTGGCCAATAACAAGCAACTGCATTCTTACTGGATGCAACGGTAGAGGGTGGTACACAGTAGAATATTTTTTGATTTTTGACTGTAAATTCTCAAATTTTACTTGCATCTAAAATCAAAATGTACTGTTGGAAAAAGCTCATCTTTCTGCATCGATCAAGCAGCCTGACACCCAAAATTAATAAGGTGACAATCAGAGAGACATGATTTAGAAAAAGTCAAAAATTGTTCCACCTTTTACCATATGTGGAGCATAATGGGATAGCACGGGTACACAGTGGAACACAAACATAAATGATACAAATTAGAAAAAAAAAATTCTGTAACTGAGAAAAACAATTAGGGATACATCAATGGACCTCTACTTTTCACAAATTATAATTAAAATTTAAAATCCTAGTGTTTTTCTGCAATTTTATAGAATTGGAAAATTAATAAATTATAGCAAAAAAAAATTAATTTAAAAATATTTGAATAAAATCTAAAATTGTATACTAAATTATTATAATGAATATTTGAATCATAATTTACCTTAACAAACTCCAGAAAACCTTCAAAATACCAAAAAAATAGCGTTCCACTGTGTACTTATACATGTATTTTCATAAAGTCAGTTTTCAAAATACTCTACATCATTATTTTAGGCTGAAATTGTGCATGTACGCAGAAGAAATATCAACATAAAGATGATTATGTAGGTAATGATTTGTGTGGAATAGGACGTTACGTTGTGGAAAATATTCTGACAATAGAAGGTTTCTGCAGTTATTGCATTTTCACCACATATCATACACAAGGTATGGGGGAGCCAAGACCTTGGAAAACACTGGCAATTTTGAAGCCAATTTTGTGGGCTTATATACAGGCTTCTTAAACACACACAAAGACACATAGGTACATAAAGAATACATACCTGTGTGTGATGACTGATTGCAACATATTTTATCGTTCCTATGGCAAGGGGTAAAATCCGGAACATGCACTGATAAGCCATATTGTGTCATCATTCGAGATTTAAATTATTGATTTGTCACCGTCTAGATGTTGTAAGTAAATACAAACTAACATACAATGAGTTTAACATGCAGTGCACAAAATTAGTCATCTTGCAATGACGACTGCCGTTAAGAGGCTAAGCTTCTAACCTCGAGTAATCTAATCCCCACAATTTGTCTTCTGAAATTTTTTTTTAAACTCAATATGAACTGAAAAATGATTGAAAAAATAACTTCATACATGTGAAAACAATAAATCAGTGATAATAAAGAAAAAATGCATGTTTTCTAAAAAAAAAAACTTTACTTGGGGTGTACTTGATGACGTATTTAACCATTATCAGTGGTGTTCTGGACAAAAAAATAAAAATTGCTCCTTTTATTCAAAAAGTTCCAATGTATACCACGGCTCACTGTGTGCTACTCTCTCCTACAAATAGGATATTCTTCTTAATCACCAAAAATGAAAAAATATTAACCTTAATAGGTATCGTACGTATCGTTACTTTTCTTTTTGGATAAGATTACTTACTCACTTTAAATGATGTAATCAGAAACATCAATTTTCAGAAGTTCCTTGTAAACGCAGTTTTAATATTCATATTTTAATCAGTTAAGTTTAATGTATCCTGCAGTGTAGATATTTTCCATCATTGAAGTGGCTATGAAAATACGTATTTCATGAGTTACAAAGTTATAGGGATGTAAAAAGGTTTATTAGCTTTGAATATTAGAAAAAGTGAAAATACATCATAGTATAACTTCTTCGTTCTGCAAACACAATGAAAATAAATAATGAATAATTTTTGACTCACCAGAAGATTTTTAGCTTCTATAAGTATCTTCCAGACTTAATTAGGAATGATAGTTTAGGCACATAGGGACCAGTTTCGGAGAATTAATTTGATTTATGTCTTGACAAACGATTGGTCCTTCTCGTTAAAAATAACTAGAGTTCACATAAGTTAGCCACGATGGTGAGTTATTAATAAAATAAAAGTTGGGAAGACAAAAAAGAAATCCCAAGTGTTTTAAAGAACTGAAACACGTGAATTAGGTAACAAAATTTTCGGTTGCAAAAACTTTTTCCAAAAGTTGGCTTTAATTCGTGAGAAAAGAATTTTCCAGAAGTAAATAATTATGAAGCATAGACAAGGGGTTAACCATGGCGAGAAGATTTTTATATAATTATGAATATAAGAAGCTAATGTAGGTCATCCAAAATTAACGGCTGGAAAGTGACTTAGCTGTATTATGTTTATGACAATGATGTTTTATCACCGATATTTATATTAGCCTCTGAGTCCAGGCCAGTGGCAGAATATTATTTTCGTTGACGTAAAGCTATAACTACGATGAAACACATGGGGCTAAGATCAACAAAGACGAAATTTCTCGAAGGCTAAAAATTTCTGAACCAGCAGTGAACGTAAGTACACCCGCATGCGCGGGCATTTCTGTTAAAATAACCACGTGAGAAAGATAAATTATTTACATGAGACTACTTTTAACGTAAGGGAATTTTTACCACGGTTTTCATCCATGTCTGATTTTTAAATTAGTTGTTACATAATTTTGAAAAAGTATTAGGAGTATCTACTGGCTGAGAAAATTGCCAGATTTTTGGTGGAATTCACCTTCTATGATACTTAATACTCATAAATAATACGAGAAGTCATTATTTTGTTAATACATGCAAAACAACATCATCGAAAATCGCACAATAAATAACAGCTCAATTACATTCCGCAGCAGAGAAATTTTTTTAATTGCAATACAGGAGCCTTCAACTGAAATCAATCCCTAACTGACTGCCTGACTGACTGATCAACGCCCAGTAAAAACCGCTGAAATTATTGACCTGAAATTTTCAGGGTATGTATATTCCTCACAAGTCGTGGGTGCTTACCTACTAAGAGAGGACTTTTGGAAATTCCACTCATAAGTGGAGTCAAATTGGGTAAAATATGTTTTTAAATAATTATGTCTCAGTATCTTTTCTTCCGATAAGATATTAAACCGGTTTTGTTTTAAGACGTCGTTTGATTAATTATCTGAAAATACCTGAGTTTTTTGATTTTTCAAAATACCACCTCTAATGGGGTCAAATGGGGTCAAATTTGTTTTTAAATATTTTTCAATATCTTTTAGACTTCACACTATTAAACCCCTTTTTGTTTTGAAAGACCATTATCGAAAAATTGTTTTTTGAAGTTTGCGAAATTCAACTCCTAAGAAGTCAACTGGGATAAAAATGTGTTTTAACATATAATTTGTCTATCTCTCATAGACCGGATAAGGTAATGTATCAGTCTTTGTAAGAAAAGGTCATTCAACTAGGCATCCAAAAATTATTTTTTTGAATTTTTAAAACTGGGTCAGTTGGGTCAAATTATGTATTTATATATTTTGTTTTAAAATGGGGTCCGATTGTTTTGTAAAATTATGAGAAATTACATCCATTAGAGTGTCAAATTAATTTTAACGTAGGTAGGTACTTCTCAATATACTGAATCAGTTTTTATTTTAATACGTCATTTTACAAAATGTCTAAAACTCGTCTTTTGAATTTTATAAAATTCCATTTCGAATGGGGTCAAACGGGATCGTTTGAACGTATTTTTCAACATCTTTTAGACCCTAACGATATGGAACATGTGACCCGGTTTTTGTATTAAAAGCTCAATTGACTGATTTTTGGATTTTCAGAAATTTCACCTCTAGGAGGGTCAAACAGGGTTATAGTTTGTATTTTTACGTAGTTTTCAACGTATTTTAAGCCCCACAAGATATAGAGCAGTTTATTGTTTGAAAATGTCATCCGACAAATTTACTTATTGTCTCAAGGTTATTTTTTGGATACAGAGAAATTCAACTTCTAAGTGGGTCAAATGAGGAAAAATTATTTTTTATGTATTTCTCAATTCAGTAAGAGGCATGAAGAAAAATAATCTCTTGCTTATTTTTATATCTTCAAGCGCGAAACGCTGAGAGAAAACAACACCAAAAGGAGGTAGGGCTATAAAGTGGCTAGGGGGAAAGCCCCTCAGTCAGAAATAATCTGATATTTTTCAGTAAAGTTATTCAACTGAAACAGTTGCTTTTCAGTTAAGTGAATATAATTTCCAAAATGAGTAGGTACCTAAATATTTTTAAAACATTTAAATTTTTTTGTCATTTTCTCATCCACGTAGAAGTGTTATTATAACAATTTTTTTTTTTTTTTTTTTGTGAATCATGAGAAACAAATAAATAATTATTTCAAACAGAATATTACCAAAGATCTCTACATTTACTAACTTTTGTTGAAAAACAAAAAACTGAAAAAAACATACTTCATAAGAGTAAGTTACCTAACAAAAAACTTGGACCATTACAGAACCGTGTGTGTGTAAAACAAACATAACTTTATTGGATGTTTTTATTTTTTCAGAAAAACAATTTTTTTATCCAGGTTACTTGCGAAAGAAACGGACCCAAAAAGATGAAAAACTAAGCAACGTAAAAAAACGTTCACTTCTTCATACCTACCTGTAATTAATCATACTTATTTGATGACGTTTTTAGGCTTTTATTATCGCAATTTCTCTTTTTTCTAACTTTTTTTTCTTTCTCGTTGAATTGCATTGTATCGTAAATCATAAAAAAGGTGACATTAGTTACTGTTTTTCAAATGTTTTTACCAGTAGTTTACTTAACGCGATTTTATTTACGTAGTTTTATTATTGTCACACACCCACCAATTGTGTATCCACGAATTAATTCGTTAATGAAAAAGTTTTCGTCGAACTGCGCCAACAAATTGTTGTAACATAGAATTTATTCGAAAGATTTAATTAAAAATACTCGATATTTTTCCATCGCCCCTACCAATGCCTGTTAATAACAATCAATTGAGGGTATATTATTAGGTTTCTCCTTTATGGTTTCAGTTTGTAGACATTAAAAAATTCTTTCTACATTCTTTAGCTGATCGTTGTGTCTAAAATTTTCTATCTTTGTGGACCTCTGGACGTTAATTATTTCTGAAAAACAAAAATCGACCATTTCTTCTCCATACACGTCTTACTCCGATTCTTTTATAACCTGAGAAAAGAGAGCCCAAGTAATCCATTATTTTTTCAATGACAAATAATTGTTACCAAACGTAATCTTTATTTTTGTTTCCAACTTGACCTTTTATACTTAATTAAGAGTACCTATAGCTCTCAAGTGCTCCTAAAAAGGTACCTACTAGAGAAGAAAACATTTCTGGCATTTTGGCATAGTTCTTATTAACCTTGTATATTACAATCATGATAAGCAATTTTCACTGTAAAATACAAATTGATACGAAAAACACGAAACTGTGACGTGGCACAGCTCTTAGTTTCTCGTAAGTAGGTATCTACCATCATTATCATACTTATTTTTGACACCCTTTCTCATATTTCAGCTATACCTAAAACCTTTTGTAGCAATACCTATATTAATTCTATTTTAAATCCTTACTTTACTGACGTATTCAGCGAATTTTGTTTTTAAGGCTGAAAATAGAGGACAGTAAAATGATTTTTCGGGCTACTGAATCTTGATAGTTGAAGATACTTGCGATTTCGATAAAACAGGTTTCCGAGAAAAAAAAGGAGGTACCTAGTTACTTATCCTCAAATTTTAAGGGGTAAGAGCGAGCAAAATATGAAGCAAAAATTTCGTATGTTCAAATTAAATGGGCCAAAGGGCTATTCGTCATTATGTGAAAGTACATGTAACATGACGTGACGTTTTTTGGCGTCAGCATTAATTTTCCGGTTTCGTACAAGATTTTAACACTCACCCATACTACGCGCAAAAAATAAGAATAAAGAAAAAAGAAATAATTGATTTTAAGATAAAAATGTGAGTAAGTATAAGTACCTCAGTATTATTATTCCTTTAACCCAACCATTAATAATAACTGAAGGATTAAAAGTATCAAGTAAACTAAGTAAGTTGGTAGTCTTGAACAATGGTGTATACATACTGCACATTAATTATTGCCTACCTATGTGGGATAAATTTATAAAAATAATAATAATAAGTCTGAACTATTTTTGTACCATATAAGACGAAATATTATGACTATGTTAAAATAAAGATTGATACGTCATTTTAGGCTACTACAGTAGGTATATGTCGGTACAATAATTATTGCTCAATCACTAGTTGGTAACACTGTATCGTCAATCTCCAGTTCCTATTCAGTTGCGTCGTCAATCTGTTCAGTTTGTGAGTTGTGTCCGTTTATGTGAATATCTCTCTCATCGTTAAAGTCTTTTATTAGTGCGGTACTTGTGTTTTTCTCATTTAATTATTCTCCGGTGTTACATTTAATATTTGTCTACCTCATACTTCAACAGACTCCAAGCCCCAGAGTCCAACATGGTGGAGGCGCCGGGTACCTCGCAAGAAAATGAAGTCAACTATTCCAGAGGTAAAACGTGATGGTACTCGAATTCAGTAAGTATGGTGTAGGTGTAAAAAGAATATGGGTATATGAAATTTATTTATTTATTAATGGTGTTTGTAATTTGAAATAGTGGTGTGATAGTTAATTAAGTGGCGTTATAAAAAGTCTGTCGACAGCAAGGTATGAGGTGCGTAATATTGTTTCATGGTGTGGCGTGTAATTTTATTGTATGGCGTGTAATTTTCACTGTGTGGTACGTAATTTTAATTGTATGATGCGTAATTTTAATTGTGTGGTGCGTAATTTTAATTGTTGGTGTGTGGAGTAAATTTTTTTTTTTATTAAATTACAGGTGATGAAATAACAGGCGTAAATCAAAAGTGTACACTATAATTAATCGATCTTTTTTATTTGTTGTTTAAATGGAGAAATTTCTAGGTGAATGGAGATGAACAGAGATGGCGTAAAGTCAAGTCAATTTATTTAAGTCGTCAGTCTTTATTTGAAACGGGGAAAATGAAGACGTAATAGCAATTTTTTTTTGAATTTGGAGTATAAAAAAATAAAAAAAAAGTGTATAATAATAGTTAAAGGGTGAGATGATATATATGTATTTATTAGAAGAGGTGAGCGGAGAAATGGCGGTAAACTGGTGTAAAAACCCTTCTGTTAAAATAGCGATTATTTATTTTTGTCTCACTCTATTCAAAGCAGCCAAACGGAGAAGAAGAAAGATTGAAAGGAGAGAACAAAAAGACATATATATAATTGTGCGGCGTGATACTGGTTGTCATCAGTATACACGCACACACACGTATAAAAGACGGAGAAACCTATTATTGTAATAGTGTAAAATGGATAGTTGGCAGACAGTGAAACGTATTTGTATTTTACTTTATTTGTGTGTTAGTATTGGTGAGGCAGTCAACGGAGAAGACAGAGACGTAATAGTAGACGGCGACAAGGCGAATTGTATAGATAGGAGAATGGGAAATTATATGTACACACACACACACAAATATATAAAGGAGTTTATCTGGTGAAACGTATATTGTGTGTTGATGAATAATATAGTTCCATGCATTGTTGGATATAGGCAACATGCATGAACGTAATAATGTGGGAATTTTTATTGCCCCTTAGTGAATATATAGTAAATGGCATATGAGTAATTCTGGGAAACGGAGTAAAATTCAAACAAAAGAAATGGAGATGGCCAATAAGAAGCTAGGATTGTGATCGAACTATTTACTCAATGATTTTTTATTGGTGATCTATTGTTTGGAGGTAATTGATGACACATATATTGCTATATTGGGGATTGCTCATTTCATGGTTCATATTTTGCGCAATTAGTCAGTCACTGACAGTTCTTGGTTCGGCAAACATCGTAATTTTGTCTTGTTAATTGCGTTCAGTCGGTGTTAGTGCATCTTTTATAACTATTAATGAGCTTTAGTGGAAAAACCTTCGTACTTTTCTTCATTTTTGTCATTTATTTCAAATTCTGTTCTCGCCCTTTCTGCTCATTCATATTTATTTCGTGTATTTTATTAACTGTTTTGCATTTATTTTTGTCCTTTTCCTGTCTGCCACATATTTCGTCGTCAGTTTTAGAAGATTTTATATTGAATTTAGGTAGTATCGAGCAGGTTGGTAAGTCAGTAAATAGTTTTCACTTTCTTTGGAATTTTGTCATGATAGACAATGATGTTTTTAAGGTTTGGTTCATTTTTATTAATCATTATTTGAGGAAATAGTTTCTATCACGACCTCCGCTTCGATATCGATATGTATAATTATATAAGAGGGAATTTAAAAAGGATTTAAAGAAAAAGGATTAAGTAAAAAGACTGGTGAAAAAGGATAATATAAATAATAATGGAGTGAACGGAGAATCATTTTACGAATATTCGTGCATAATTAAATATATATATATATATATAATTAAATTATTTTTTTTTTGATGGGGCGAAATAATAATATTTTTATGTGCCTTAATAGGAAGCGATATAGATGATTTTTCTAAAACTCAAGTATAAATAAAATATCGATAGTTAGGGGACCATCGTTATCGTAATTATTGGTTCCGTTTTATCTGAATTAATTGGTTGCTCTTTTATGACGGAGAAAAAGGGTGATGCGTAATTTGGTCTCCCCGATAAATGTAATAAATGGCAAAACGGAGAATATATTTATTTATTTATTTTTTTGCTTATGTTATGGTACGGATCAAGTACTCAAGTACCATTACGGCTCATATAAACGGAGTAGTGTGAAGGATTTTAAATTTTTTTAGGTGAATTTATAAATATACTAGAAGGAAAGTCTTTTTAAGTACTTGATCCACACAATCTTTGGTTGTGGGTTGGGTGTATGGAAGGACATTGCATTTGCGGACGGAAGTACAGTCGACTAACTGCCTTTGGAGGGTACATGTGTGTTCCATGTATCTAAAGGAGGTGGTGTTTTGGGCTGTGAGTGGCGAAGTTTGTGACCCACAGTTCAGAAGCATGAGTCGTGCTCATTTTTCTTTTTAATTATTGACCTGGCATTGATTCACCCGACTAGAGCCTACCAGATTTATTATTTCTCTAGAACCAAACTTTATCGCAAATATAATATATTTCTATTTATTTTCCCAATATTTTCCTTTCATTTATTTAAATATTTTTTTACAATGAGCTTAATCATTTGTATATTTTACCTAGTAAAATGGCAAATGGTAGAAAGCCTAAAATTAAATCTGGGGAAAAATCGGGCATGCGAAGCCACAATCAAAGCAGCAGTCAACATACAAGCAACCGTAATGTTCACAAAAACCAAAATAGCGAATCTGATTGTGATGAGCCCTACATTTCTGAAAATGATATCTAAAATATATCGATAAGTGAGGATATGGAGGTAGATGTAGAGGTCGACTTAGAAACGGAAAAACGTCTATTAGAAAATAAAAATAAAGGAACCACGGGTGAGATCTTATGATTCTTTCAAGGTCGCAATATATATATATATAAATTTTTCACAAATAATTTACTAAACGGAGGGAGTAACAATGTGACGTCACATTAATTAATGCGGTATTATGTATAATTATTCCTTCTAGTCAAAACAAAGGCGCAATTGAAAGAGGCACCAGTACATAGACCAAAAGCTTCCACTGCAAATAAAGGGGAGATTCCTCGGAAGAAGCTTGATCAGTCTGTTAAGGCCAAAACCACTGCACCTAAAAGTTCTATTCCTAAGCCTATTGCAAAACCTATACCTACTTCCCAATATAAAATCCCAAAAATTTCCAAGCAAATGGTGAGCAAGGCAACCCAACAGGCGCTAGCTGCCAAACCTACAAATGAGGAAGACATTCAGTCTACCTCAAAAGAGGCAAATGTTAGGAGTATTGCCATGGAACTTGCAAAGGCGTTTCAGCAATCCATGAGACAAGAACAGGCAAGGGAAGCTAGATTAAGGAATCCTGCTTTAATTTAGGAAATGCAAGATAGAACAGTATTTTTAGAAAATTCATTAGCAGAGATTACTGAGTCGGTGAGTTATACTGACCCTAATTTAATTAATCCCGGCGAAAATATTAATATCAATAATACTCATAATTTAGGTGAATTAATAAACGGAAAAACTAATGATAATAATATTAACATTTCTATTAATAATACTAATATTTCTAATAATAATAATGAAAACGGAGCAAATAAAAATAATAATGATAAAAATGAACAGGAGGATGATAGTTGTACGACTCTTTTGAAAATCTTAATTGATGCTCTTAAGGGTAAATCGAGTGGCGAAAGTGATAAGAAAACAAAGATGTTATTTAATAAGGATAATACAAAAAGAGAATATAAACTTACTCGAAATATTCGATATGATTTATGGTTTGATTACCTGAAATCAGAACTGATTTCTAAGGATTTATTTAATTTAATAGAAAATAAAACAGGTGATGAAAATAGATATACTGAACAGGAGAAAGAAATTAGGCTAAATTTAATTAGGGATATAATCATAAATCATATCGATGACAACTATCATAAATTAATCGTCAACATTAAGGATCCGATAGAAATTTTAAAAGTTTTAAAAGAGTTTAAGCGATGTGAGATGCATAGGGTGTCAGAGGAACTTCACAAAGAATTAGCTCTTTTAAAATATAATCCTTCTAGGGAAAAGCGTTATCAGTTTTTCCAACGTTTTAACAAATTAATTAAGACTTATGAAAATAATGAGGATAATGATGAATTAACGGGGAAAGAAAAACAGAGTTATTTTTATATGGCGGTGGCCAAAAGTTCCAATATGATAGAAACTATAAATTTTATTTCTAAACGAACTAATAATGTAAGCCTATCTATTGAAGAACTCAAATGTTTAATCCTACAGGCCGAGGCGAATAGACAGATGGAACGGCAAAATGAAGGTTCGAATAGGGGCTCGGCAGGACCAACAAGAGGCAATGTCGTATTTACTAGACAATCACATGCGCAAACTGGTGTTATAAATAATAGTAGGATTAGTCCAGGTGCTAGATGTTTCAATTTCCAGGGTTATGGTCATTTGAGCAATACTTGTCCTAACCCAACAGTTGAGGGCCAAATGTGCTTCAACTGTGGAATTGTTACATTGACGCACAGTGCCACTTCTTGTCCTAAGTTAGGGAAGATGAGACCTGTAATAGTCTCACAAAATGATAGGTATAGACGCACATTTTATAATAGTCGTAGGTCTAATAGGTATATGTCTTATCGAGGGCGTAGCTCGTATCGTGGTATTGCACCACGTAGAGGTGGATTTGTTAATCCACAACCTAAGTTACCGACTGGAGGAGTAGCCAAACGTTTTATAGGAGCACCCTCAAACAGGCGTGGAAGGGGCGGCAAAATAAAACGGTGGATAGTAAGGTGAAGGACACTAAAATTAATGATGAACAAACAGCAGCTAAATATGCGTTGGTCGAAGTTGACAATTTTAAGGCTGAACCGGAGAAACATGACTGGACTTTAGATAATATTGAAGTGGATGTTCAATTTGACATTCCTCAATCATCTTGTATTTCACAACACACGTATGTGACCTCTGATTGAGAGGAGTGCCTCAATATTCCTTTGCCTCCTAGCCCCTCACCTTATTCGACCATTCAAAACTAGGAGCAATCTTCAGCTTTGATGGTCACTTCTGAGGAGGAGACCCTGTTGGATCTGGATGACGCTAATAATTCGACGTCGTCTCAGAATAATCCTTCAGTTAAACCTGTGTATAAAGTATCGTTTTTGTCGGATAGTGGGGCAACTCAATACATTATTTCCAGTCCTGTCCCACTTGTTAATAAAAAACCCCATAATGAAAAAGTGGTTAGTGCCAATGTAGACTTGACGTTGTCCTGTGAGTTAACTGGTGACTTACTTACTCGTGATTTACTTGGCAATAAGGTTAGGTTTAATAATGTTAGGTGTTGTCCTCAGTTGTCTGAAAATTTGTTTTCAGTGCAAAAATTGATAGATTTAGGTTTTACTGTAGTTTTGAATAATCAAAACATTCGAGTGGTAAGCGGTGATCAAACGGTGACCTATTTTTCTGGAGAATATAAAAAACCATTTTGGCATATGGAACTGGTGACTGATCTTACTAATGATAGTGTAGATTATGATGACGAGACACTGGCGTTATCTTGTCACTTGCATTTGAATTCTGCTCATGTTACTGAAGTTATACCCGCAAACAATTTGGAGGGAGAAGAGGAAGAAACAGGTGAGAATATAGGTAACGGAGAAAGAGAGAATTGTTCGCTGGTACAAACGTCTGATAACATATTAGTGGAATACATATAGGTAATAATGATAATATAAATAACAATGATAATAATAACAGTAAAACCGAACAAAATAAAATGGAGAATAATAATAATAATAATAATAATAAAAATGATGATAATAATATAGATGATAATGATAATTTAGAAAAGTCCAAAATGGAGGGAGTAAATGATAATAGTAAAGGCGAAAGTATGATTGACAATGAAAACCCAGAGAATGATCGAAAGGTAATTAATATTGAGGAAATTCCCGAACCTATGATATTAGACATTACCAGAGTGAATAAGTCTATACTCTTAGAACTGCACTGACACTACAAGTTAGGCCATGTGTCAGAAAAATATTTAAAGAAATTGGCGCAAACTAAACCGGAGTTAAAAGGAGTTAAATTTGCAAGAATAATAAAAGACTGTGAAATATGTGCAGTCTCTAACCTCACAAAATTACCCTTTAATCAACCAAGGTGGAGAGCTGAGCGCCCACTACAAATGATTCATTCTGACGTAATGGGTCCTATATCACCCACTACATTCCCAGCTAAACGGAGATTTATAGTAGTATTTATTGATGACTATTCTAGGTATGCACAAGCATATACTATGACACAAAAGTCTGAAGTTGGCGAATGTTTAGAAACATTTATACGAAGCACTAGAAATCTATTAGGGAAAGATGTTAAGGTGTGTTATTTGAGATCTGATCAAGGAACGGAGTTCACAGGAGGATATACAAAACAGGTGTTAGAAAAGGAAAATATCGATCTCCAATTAGCACCACCTGATACACCCCAACATAACGGAGTGGCTGAAAGGTTCAATAATACCATTCAAAGCAGAGTGAGAGCTTTAATAGCAGATTAAGGGTTACCTAGGAATATGTGGGATTTAGCTGTTAAAGCAGCAGTTTACGTGTACAATCGTACCCCACACAAATCAATAAATTATGATATACCTTTAACTAAATTTGCACCAAGTGCACCATGTCATTTTAATCAATTACGGAGATTTGGTTGTTTGACATATTCAAAGGTCAAAAGAAAACCAGAGACTAAATTCTCAGGATAAGGAATCTGTACTGTAATGGTTGGATATACCCGAACTGGTTATTTATTATGGTGTCCAGAAACTAAATCCTTAATTGAATCGCAAAATGTAAGATTTAATGAGAAACTGGTGTATAGGAATAAATATAAACAACAGGAGAGAATTGAAAAAGGAGATATTAACTTGTTTAATGATTTTAATAATAAGAATGAAATGGAGAATGAAACGGAGGATAAACAGGAGGAAAGTAAAGGAGTAAAAAGGAGAAAGTCAAAGCGATTAACAGGAGAAAAGAGACAAAAGGTTGAAGCGTTTAATACTGAAAATCCTAAATGGATCAAAGCTGAAAACCTTGATGAAGTTCTAGACGAGTTCGTTTATACGGCTATGGCTGAAGTGAAAGAGGACCCCAAAACATATTTGGAGGCAATTAACTCATCCGCTAGCCTACAATGGAGAAAAGCTATTCAAGACAAAATTAACTCGCTTCAAGAACACGATGTATGGACTATAGTTGATAGACCATTATTTGAAGAGAACGGAGAGAAACCAAATATAATAAATTCGAGGTGGTTATTTAAGGTTAAACCGGAGCCAACAGGAGATGTGAGATATAAAGCAAGACTGGTGGGAAGAGGATTTAATGATAAGGTAGAATACAGTTTACTGGAAATATATGCTCTAGTAACACCATTGGCAACTGTATGTAATTTATTAGCGATAGTAAATAAGTACAGTTTGGAGATTTGCCAACTGGATGTTAAAACTGCATTTCTACACGGAGAAATAACTGGATCTATATATATAGAGATACCAGAAGGAGTAGGTATTGATCCCTCTGAAAGAGTAAATAAGGTGTGCAAATTAAATAAATCGATTTATGGGTTAAAAACCAGTCCTAAAAGCTGGAATATACTTTTCACAATGGAGATGAAAAAGTTAGGCTTAAATAGTGATGTAAAAGACCCATGTTTATTTACTTGGAAAAACGGAGATAAATTTATAATCCTTCTAGCTTATGTAGACGATATTCTCATAGCTGGAAATTGTTCAATTTCCATTGAACAATTGAAGTAAAAATTTAGGAAAATATTTGTAGAAACAGGAGTAAAAATAAAATGGAGTTAAAACAAACACGATTTATTAATAAATTATTAAGGAGATTTAAAATGGAGGATTGTAAACCTTGTAAAACGCCTATGGTAACCAGGCAAGTAAAAAGGAGGAATGAGAATAATTATGAACCTAAAAACGTAAATAAAACGGGAGAGAAATATCCATTTAGAGAGGCAGTCGGTTGCTTGTTATATTTAACCAGTGGAACAAGACCCGATATAGCCTTAGCTGTTAACCTAATGAGTAGGTGTCAAGGTAATCCAACTGAAGAGAATATATAGGAGCTAAAAAGAATCTTCAGATACCTAAAATACACTGAAAATCTAGGTCTAACTTATAATGGAAAACACGATAATATTATAGGATATTCTGATGCTAGCTGGGTTGATTGTCCTGAAACAGGAGCATCTACAGCAGGACATTTAATTAAATTATTTAAAGACACAATAATATGGAAATGTTATGAACAACGGAGAGTAGCAACTTCTACGTGTGCAGCGGAGTATGTAGCGATGATTGAGTTAGCCAAAGAGTTAGCTAATCAAGCCGAAATAACGGAGAAAATTATAGGTATCTCATTTCTACCTGCACAAATTTATTGTGACAGTCAATCGGCAATAGACGGAGCACAGATGGTAGGAGCACCAGGTTTAAAGTACTTGCATACACAATGTCATTATGTACATGAAAGTCAACAACTTGGTGAAATTGTTTTGGTAAAAATTTCTTCAGAAGAACAGGAGGCTTATATTTTTACTAAACCATTACCTATTGGGAGCTTTGAAAAATTTACTAGATTAATATTAAACTGTGAGGACAACATCTATCATTCAATAACGGAGAAATAAATAACATATATCATAACTAACAAATTAAATAAAATATATAAATAAATATAAACACATATACCCACACATATTTTCTTAGATAGTAATACCTAGTATATTGTTTCAGATTAAAACAATAAGAAAACGGTGATCTCTAGAATGATCCAGAACCCCTGATTATTATTATTCTTAAGATTTATTATGATTTTTATTATGTCTATTCCTGTGATGTCGTATATATTTTCTTTAATTTTGTCTGCATTCATGTTCCTAATTATGTCTTTTGTGAGTTCTGTATATTATATTTTTCATTGTTTCTTATATTTGTTGAGCTCACTAACCTGCAATAACTTTACTTAAAACACGACCGGAGAACAGGATAAAATTTTAGGAAGAATATTGTGGGGATTACACCATTACTCGTATGAGGAAATAGGCTCGGCCTATCGACAACAGTCGTCACCTTCGGTGACAATTATTCGTGCCATGCACGTTAAACCAAATACCAAATGTATGTTTGTTTGTACTTGTCTATTTTTGCAGATAGACAAGTTACAAATCTCGGACTGTGACGAATCGATAGATAATTATCTCGGCGATGTCACGGACCAATACGAAGATGCATTCTCTGTACTTTACCGTTGCCATAGCAACCATAAAGTACGAATAAATTATCTACACAATACTTATGTAAATATTACATAAGTGTGTATGTGTGCGTGTAAGGAGCCGGCTATATAAGACAAAAAAATCATAGACCAAATCGCCAGTGTTTGCCAAGGTCTTAGCTCCCTCATACCTTTCTGGTATATTGGCATAAACACGCAAACTGTTCTGTTGAACACCTTCTTTGTTGGTTTTACTTTCCACGACGTAAGATATTCCACAAATATAATGAAGTACTATATATATACATGTAAGTAATTTTGAATGAAATATGAACAATATCTCGATTGCACTAAAAGAAGTGAAAATATATTTTAAGAATCAGATAATTTACATACTTAGCATCAAACTTATTTCAACTTACCTAAAAGAAGTGAAATACAAAGATTAAAAAGTTCATTACTCGATTACAAAATTACTTAAATCTTAGATTGTCATATTACATAGTTTAGCAGAAAATTACTAGAAAGAAACGTTTTGATCGTCTACATTATAAGACGGACGTGAAATAGCCAGTTATTTCTAAAATACGTACACGTATTTTACATCCCCATACCTGAGAAAATTACGAAACAAAGGGGAGTAATTTGGAAACATGGAACAAATTTGACTCTTTCTTCTGATAACCAGCATCTACGCGATATATTACATTTGACAAACTTTCAGTTATTTTGAACGGGCCCGTTCTTATTTCATCGAGTTTATTTTTGTTTAACAGATTACCATGATTTACATAGACTAAATCGCCAACTCTATAAGAAATATCTTTTCTCTTGGAGTCAAATTTTTGCTTATTATATTTATGACTTCTCTGGGAATTTTCAAATGCTAATAACCTGTCATTGGTCAGATCTGTTACGTTAGGCATCGGAATATCTTTTGGACATAAATTTACTTTAATATTATTCATTAAATAATTTGGTGAAAATAAGGTTGATGAATGAATAGTATCGTTATATTCTTGAACACATTCTTCTGCTAAAACTGACCAAGGCTTTTTTTATTTATTTTGTTTTCGTTAACTTTACAGCGTATTCTATTCACCAGAGTTTGATTTAGTCTCTCATTGAGACCGTTGGAGAAAGGACAGTCTACAGCTGTAAAAATTAATTTGATATTGTGTGACTCCAGAAATTCTTTAAATTCTTTTGAATTTATTCCGCCGTATTGATCCGCCAGAAGTGTCTCTATTTTCTGTCCTTCTCTTAAAATTTTACGTATTAAATTTATAAAATCTGTGGCTTTTTGAGTTTTTGATGGTAAAATGTACGCAAAACGTGTGAAATGATCAACTAATAAGTGTAAATATTTTTTTGAAGTATTATTTCCGTTAAAGCCACCTATTGTATCTATTGACATAATCTGAAACGGTTCAGTCGCAGGGCCCAACTGAGATAGAAAACCATAACGAAAAGATGCTCTGGACTTATTTTTAGTACAAATAGCGCAATTCTGACAGAAAGAGGTAATCAGTTTGAAAAAATTTTTACAATAATAAATTGGAATAAGATGGAACGAAAGCTGCTTAGGACCAATATGACCAAATTTTTCATGAACTATCTTTATTATTTTAGTCGCTAAATCTTCTGTTATCAAAATTTTATTTTTACCTCTAATGTTCATGAAGAGTATATTATTTTTTTTTATTACGTTATTTTTTTGGAAATAGTCTCTTGAAAATTTATTTTGGTCCATAGCTATTTCATTAAATTGAATAAAATTTACTATTTTAAGTTCTTTATGCGTTTCAAAATGTTCGAGGACAGGGTTACGCGACAAACAGTCGGCCTCCTGATTCTCGGAACCAGGTAAATACTTTACTGAAAAATCAAACTGAGACAAGTAAAACATAAGCTGACCAAGTTCATTATCAAATTTAGAGTTTACGTTCAGATTCTCAAGCGGTTTATGATCTGAATAAACGACAAATTTCTTTCCAAGAAGCCAATGTTGCCAGAACATTAAGGCCTCTTTAATTGCCAGACACTCCAAAAAAAATCGCCTTTTTCTTTTTTTGATAAACATTTAACTTTTTGGAAAAATAAGCGACTGGCCGAAAATTTCCGTCTTTCTGTTTTTGTTTCAGGATTGCACCAAGTCCTTCCAAACTTGCATCAGTGTATAAAACTGTCTCCTTTAAAGGATCATAAATAGCTAAACAAGGACTTGAACATAAATAACTTTTTATCTTTTCGAAACTATTATGGCAGTCTGTTGACCAATTAAAATCTACGTTTTTCTTCAATAAATTGTGTAACGGTTCTAAAATATGTGCAGCCTTTGGAATATATTTCTTATAAAAATTAACCTTCCCTAAAAATTGGCGCACATTCTTTCTATTTTGAGGAATGGGAAAATTCTTGATAGGGAGCACATTATCAAAAACAGGCTTAGTTACGTTATTGCTAATTATGTGGCCTAAATATTTTACGTTATTTTTGGCAAAATTACATTTTAATAGTTTCAATCTAAAACCTTCTTTTTTAATGGCCATAAACAATTTATCAATGTGCTCCAAGTGTTCCTCAAATGTTTTTGAAAAAACTAGAATGTCATCAATATAGTTTACACAAAAATAGTCCAACCCGTTACGTCGGATAATATTTTGTAGGATCCTTTGAAAAATTGCGGGAGATGTTTTAAGGCCAAATGGCAAACATGTCCACTCAAAATGGCCATTTTGTGTGACGAAAGCTGTTTTATAAGAATCTTTTTTGCGTAAGGGAATAGTCCAAAAAGCGGAATTAATATCGAAAGCTGAAAAATAAACACAATCCCTAGTCTTCACAATTAAATCTTCTATTAATGGGAAAGGTTGACTTTCAGGTACAATAAGCTTATTTAATGCCGTAAAGTCGATACATAATCTGTTCTTCTTTCGAACGCCAAACTCATCTTTTTTAAATGCCAGTGTAACTGGAGCCGCAAAAGGAGATGTAGATTCCTGGATCAGACCATGGTTTAACAACTGGGAAATTTGAGATTCAATTTCCTTCTGATCAATAGGATTACATCTGTACGGCTTGCGAGATACATACCTATGCTCAGTCAATTTAACCGAAGCTTCGTGGTTGTGTACACAACCCGTATCAAATTTGTGTTTCGCAAAAATAGATTTATGTTTTTCAATTAAATAAGTTATTTTATTCTTTTGGTAATTATTTAAATGATCCAAATTTGCCTCGAATTCATTAATTTTAATAGATTCATTAAAATTTACTGTAAACGGTGCAGACTGAACTACGGTTCCGAGATCAATTTTTTTATTATTATCCATTACGTTAATCTGAGAGATATTCAATTCATGGTCTTGGTGTAACCCAAAATCCTTTATCATATTTAAGCCAATCAAAAAATCATAATCAAAATTAATCGAATTTATCACAAAAACATCTACAAATTTGACGATATCAAAAATTTTTACTTTGATTTTTACGATTCCAAAGACTGAAGCCGTACCACTGACCATTTTAAAATTATTGTTGCAAGAGTTAATTTTTATTTTATTTTTCCTTGCAAATTTATAGTTTATTAATGAAATATTTGAGCCGGAATCATAAATACCGTTACATAATATAGAATCATTAATTAAAAGACGTAATTGAATCAGTGGTACCGTTACTCGTTTTTTGGCAAGTCATCTGAATTATTGATTTCGGACTCTATCTCCAAATTATTTACAGATTTTACTTTGTTAATTTCATTTTTTCTTGAGTCCTTAAACCAGCAGACATTTTCCGAGTGAATTCTACCAAATTTCCCTAATTTATCACAAATCGAACATGTTTTTTTTTTAGGAGTAAATTTCTTATAATTAGTAATACCATTAACATTTTGAACAATCGTATTTGTTTTTTTTGACATAGTCGAATTTGCATTCTCAGAAGATGTACGACGAGCAGGGTTATCAGCATCATATTTTTTTAATTTAGAAATTAATAATTTTACCGAAGTTACTGAATTACGATTCAATGAATCTTGAATATGAGCCGGCAAGCCTAACACTATTAAATTCAGTAATACATTTTCAGCGATAAAATGGTCTAGATCTAACATTAATTTTTCTTTTTTTATAACGTATTCTATTAAGGAGCCCGATAAATATCGGAAATTGTAAGCAAATCGGATCGGTTTCCAAGATACGTCACCGAATGTGGCGATAAGATCCTCGTGCCATAGAGCCCAGTCAGCATCAACACCAATTTTCTTTTGGGTACTCAGGAACCAGTCATTCATTGACGTATCTAAGCAAAGGTGAAAAACCTCAATAACTCTGGATCCAACAAGAGAAAACCGAGCTACTTCTTTTTCGAAACTAACAGCCCAAGCAACTACGTTTGAATTCTTGGATGTTAATTTATCGACCAGAAAATGTTTCATTATTTCTTTTAGTGATTCCTGTTTCTCCAGTGACACTACCGGCGCGACAGACGAAGAACCAGTCTCTACCGATGACAAAAAATAATCAGAAAAGACAAAGTTACCGTCATCATCCAGATATGATTTTGCTAGCTCCTCAGACAGGCTAACATTTACAGTGCGATACTGTCCGCGGGCTTTAAGCGCATCTCTGGCAGCTTTCATTGAACCCGTAGCTAACAGCTTGGCATGAATAGTCAGCGATTGAAATTCAGGAGGAAAAGCGTACCACATTTCATCCCCTGGTTTTCTAACTCTTTTTATTCTGATAACAGTAGATTTCCCATCAGCAGCAGCCTCAGCAAGCATGAAAACTTGTAATCGAACTGGCGACATCGCTGATCAAAGAATTAATCTTTGTATTTGTAAGTAATTTTGAATGAAATATGAACAATATCTCGATTGCACTAAAAGAAGTGAAAATATATTTTAAGAATCAGATAATTTACATACTTAGCATCAAACTTATTTCAACTTACCTAAAAGAAGTGAAATACAAAGATTAAAAAGTTCATTACTCGATTACAAAATTACTTAAATCTTAGATTGTCATATTACATAGTTTAGCAGAAAATTACTAGAAAGAAACGTTTTGATCGTCTACATTATAAGACGGACGTGAAATAGCCAGTTATTTCTAAAATACGTACACGTATTTTACATACATATTTACATATTTTGGACTATATTTCATTAAGAAGTCTTATGGTGGCTTAAGGCGATTTAATGAAATGTTCATTATATTTTCTATACTTTTGAATATATCTTTTAATAAATATAAATAAAATCGTAGAGGTTTTTCATCTACTCCTGTAGATTTCCCTATACACAACTGGTGGACCAAGAGGTTTTTAGTTTATCCTTTTCATATAAATATACTGTGAATTCATAGATAAAAGGGATAAACCTTTTCCTCTTAATTTTCTTTAAATATATTTTTTATATATAATTCTTTCGGCGAAAGAGGTTTTTATTTATGTAATATAAAGTTTTCCTCTTTAACTAATATTTATATTGTATAACAATTTTATTTTTATTTGATTTTTGGATCTTTGTATTTTGATCTATAAGGAGTTTTTTATGAAAAATGTTTTCTCCTATTTTTATTTTTTATCGCACTATGTACTTTTTAATAACTATATATTTGTTCAATCACTATATCTTGTACATCATATAATATGCATTTCATATGTATTTCACATTTTCAACGTCGTAATTGAACAAGGAGGGAGTGTCGGTACATTAATTATTGTTCAATCACTAGTTGGTAACACTGTATCGTCATTCTCCAGTTCCTATTCAGTTGCGTCGTCAATCTGTTCAGTTTGTGAGTTGTGTCCGTTCATGTGAATATCTCTCTCATCATTAAAGTCTTTTATTAGTGCGGTACTTGTGTTTTTCTCATTTAATTATTCTCCGGTGTTACATTTAATATTCGTCTACCTCATACTTCAACAGACTCCAAGCCCCCAGAGTCCAACAGTATACTTACTTGCATTTTAATTAGAGAGTACATACGTTCCAGGACTGTGTGTATCTTCACTGGAGACAGTGACAGAAGGAACACTTCTCGAGATATTCATGACTGGATCCTTCTCAACCGTCAAAATATCCATTCTATGCATAACGTAGGCGTAAGAATGTGATCTTCAAATAGAAAATAATGATTATATTGTGTTGAACTTCGAAAATTAAATTTTTTGTTAGAAATAAGTACGTGAGTAGCCTACCTATTTGTATTGCACAGTGGAAGACTTCATGTTCATCATAAATAAATCATGTTTTTTTGCATGAATTTTTTAACAGGTAGGCCTATGACAGACTGATCAATGATTAATTATGAAAGTGTGGTATGGATAATGAGTTAAAACGATAAATCCTTACAATTTAGTTCCAAGCGAAAAATTCAATATACAACGCTCAAAATGGGAACGAGTATACAGTATTGACTCACTAAATTTATAAATTTCCATAATATTCACCATCGAGAGACTATACTTTTGAAAATTTTCGGAAACATCTGCGATCAAGAAACACGATTTATGATTGATAGGTACCTAAGGTATTCGGTAATCTAACTCAAGTAACAATACCTACTACTGAAAATTTTCACCTTTTTTCTTCGAATTTTCTTTGGAAACCAATTCATTTTGCAACTTGACTCAAAGATTTACTTTTTTCTAAACAAGAATTCAAACAACAATCAATATTGAGGAAGTTTACATTCCAAAAGTTGCGAAAACGATAAAAGATAAGTAAAGCCTTAATCGAAAGAGAAAGTAAATTTTGATGATGAATGATGGAACTCAATCTCGCACACCGCGCGTATTTGGAATAAAGTTTTGGGTAAAATATAGCTTCAAAATTACGCGTTATCAGTTTCAGCACCACTTTTCATCGAAAATAAACCCATGGTTTTCATTAAGTTTTGGTGGAATAGTCTCGAATGCTTCTGAAAAGACGATTTGCTTTCCTGACAACTGCTTCACCTGAATATGGACGATATACAATGTAGTTATTATATAAAATTGTCGTCATGTTGGAAAGAGTATCGAATGCGTTTAGAATTAAAATTTCGATGTGTCGTTAAAAATGGAGGATATTTAAGTAACACTGTCTACATTTGAAATTTTGGTCAACGTTCAAATAAATGTAGGATGAGGATCCGGAATAGTGTGTAATGATCAGATGAACGGTCACAGTACAGCTCCCATGTATCCAATTTACGTTATTTTTAATATGATATACCTCAAACCATCATCTATGCCAGGGATCTTCATTCTTTTAAGATCCAACGGCCAAATTTAAATATTCCTGATGGGCCCACGGTCAGCAAGAAATTTTTCAGACTGATTATTCACACAGACCCTTAAAATTGTTGTAGAATTGAAAAGGGAGAGGATATTGCTTGACATGAACGGACAAGCACACGCGACAATTATTTACCTCCCCACTTTTCTTCAGATAAGCAAAAACAGTTTGGTATTGTCTAAGAAAAAACTAAAATTTTCATTAACTTCGCAGGCTGCAAAAAACCTGTCGGCGGGTCACATGCGATCCGCAGGCCGCAGGTTAAAGACCACTGATCTATGATATACTAAAGCTTTGTTGAGATCAAATTTTTTAAATCCGATTCATAGCTATTTTATCAAACCCCTTTGAAAACTTAGGCTTAAAAAATCGTGCTATAAGAGTATGCCCTTGGGTTCTTAAGAATGGGTATCCCTGAAAACTGGAAAAAATAAGCCCAAACTTACTTTTTATTTGGGCAACAAGTTTCTCATTCAACTCGAACAGTATCTCACAAACATAATGCATTATTATTCCACTTGTACCAAAGCGATACCAGCAAAGTTGGCAGTGTCCAGTTTTGCGAAAAAATGCACTTTCCCTTTGAAATTCTGCGCGCACTTTTATTGTTGTCAATATTGGCTGATCAGGCGTGAGTAAAGAAATAAATAATCGTTCCTATCATTGAAAAGATTGTAAAATTCCTTTTTATTTGTATATGATACTTAGGTATTCCATTAGGAAAAACTGCAGCTTTCAAACTATCCAATAAAGAACAAAAAAATGTTAGTTTACCTAATCAAAAAATTTCAGTCACTTCTCATTGAGCAACAACGATCGCAAAATTGTGATTTTTTTTCTTAACTATCACTAAATTGAAGGAAAATATTGTTGCCATATAGTCATTTGAAATTTATCCGAACACCTCCCAAATTTTTGAATTTAACATCTGCACTCGCTTTTACAGATCCTGACTTCAACATTTAGGAAAGAAACGTAACATACTAACTAAATATTTTCTATTTTGAATAAATTTTTATCTCGTTCAAGGTTAAATTAGCCTACAACGCAATATGGGCCATATTCTTAGGTGTAATTTAGTATCAATTCACTTATTAACGTTAGGTGCATTTAGCTAAGTGAATTCTCTGAAGTGACCTCCTGACCAGACTTAGGTTTTCCACTTAGTACCAAAATTATTAAGTAAACTTATTTTTTCCCTTTAGTAGTTCACCTGATTTGGATGAATGACTGAGAATATGGCCCTACGTTTGAGGTAAGTACACGAAAGCATTCTGAAAAAAATTAGCATCGAATGCTCCATTGTGTTCAAAATGAATCAATAAAATTGTTAAACAATCACCACCGGTGTAGAAAGTTTTAAATTTAATAGCTGGGGAAAGCAAAGTTGAATTTACCCTTTTACTTGAAAAATAATTTTTTCATTAGTTGATGAAATATTTTAGAAATTTTTTTTTGAGGGAAAAATAGAATATAAATTGTCACTTTTTTCTAAATTTAGGGAAGTTGTCAGGGTGCTTAACTATTTTTCACAAACTTCAAGTTTACTGTTATTCTTGATTCAATATGAGATATTTTATATCCGTTGTGTTTAGTATTAATCACAAAATTTGATAATAGATAGATTGCAGATATGAAAAAAGTACATTCTAAGCAAATTTATCATCATTAGCTTTTATCACTCACCAGGACCCCCGCGAAGCGATGTCGTTAGAGGGGTGTAACCGGTTAATTTTTAACAAAAAAATTTAAAAATAATTCACCAATTGGTCAGTGATGAGTAAAAAAAAAAGTCACCACCTCTTTCAGTTTTTACATCAGCTGATCAATTTTTACAAAAGCTTGGCCAAAGAGAGTGTCTCACTCCCCACGCGCCCCTCTCGGGTGGCACCTGTCACTTACTACTAATGGATAGATTTGGATGATCACACTTCTGTTCAACTAATTTTCTCAATCTTGGAACATAATGTCTAGATTATTTTCTCGTACCGAGAAACCTCTACCCTGCACATTTTAGCCACATTGTTGGTCTAATTATACAGAACGTATTTACCCACACACAAACGTATATATACATCCACATATATTCATATATACGTATACAAACATACATACAATAATTTTTCATATTATAATATGGGATTATCACTTATAATGGAAAATTATTGTACTTGTTTTACTGATCTATTTTTGTAATAAAAAAGGATAGGTAAGTTACCTATCTACCTATCAGGGCTGGATTTAGGGGGGTGTAAAGGGTAAAACTGTACCGGGCGACACATTTTATAGGGCGGCACATTTTTACCTTTTTTTTTTTTTAGTAACATTAAGTAGGTACGACTGTATGATAGGGAAAAAATACTGAATTAAACTTGTAAATTTTTAATATAGTAAAAACTCCTGATAAAAATCAATAAAAAATTTTTTGGGGATGGGGTGGGTTGCTAAAATTAGAAAAATGATGGGGCGCTAAAGTTTAATTGTATCAGGGCACTTGAACTGTAAATCCGGTCTTGCTACCTATAAATAGTGATATCAGCAATGATGGGAGGTTGATTGTAATGTTCGTTGGGGAGTCTGAGGAATTGGGTACACATCTGCATATACTTATTTTTGCTACTTCATGATCCGTTCCTCACTTATATTAGGGAGCTTTTTCTTCTTGTTTTTTGTTCATTTTATTCCAATTGTCCTACTCCTTTTTTCTTTGGTGCTGGTATACTCAGCTCCGCTTTATATTATGTGTTTACCCATGTCACAATTTATATTTAACTATCAGCAAACTCAAGACTTCGTCGCTCTTTCAAAACCAAACATCCCAATACACCATGAAAATTGAATTTTTCGAAACATTTAATCAACATTTTTAAATATAATCCCTCATTCTTTCTTATGAGACGCCATAAGTACCTTTAACCTTAATTTATTACATTTATTACAGATTATAGAGTAGATATTTAAAATTTTAAATTCCAATAAGACCTTTCAAAGGATAAGTGAAACTTTCAGAGAATATACCTTTACTCTTCATACCAACATTTTTAAACTTAATTTCAACTTTCACAGTGAAGCTTTTAAAATCTAAATTCTCAACAGACCCTAAAATGAACCTTTTAAATCTAAAATAAAACTTTTTTTAATTAACTCCTATTTTGTAATATGCGATGTCATCAAAACTTTTGAGCATAATTACAGCTATCAAGTCTCAAAACCAAAATTTTCAAAGACATTAAAAATAAAACTTCCAATGAAAATTGAAATTTTTTAAAATTAAATTTTGATTCTTTCATATTAGGGATTATTGGGGAAAATTTTGAAATCCATTACATATTTCAGGGTGAAGCTTTTGGAACTAAACTTCCAAGAATACCCTAAAAATTAAACTTCTCAAAACATAGATGAATCTTTGCAAAGTTAAACCTTAATTCTTCGGTACATAATTTCATTTAAATTTCTGAACTTAATTACAGCTTTCAAAATGGAGCTTTCAAAATCCTAAAGATCCTAAAAATGAAAACTTTCATAGAAAAAATTAAACCTTTTGAAATGATAACTTAATTCTTTCATATGTACAATCACCTGAAATTTTGAGTTTAACTTATCGCTTTAATGTTGGAGCTTTCAATAGCAAACTTCCCAAAATAACTGGAAAACAAAATTTTTCGAAACAAAAGTGAAACTTCTCAAAGTTAAACATTCATTTTTCCATAATTATATGATATCACTGAAAATGTGTAGCCAGTAACACTTTTCAAGGTGGAGCTTTCAAAAACCAAACTTCCAATAAAAAACCTGAAAATGAAACATTTTGAAGCAAAAATCAAACTTATACTCTGAAAATGAAATTTTTTAAAATAAAAATGAAACTTTTCAAAAGGAAACGTTAATTCTTTCTCAATACTTGACATAACTGGAACTTGTAAGCCACATTACAGCTTTGTGGGTGCAACTTTCACTACCAAACTTCTCAAAAGAACTTGAAAAATTAACTTTTTTTACCATATACGAAAATTTTCTCATTTTATTTAATAGATATCATTGAAACTTTCGCGTTCAATTACAACTTTCAAGGTGAAGTTTTTGAGATTAAACTTCGCAAAAGACCTCTACATTTAAACAAGTTGATTCAAAATTTCATCCAAATCCATTTGGTAGAAGTTGGGTGATACTATTACAAAAATCATAAAACAGATACTCTGTACCTTGACGATGCTGGTTTTCCATACATCCCCTACTCTGCTTGAAGCTCTCCTCTGAAATCGTTTTAAATTAATAAGATTCATTCAAAATTAAAGATATAATTGGCAATTTTGCTACTTGTCTAAAAGACAAAGTAAATGAATTTCAACGGAAAAAAAAAAAAAAACACCAACCCCTAATGGAAGGTGCCAGTATAGTCTACCGAAACGAATTGGTTAATTTTTCAAAATCTCTCAACGACGACGGTGGCATTTCCTTTCCAGTACAAACGCGTAAAAAGGCACTTTGTGAAGTGCGTTACTAATTGAGGAGGAGGTGAAAATACGTGAACGGCATTACGATGTTTATTTTTGATTCGGTAGGCTATTCGTTTTCGGTATTTGCGTCGTGAAATGGCAACAAGTGGACAGCATCGTTTCTATTTTGTTCTCAGCGTCGACCGAAGTTAACATAAATTTAAATCAAATATTTTGTTCGATATTTTCGTTCAAAATTCTTCGCTCAAATTTGTATTCTCAACATGCCACTTACAAATTCGTATTTCAATAGGGAAATTTAGATTGGTAGTACCTAGAATAAGTAATATAAAGAATTTTAAAATGACCTTTTTCCAATTAACGCTACTCATTGTTCCAAATCTGTAAGATGGATTATGGAAAGTACGTCTTATCTACTGTAAATCTTGTCATTATTAAGGAACACCGTAGTATTCAAAAAGAAGAAGTCTATAAGCAATAAATTAACGCAGACGTGTACTTGATGGTGACTCACCAGCAAACCGAAATTTATTGCGATAGAATAATGTAATCTTCATTAACTGGCCCATCGTAATGATAGCCGAACTTACTTTCGGTATTTGGTGTAATCTGTCTAACGATCCGTGTAAAATATGCATGCTCATCGAATAGGTAATTTTCTGATGGAGGTACAAATTGAATGAAGTGGTCAGGAAACATATAATTGTAACCAAGGTTATTACGGAGAGTAAAATGTGATACCTACCTAAAATGAAGATTTGTATAGGAAGGTTGAAAAACTACAAATTATAGGCTGGACTATTTTCACAGGATTTTTTTGTGTTTTTGATTTAGGTAGGCATCTGTCTATTTTAAAGTGAGAATTAGATTAGGTTCCATTTTTCAGAGTCCACTGATCACCAAATTATCTCTCGACCACCTGTGATTTCATGCTAAAGGTATTTAATAATTTTCAATCAATCTATAGTGATGCAATAAGTCTTATTGTAATAAATATCGAACAAATAACCTTCACAAAAATATTGCATGAACTCTGGACGTTTTACTTATAATTATACATACATACATATATACCTACGTATGTATGTAAAAGAGGAGTATCATGTTTGCGAATGCTCGCATCATTAGATTATTTTTAATAAAAAATATATTTTGGAAAGGAATAAAAAAATTCTGTAATTAATTATTTTTAACGTTTATGTATATTAACAATTTGAATGTAAAAAAGTTATTTGTTGACTAATGTATTGCTTGCGGGTATCAAGTCCTCTAGTAAAATGCTATTGGAACTTAGTGGTCATGTTTCCCAATATATTGATTTTTAAACACTTGTCTCAAAAATTTGTAGGCTGTGGTCTGAATTAGGCAGAAAATGTATTACCAGAGAATATGAAATAGTCTAGGAGGCTTCCATTAGACCAAAAGTGTCAATTTTTCCTAATTCATTGATGTTTAACATTAGTCATACAAATTTATTTCAAAATGAACCAAATTCAATTATAAAATTCCTAACTAGGATAGGGGTTCAAGATAGAAAAATATACCAAAAGAGACATTGCCAAAAATTCTGTGAGTAGGTTTTTATGTAAAAGTTCAATTAATAGAATAGATTTCAAGGAACAGCCTAGAGGTTGGAATTGGTATGTTTAGTAACACAATCGTTGAAATTGACGTTGATTTTATACTATTTTAACATTCTACCTGTCGCAACTGGATCTCCTGTTCCTGGTTTGAGGCTATAGAAAGAGTCAACAGCTTTCATATAATTATGTACTATATTCACATTATCTTTTGACCCCTAAAATAGGTAATGTTAATTTGTTATTTGGAAACAAAGAAAATAAATCTACTAGTTTTTGCAAAGTTTACTGGGAAAGAGATTTTTTTATTATGATTCTAATTTCAGTGAAATTTTCAGGAATGTCTTTTCGATGAACTGGTTATTTAAAACAGCCATTTAAAACTAATTCTCCTACTTTATTATTATTCAGGCAGTACGGGGATTCCAATTCTACCGACCAAATACCTAACTTCATTATTTCACCATCACCCAAAATATAGCACTATACTCACACAGCCACGGTGCTCGGTGACAGTAAATGAGAGAAATACGTATACTTGCCGATGTGTGTGGTAGCTGCCACACCACTCCCCTCTGGTATAGTGGAGTGTAATATGACCAGACGAGGCACAGTGTTCATGGTCTAACAAGTAGGCGTATGTATAAAAATGGTCACTCCACCAATACACACCACCCATAGCGCCATCACATTTGGCAGGTGATGAGGTGACAAAGTATCGACATAGCAAACATGTCAGAGAGAAAGCGCTACACCCTGTCTCTCAGATCATGTCAAGGTCACCACTTTATGTATTCAGGTGATACGAGGATTTGAACCTGTGCTGACTGAATTCCTAATTTCCACCTGTAACTATCACCCAAAATACAGCAATGTACTCACTCAGCCACAGTGCCGGGTGATAGTGAATGAGAGAAATACATGTAATCACCAATGTGTGTGGTAATCACCAAAATTATTATTTTTGTTTATAAATTTTTTGGAAAGTAAGAAACTAGGACGTAAAGTTCAACTGTTCAGGACACCAGGACCTGTGCCACAAACTGAGAGTATCCTGGTCAATCTGGACATAAAATAAACCTAGGCATAAAGCAACTGAATCTGAGCTGACTGACAGCATAAGAGTGAATCGTACAGTATTACTATAATAATAGAAACCACTTAAGTTTCACATTTTCGGTTCAAGGATGTTCAAAGAGTGGATTAATCCAAAAATGGGCAATGATTTGAATGTCTCAAAACCTCAAGAAATATATTATTCTTTCAAGCATACCTTCCCAATATGTACATAATAATAACATGATAGTTGACCCGTGTCACATTTGGTCAGAATTGTTCAGAAATAACCGCAATTATCAATTGGGCTACGATGTATTATTTTAAATAAAAGTGTAGCGACTGAATTGATACAGAATTGAATTATTTGGCTATGAACTGCAACAATTTGGTGAAATTTTATGTAATGATTTGTAGAGAATGTGTATCATCATAAACATATCTACCTGCATTGATTAGAGAGTAAGTCTGTAAAAACTGTAACTGCATGGATAAGACTGATTATTTTTCCTACTTGATGTCATGTAGGTGTGCCATGTTCGAACCCCAAAAATGATATCACCTATATACTGGTGACTTCTGACTTTTAAAAACACGTATTCTTCTGGGAAAATTTAAACTACATTTAAAATGCACTAGAACCCATATACCCAGTCAAAAAGAATTTCTATATATAAATTAAAGAGGTCTATGTGCATGAATAGTATGTAAAAATAGTGAGCATGATTTGTTAGTACAAGTTAATTTTGAAATTGAATCAGGTAAATCTACGCCATCAAATAGCATGGTAATGAATGACATAATTTCACTGTACCTCACCCTACCACAGTACCGGAATCAATAAAAGTAATTCTCTTTTGCATTTGATTAATCATAAGTTGGCTTCACTCTTGGGTACGAAGCATTGAAGATGGGTTGATGCAACTTGGCAGTATCGTAGTAGATATAACAATACGCCTTAAAGTTTCCCTATGCTCCACATGTCACCTCAATTTGACCCTTCTATACTATCATTCCCAACAACCACAGTTCATGTACCTATTGTCTGTTTAACTTGAAAAAAATATGGCGGAGTGGTGTAGGGAATGTGTATCATCGCAAACATATCAACCTGAATTAATAAGAGAGCAACTAGATTGCAACCATGGCCACATGATTGATGCGATAATTTTATGATCATAGTAAAAAAATATATTATAATAGAAGGATGTGTTACCATGAAGATGGAAATTTCACTCATGTTATGCTTTCAATAGAAATTCATTTAGACAGCACGTTTTTCAAACTCATGTTTCAACCAGCAGAAAAATTAGAATATTTAGGATGCAAAACGTATAACCATAGATTCTGTCAATTAGCAATAATAAAATATCAGGGTCACCAATGGTTGATTTTGAATTTTTTTCTTCGCATTTGTTGGGGAGAAAAAATTAAAATGGTCCGACTGAAATATAAAATTACTAACACAAACGTAAAAGGATGATGTTTGATCGCAACTATAGTCTATAATACCTACACCAACATCTACAGCTTTCAACACGATAAAAAAAGGAAAAAAAAAACTAATTCAAACACATTTACAAGTTGAGTTCGTGAGAACGACCACAAACAAATTACCTACCCTATATCTATATATTTCTTTTTTGTTCTCCTTCGGGCGGCAGAGAGTGACCTTTTCACGATGAGCTTTCGACTTTGAATGGCTTTTGGTCTTTCACCAAATGCGTGTAGAGTACAGTCATTACGTGAGCGAAAATGATATGGTCGATGCACAACATAATCGCTTTATCTCGTATCATCGCCTGTAGATGAGAAAATATTAAGAAAAAACCGCCCCCCTTCAAAAAAAAAATAAAAGTAAAAGGTCGAAATGTAATTTAACTCGGAATACAATAATTGAAAAAAAAAAAAAAAAAGGCACATCGTCGAATAATATTGCCTGATGACCATTTACCCCTAAAAGACAGAACTTTATTGAAAAACGAAAAGAGCTTAGAATGACCAGAAGAAAAAAGGAAGAAATGACTCAAAATCGTGCAAAATATTTCGTGCGCCCTTTTTCAAAACACATTTATCTAAACAATTAGACGAAGTTGGTAAAATAAAATGAGAAAAAATATGAATTTATCGGTTCTGCTTCAATCTGCAATACTAGAAAAGCAAAATATTTTAATTATACCAACCTCTGTTATTAAATAGGTAGATACCTATTTGCAATAAATTCAGATTTTTAATAAATTTTGTGATTTTGTTTGATTAAAAAATGATAGATGCTACAGCGTGAAGAAATTTTGATAAGAAATGGAAAATCATATTTCTAAAACGTGAGACCATGAATTCAAAGTTTCTATAAGTTTTACAATTTATTTGAAACTAATTGAAACCAAGGAACTAATGAATGAACACATTTTGTTGCAGCCGGAGCTACGTTTATAGCTAATTTCAGTTGGTATCTAACTAAAATAGAAATTATAAATTTTGGTTAGGAAAACAACTAAACGAGTAGATGCAGAAACCGACTGTAACAATATTTTCGTATCGTCCATAATACTTATTAATTTCGTATTACTAATTATCATCATCATCATTACTTTCATTCTATTTTTCTATTATTTCCCATTCATTAATTCTCACGTCATTTCTTCAAGTCAAGACTTGTTTGATGACATCATTTCCTACATAAACAGTTACTGTGTTTACTCATAAACAATGAACTCATCTTTTGTTTACACTATTTTTGCAATCTTGCATATATACTAATTTCTATTAATTTATTTGTGAACACCCACTTTATGTCATATTCTTACGAGACCATTGGTCATACTTACTGTACATATATTTCTATTAACCAATAATATCAAAACCCTTCTCCAAAACTCTGTAAATTTGCCTGAACCTTCCTCTTTTTACTGACTATATAATCTCATGTTTCATACTATTTTATTCATTTTAATTTGTTCTAATTATTCTCTTTTACTTTTGATTATCTTGTTACTATTCTTTTAATCTTTGATGTTTATTACTGTTAATGTTCTACAAAGTTTCTAACTAATACACTGTTTTAACCAACTTGTGTATTTGATTGTTCTGTTACGATATATAACCGTCACACCGACCGATATGATACGATGGTTCTAACAACGACTCCTTTTTGTTTTTTAATTTTAAATTTTAAGTTTAGGAAATTTAATCTTTTTCTTCGTTTCACCTACGTAGTCCTGACTTAAAATGGAAAGACTCGTTTTATTATATAATGTTTTTTTTTTAAAGATCGAAGTCTGGTGACCTTGTTTATTAAAATTCAAAATATTTCGTACGAAGGTTAGCCTCATATTGGATCTGATTAGGGTAATTTGAATGGTAAAATTTGGATTAACCGAGTTTTAGCCCCAAAAAAGATGGGGTGAAGGGAGAGTGTACCTATTTTGGAAGCTGATAGCAAAAATGAACAACTTTTTTCAACACATAGGTACACAAAAGGTATCTTATTTTCTTATCCTCCTTCCCGCCAAAAATGAAACACTATTAACTCAAAACAAAATATTTATGAGAAGTTCTATTGATGCACTAGTGCAGTGGTTCTTAATATGTGGCTCACAAACCTCCTGGAGGTTCATGAAGGGAACTTCGGGGATGTTAGAGAATCCAGGTGGTTTCCACCCATTTTCCCTAATTTTTTTTCCTAATACCAAAATATCTAACGTATTATTTTCCTAAAAAAATAAATTCTATTCTGGAATTGGTTTTTTCAAATTATATATTTACATTATATGTAATTGCACGAACATATTGTAAGTCTTGGCTATCGTTTTTATACTTGTCTTACGTTGAGCATACACCATGTATTCTTTGTTGTAGTTCCAACCATTTTTCTTTGGGTACAGCTCGAACTCTTCGACCCATACTGAGCTCAGCCAGTGTTGCCTCTGTGTTAGCTTGTTCTTTCTGGTACTCCTTGAGGTAGGATTATATGTCTGGTTGATGTTTTGAAACTATTAATCTAAACCAATTATGCCACCTCTCACTCACATTATTTGTCATATGTCTATTGAATAGTGCTGCTTGGTATTGGTTCCACAGTGAGGGAAAATATCGCAGTGGGGTGAGGTGGGGTGTCATGATATTTCCTCTACAGAAATAATGATATGTGCTAAGCAATTTTTACAACCAGTCGTTGGGGGAAAAAATAAATTATAACGTCCTTTAGGGATATTGGCTTTAGGGTAAATTGATTGGACATAATACGTTTAGAGAAAAAAAGTATGTACTTTGATGGATCCCAAGTTAAAAATAAATAAATGAAAATAAAAATTTTGTATGGTTTTTTTCAAATAACTACATGAACGGGCGAATGCGTCGTCTTCTGATTATATTGATATGTATCAATTTATTGTGATGATTTCGTGCCTTGATAGTAATTATTTGTTTTCTTATTTCGGCTCTTATTGTGTTTTTCAGATGAAAATTCGGAGCTAATTTCAACGGTGAGCCACTAACAACCACAACAACGAAAGTAGGATGACTGAAACGACAGCCGAGTTCGTACAACAGCAGAGAATGTTGGCTGCTGAAAAGGCCAATCAAACTCGCGACTTCTCCATGGAGTACCTTAACCGCAGCGACGAGTATTTGACAATCAGCCGCGAGTTTGTCGAAAATAAAGGCTTTCAAATAGCCTTCTGTTTCTTTTACATGATGATATTTATGCTGGGACTGACGGGGAACATGTTAGTCGTGTATGTGGTGGTGCGGAATAAGGCGATGCACACTGTCACCAATTTATTCATAACGAACTTGGCGCTGTCTGATATTTTGCTATGCGTTTTAGCCGTTCCTTTCACGCCTTTGTACACATTTACCGGTAAGTGAAGCGTAAATTTTAAGATAATTTGCTCTATTTGCCTATTTCGTGTCGATGTCTGTTCAGAATTGGATCATACGCCATATTATGCCAGCCTTTGTCGAATAAATTTCAGTAGCGTACGATATAATATTCAACAGTTTGTTAAGTAAGCCTATGCATATTTATAGAGAGTCGATTGCCAGAAATATGTAAACTGACATTCGTTTTGGTAGAAAACTTACGTAAGTGTACCTGTCTCGCAAAATATTGCATTTGAATACGAAATATTCGATGGTGGATTCCTCACTCCTATTATTTGAATTTTAAAAGGCTGCGGTTGGGTGAAAAACAAAGTATAGTATGTATGAGCGAGTAATGTCAATTCTTTAAAAGGTTGAATATTGTTTGAAGAACAAAGAATAATATATTAATTATATTATGCACCACTCAACCTTCTTTCAAAATAATTATTGTGAGATAACGGTAGCGCAATTGGGAAAAGTGAGTTGGCACCGAAAACTTAAATATAGAATTCGAATGTTAATTTATAGAAAATTTCAAAATTTTGTGTACTAAGAAATAAAAGTCGTAAATTTTAAATTGGTAAAATAGGTTCATGTGATTTTTTGATTTTTACTTTTCTTTTTTTGGAAGTTTTGCTTTCTTCACTATTAAATCAGTTTGGGCATCTAAAGTAACATACTGAAAGTCTAATTCCCTCGTCTCGTACATCCACAGGTATAGGGTGAATATACTCCGTAAATGGTTTTTCACATTTTATGGTATGCCAATGGAGAGTAATTTGACGATCCCCTCACAGTTCTAATAGCATTTTCAACCCAATGAACACGCACCAAGAAACGAAGATATTACCTATCTACACTGGATGATATCTACAAAATCAGCATCACCCAACCCGCATAGCCTGTCAGGAATTCGTTGGACTTGAATTTATACCTTACTGATCAAATTTGAAAAAGATTATGAACCTTGGCTATGTACTTTGGTGCATTCATTTACATTTTGAGATCATTAGTTTTCATTACTGTATAACATAAAACAAGATAATACGTAAGTATTCCTGCCTGAACAAACAGAAAAGACTGCGTGACAAACAGTTGAAAAGGTGAACATATAAAGAGAGAAATTTAATAATTTGTTTGTCAGAAAAAATAGAAAAAGGGAAAGAAAAACCGGTTATGAAAAAGTGAGAATATGAATTTTGTTATCAACCATATATCTAGGGTGAAACCAAGGAAGTGGGATGAGAGGTTGATCGAAAGGAAAAAGTGAAAAAGTACCTAAATAGCCTAGATAACGCAAGTTGCATATCTAGGCGTATTTAGGGCAGAGACTTTATATTTTAAATTTTAAATAATTTTGATAATTTTAATTTAGACCAGATGCGTCAGTTTATCTCAGTAAATATCAATTTTTTTTTGAAAAAGTAGTTCAGTATGAAAATGATTGTCGCTAAACTTGAAATAAAAGAGATTAAATTTATTATAGATGTCGGATGTGCCCCTTCCCTGCTAAATGAGTACCATTTTCACTGAGTAATAAAAATCTTAGCCTGTGGGAAGGGAACTAGGTCCATTAAATTTAGGAAGAGAAATGAAGGAGAAAAATAATAATTAAAACACAAAACACAGAACTACGACAACAGATCATATTTTTTAGAAAGTTAACAAAGAGAGTGTATACCATACTAGACTCGTTATTTAAGCTATTAGTGTGCAGTAAAATGTCATAAACAATCATTAGTAAAATTTAGAATCAGACATTCAAACCTGAATGCAAGAGGAATACGTAAGTGCCAACAGTGACTTAAAAATTACTTATATTAACGAAGTTATATCTATGTACGTTTCTAAATAGATATAATTGATAATGGAAAAAATGTAAGAATTACTTAAGTATCTTTCTTGCATTCGGGCCTCAGCATGACCAACTAGTACAACATATTATATATTTCCCAACAGAAATAAGGACTACTCTTGCTACATTGACACAATTACTTCAACTCATAATGACACAATTGATACTCACAATACATTCTATTTTGCTTGGCCATAAAAATGGAGGGCAAGGGAGGTCTAATGCCACCATTCTTTTGATCGTTTATTTTTTTGTGTTTTTGTGGGGAAAAAAAGACGGATAGGTACCTACTTAAAAATTTTTCTTCATTTTAATTTTTCCTCAGTTTTTAAGTTTTCTCAAGACATGAACGAGCCACTTATTTTACTCTGGATTCTGAAGCAGATACCATATCCATCCGTACCTCTCATTGGATCTGGAAAAAATTATCAAGAGTAATTTTTTTAATTATTTCACTTTTTTTCTCTTCCTACTGAATTTGTCATTGCAGCCGGTAAAAACAGAACAAAAAAACAATAAAACCGAACAAACTTGCCTCTTTACCCCAATTTTGACACCCATGCGAAAATGAATGCATCGTGAATATTGTGTCATTATGATTTGAAGTTATTGCGTCAATATGGCATCTGTAGTCGTGAGTTTAGGGCTCAATGAAAAGGTACCAAGGAAGGGGAATGTCGAACGACTAAATAAATATCACCTATTTTATCGGAAATTAATTGCCAAACATGTTCGTATAACATAGCATTTTCGAAAGAATCAATATTTGTTGAGGTGAACGTGAAAAACCATTTTGGATGTCATATTCCCCCCCCCTAATTGGTAGACGCACGCCGCCGTTGGAATAAGACCTTAAGTATGTTATTTTTTAAACGCTCAAACCGACCGAAAAGGGAATAACTTGAAATTGTTCCAATTCGACAGAATAAACGTCTTCTGTGTTCTCATTTGAATGGACTAAAAATGAGAGTCAGAAATTAACACCTTTGCTACTTCTTGAATGTTTCCCAGTGAAGTTTGAAAACTTTAAGGGAACATACGTGGCAAGGAGCCGTCATCTAACGCCAATCTACAAAAAACACGTCATCTCCAAAACATAAAAATCGAATACGATATATATCGACTTTTGGCATTAATGTTTTGATACAGCAGTTGACATTAATTTTTGCGAACGGTGCCATAGTGGCAGAATACTTGTAGTTCACACAATTAGTGCAATTTTGGTGTACATATATTCGCATTTAGCTGGGTACGATTTTCTCCATTATTGAACCCTTGAGATAGCAGATTTCACTTTAATCTGGTGAAATCGTTTTCTCGCATCTCAGGTGAGAAAAGTAAGAGCAAATCCTTTTCGGAATACAAAATAATAAGAGACTATGCACCCTCGAAACGACTCGCTTTTAAGCAAACAATTCGAAATTTGAAGAAATTATACGTTTAAAAGTACATGTCGAAATTTTGCCGCAAGAATTCTGGAATATATGTTCGTAGCGTCGTCGAGCTGGATTCAAAACCATATTATCTGACACACTGTTTCCCTGGATTACTATCTTGTCGAAGATATCTTTGAAGCATTCTCAAGTGTCACCAAATCCCTGCCAATGGTTTTCGAATGGTATTGGCGTTTTGGTGGCTGTTATGTGGTAAGTGCGCGGCATGCCATCGCACTGGATAGAGAACTCATTATTTTATAAAATGTTTGCTGGTGATTTCATTAACTTGCTGGTATTTGTAGAACTGTTTTTATGGTTTGCGGTGGTTGGAGGAGAAAAATCGCTTATTAGCGGAAAGAAAGATTCTCATAACTGTATAGAATTATGGAGAGGATGGTCGATTTAAAATTGTTGTAACTATGGAATTATCGTTCAGCGATGGTGGATTATTCCTACGAGAGAAACCCTTTCATTAATTTAGGTGAAGAAGTGATAAAAGTAAGAAAATTTTTAATGATAACGGTTCCAACAAAAATAATACGAAAGGTTGCCAGTGAATGAACTTTTCAAATGATGTATGTACCTACAACTTTAAATAAATTTGAGTTTTTCATAAAATTTTCACAAGATATAATTTTCCATAACCAATGTTCACATCAAAACGAAAAAAAAAAACAAGTTGAAGCTTATCACCATTAAAATATTCCATCATTGATTCGAATAATACACGATTCACTTAGGCATCTACTCATCATATTATACCAAAAAAAAATTATTTCAAAACTATTTCTGAAATTATACATTAAAAGTGTGGAATTAATAATGCCACTGACGAGGTTAATAGTCTAAGTTAAGCAAAAAGTACTGTAGTTATCCGACTGAAAATATAGTACATTACTATACAAGGGAGGAAAGTAAGCGAGATTGCTGACGAGTTGAGAAGTTGCCAGACAAGCCAAATGCGAATGCTCCAATCGCATACGAGTGGCAATCGTTTACTTTTCAACTCTGTATAGTAAGGTATTTTACTAAGTAGGTGAAGGAAAAAATATTTTGAATCATTAATTTTTGAATTACCTATTCTAATTATTTTAGTCTTATAAATTATAAAATAGCCATGCCAGAAATGTGTTTGGTACCTATGTGTCGTACTAATTATAAAAAATGAAAAAATGAATAAAAAGAAAGTGATAATATTTTATCAATATATACCAGTTTTTGAATTTCCTCATTGGCTCATCACTATTATTTGAACAACGTAAAAATAGTCATCCTCAAACAGGGAAACAAATAATTTTTTTCCCTATTGTGAAGTCTCGGCAGTAAAACCTTGTTTTTTACCATTAATCTCGTTCATAAAGTTGCATTTTTCATTCACCTATATAGTAAAATTATGTACTACCCTCTGAAGATGAGGAAATGTTTTTTTCTGAACAAAAATAAAAAGTTCATATTATAGAATCTTATAATTAGGAGGAATCTCAGTTTGATACGCTATTATTTATTAAGTTTTTTCACATTTGTTTTTTCAATGATACGTGAAATTTTATCCCTTTTCCAGAGGTTCAAAAAATGACCACCACATGCGGGTCACTTCAATGTCGAGTCCCTAAACATTTCGATACCTCATAAAAAAATGTTTCATGTTAATATAAACAGACTCAAAAATGTTCGAATTATTACTAGAAGTAGGTAGATATTTGAATAATTTACTACACCAAAATTATCATCTTCTTTTTTTCTCTAGTACTTTGAAAGGACATGAATGGTAGGTTTATTGCAGTCATCCTCAATAGTAAAAATATTGTGAACAACACCAAGAACAAAACATAAATGTGCAAAACCAAGACTAAGACAAAGTCTGACAGTGTTAGACCAAATTCTGTACAAATTTTGGGTAAGTGAGCCAATTTAATACTGCCAGTTATTCCAAAATAACAAACATTATCATTTAATCTTTAATTACCATGAAAGCATTATGTCGATATATGATCATAGCTGCAGTTTTTTTGCATAATTTTTAAATATTTTCAAGACAAATTTGAAACAAAAAAAAACCCTACCTAATGCTTTATTCAGGCATTTTATGTACGTTTCTTTTATCTCACCAGTTACAGTTTCATTATTATAACTGCATCAGACAACAATCAGCATTTGAATCTGAGAATTTTCTAATTTTTTTCAACTTTTTAAAATAAATTTTACCATTTAGTCACTTCCATTTTCAAAACTTTATAATATATAAATCAGTCTACTGAAACAATATGGAGAAAATATTTTTTCTGAACTTTTCGATAGAAATAAAAACATTTTTATGGTATTTAGCATTAACATTTTTCATAGTCTTATATCACACAGAAGACAAAAAATTTTGATACACTAGTTTTGACGTCCAAAAAAATCACAAAAAACCACCCAAAAAAAAGAACCAACAGATAGGCATATAAAATGTAAAAACACCTGCATGGCCGAGTGTATGAAAAAGACAATTTAGGAAGAATGAGGAAAATTCACCACTTCAGACAGGACATCCTAATTACCAAAATAACCAACCACCCCTTTCCACCACATGCCTGGTTAATTTAGGCTATCATTATGAAATTCGATTCCCAAGAAAAAACAAGTAAAGAACAAAATAAAAGAAAAACCGTATATTACTGTTCCGGATCCACAACTTCGCAGCAGCCTGGAAACGATGCTATGTCCAGCGGGTGTGGTTCTGGAGTTGCCCCTCGTTGATCCAGCTGGTATAGCCCCGCTGACGAGTGTTTATGTGAATGGAAGCAGCTAAGGTTGGGAAATTCACAACTTACAGGAAATTTCAGCACTTGCTCCTACTGCTCAATCTGGCTTTTGATGTTGAATCACACTAGAGACGCGGTTTGTGCGCCCCTCTGTGATTATTTTCAAATTTTGTTAAAGCCAAAATTTGTATTTGACCTAGGTGGTCAAATTGTATTGATCGGATTTTGAAAAAACACTATGACGGCTTACGAATCAGATGCCCTAATGGACGAAATAATTTTGAATTGTGTTAAAAATTAAATTTTTGTTAATTCCAAAAATGGGCATGAAACCTTGGAAACAAGGGTAATTTTAGACACATGATTCGCTGTTTTTGTAACATTAAATGTAGTGGACTTGCCAACCGAGTAAGTATTTAATTTTTGAGCGAAAATTGTTAGCGGAAAAAAAACACTTTTGAGGCAAAAACCTCTACATGGCGCGATCCAACTGCTAAAATTCAACTAACTGCTATCCTAATTCTACGGATTGCTCTTAGGTATCGAAACAAAAACCCCCAGAACACACCACCAATCGCATCGTATCGTACAGAAGTCACACCATCGATATACAACCAACAGCCTGTAAGAAAAAGATTAAATATTTCGGCCGCTGCATCAATTTGAATTGTAATGTATTTTTCAGCCTGATATGGCGAGCAACCATACGGACTGTGAAAGTTTAGGCAAGCTGAAACGAGATTACATACGTAAGTTATTGTGAACATATACGTAATTCACGGCTAGGCTAAGCGGCTAATAAAGATGTGCGGACAGGTTACATGTACGAAGAACAAGTTTAAGTGTGTAGCCTAGCCGCTTACGAAGAATACGAGAATAAAATATATTGTAAAATGAATAATTCGTATGCACAGATTTTTCAAAATAAATAGTCAGTGATCGATCAGCCTTGGATAGTTGTTTATAACAAAAAAACAAAATAGGAGGAAATGGAAAAAGGAGAACTAATTTAATTTGAGGGAAAATACAGGTCAGGCATCTTATAGTAACATAGTGCAAAGTTTTACGTGGCAGCATTTTTATTACCTACTGAATGTGTTATATTTTTAATTAGAACCGTTTATTCATTAAAATAATACGTAAACGACACTTGAAAACGAATTAAGAGTTTAAATTAAAATTTATGAAAGCTTAAACGTAGAATTGTAAATATTTTACCATAAATGTTTTGTTTTTCATGCACAAAGTGAGAGGGAAAAAAAAGTGAAATCCCATAATACTGGGAGTGATAAATTTCACATCTCTTTATCACGTAATAAGTGTTTCGAAACCATCGAAGTCGTAGTAATGTACGTTCTTAATTCAAATAAAAAGTAAACGATGAATGAAGTCATATGCACGTAAAGGAATCCGTAAAGATCCTGAATAACAATAATGTCACTTAAACAACAAAAAATAAAAATAAAAAAAAGAAAGAGGAAAAAAAATATAACCATATAAAATTATCCAATTTTTTTGCTGTCGACGTTGCACAGTCTGGGTCGTAGATTTTCTATGCCTACGAATATAAAAGAAAAAAAAAAATGGATAAAAAAATCTGCCTTTATCGAAATAGCGGTTTTACAAATCCCATAGGCGTATTTCGGCCATTTTTAACGTTCGTTTACTTTTACAAGCTATTTTTTATTCACCGTAGGATGCGTTGTTTTGGTTTCATGATTTCCTTTTCTTTCGAGATTTTTTTTTTTATTTTACAAAATTTTTGTGTCAGCATTATGGAAATTTAAAGCCATTTTTTTCTCTCGCTTTCCGCACCGCAGTATAACAGTGCTCATGCCTATTCTCGACTTGTAATTTGTGACTGCGAAGTGGGCGAAGAAAATATATGCGTGATTAGTAAACATGCAAGTAGGTAAGGTACCTTTTTTAATTTCGTTATTAGATTACCATTCATTGGCTTCGTTTTTTCATGGAGCGGTTGCGTACATAAAGTTCTCCATATAGCCTATCCTCAGTTCGGAACGTTAACTTCCGCAGAAAAATACGATGCTAATGGAAAGCTTTAGTGCTTGGGGAAGAATTTTGTAAATTCTTTTTCGTCTCTTTGTGCAAGCCGCGTGTTAAACTTGTCTTTCACAGGTTGACCATTTTTCGAACCTCATCTACGAGACCAACAATACATTTCTATTGAACAAGAAATCTTGACTGCTCCCGAATTGGGCACTGTTAAAACCAAGTACATAGGTACCTATCTATTTTATTGACGCATCTGGCCATTATAAAATTATATAAAATAAAAATTCGAAATTGAAAAATGTGTATATACCAGAAATTCCTAGGATATTCACATTTTCGTCTTTTCTCTCAATTCTTTACCTTATCTTTTGGTGTTTCCCTAAATACATATAATAATAATAAAATTATATTCCCCATATTTCTAATCTCGTTCTTTTTCCCTCTCTTTTTTTCAATAAGTCAAGCAACTATCAAAATTCATACTTTGTAACTCTCTCTATTCTTGATTGCTCGACACTTCACATTTATCTGTTTGTGCAGGCAGGAACATTTTTTCATATGGTTCCTTTTTTTATATATTCATTGAAGTATGTGTTCATTTTTATCATTAAGTACATTGTGTTATTTTTTGAAAATGTTTTGGTGAACTTTTTAGTGGCAATGGCCACTGGTGGTGTCGATTCCTAGGTATGGCTGGTTATTAATGATCTTGTAAGTAATGCATGTTCCAAACTACATAACCTAGGTTTTTGATCTTTATAAAATACGATCAGCATAGTCTAAATTCGAGTTCTACATATTCCTGGTAGGCTATGCGTGTCAGATGGTGCTGATTCTGTGGGCACCATCAAATGTAGATGATTCATACCTAGGCAACCTGGACGTGTCAAAGGTTGAAGATATTGTTGGGACTGTTGGGTAGTAGGGTCCATTTGAGGCCCCCTTGGCATACCACATTATACTTTATGAAAATGTACGTGATCCACGATAAAAAACAAAACCAATATTTCATGCCAATGTCAAAAGCTGTGCAAACAAGATATATATCTACCATTTTGTATTGTTGTGAAAATTCTTCTGTGAAAATTCCTATTATTCATTTTTGCCAGCCAGACAACATTTACCGTGAATTACGGACCCTTCATAAATAAATAACCCGGAGAGGAAACGGAAGCCTTGTATTGTCTTCGCCAAAACGATTTTTGACGGTGTATATACGAAAGTTTATGCGGAAGTAAAGTCGTGTAACTTCTCAACAAAAAAAAAGTTCTGGAGAAACATAGAGTCGCAGAAAGAAACAGAGCAACGTTCGGATTTTAATTTAAGTTTAAACCAATTTTGGCAAAAAAAAAAAACTTTTACTCCTCACGTCGCTGCTCTTACACTGCTGTTCTTTTGCAATTCGAGGAGGCGGAAAGTAATTCGTTTTTATTTGACAGCAGCGTTTCAAGACGAAGGGGTAAAGTACAAAAAAAAAAAAAAAGGATGACGTAGGAGGGTGCTAAGTGGCGGAAGAATCGGAAGAAAAGGATGGCGAAAAAAAAAAAAAGAAAAAAAAAGAAAAAAAAAGAAAAAAAAGGAATAAAATAAGAAAAATTACGCGATATTGGCGAAAAGTGGCGTAACCAAGGAGCGAAGCAAAGTATTTTTGTAATGAAAATTCGTAATCGGATGTACACTTCGTCTTCGTCCTGCGTGTATAAGTTCCTGTAGTGTTCATTCTTCGATTTGTTATACCGTATCGAACTACAACAGTTTTTCAACCGCCTTCGACCCACCCCCCCCCCAACCTGAGCACTTAATTCCATTCTACCACCTTTCTTCCGCCACGATTCGATTGAAAAACCGACTCCGCTGTTAATTAATCGTCGGATATTCCGAAATTTTTGGCGGTGCGTTAATGCCCTCTCCTCTCCCCCGCCCAACCATTCTTCATTGGAAGGTACGAATGATTAATTTTGGTCCGAAAGAAAACCCTTGGCAAAATTTTCAAAGGCACACGAACGACATTTTTCAGTCGTGTATCATTGTCGCCTCTGGGACGAACGTCGGTTTTCGCAAACCTTAATAGAAATTCGTGAGTTGACTGGTCGAACCACATTCTAAACATTTGTCGAGAGAATGGTCGTTAATATTTTTCTTTAATTACTTTTTTTTTTTTTTTTTTTTTTTTTTGGCGAGAATAAATCGGCTATGATTTACGAAACGATTATAGGAATAATGGTCGAGTATCGTTTTTTTAATGTTGCGAACGACGAAGTACCTCCAATTCCTTAAAGATATAGACGAAAAAAAATAAAAAAATAAAAATGTCAACTTCGTATATTAAGAGAACCTTTAATATATCGTCGCATTATGTGCCAGAGGCGTAAAGCGTTCGAAACTTTCTGTCAATATTTTGTCCCACTTCGAAACCTCACAGGTAAGCTTTCAATGATCAGCTTCCGCTTCTGCCGAAGTACCTAGGTTTACTCTTATACACGAAAAACTTCCCAATTATAAGCAGACAAGTGAATTCTCATGATTAGCTTAAACCATTTTAGGTGCGTTACATTAAGCCGAGTAGCCTATTAATTGATTGAATTTTTTCTTTTTGGCTTGTTTTTCGTTTTAATTGCAGGACATTGGGCGTTCGGAGACGTTATGTGTCATCTGGTGCCATTTGCGCAAGGAACTAGCGTTTACGTGTCCACGTTGACCCTTACAGCAATCGCGGTCGATCGATTTTTTGTGATTATCTACCCATTTAGGCCACGAATGAAACTGTCAACGTGTATCATCATCATCGTGCTGGTGTGGACGCTGTCAATCATCATAACGCTACCGTACTGTGTTTATATGTTCCAAAAGCCAATTAATGGAACGTATTACTGCGAGGAGCAGTGGCCAATGGACTACGCAGGAATGGTAAGTAACAGCGAAAATTGGTTTTCCGAAGCCCGGTGATTTGTGTCCGTCATAGAATCCTATAACTTATCTTAGACCTTCTAATTTCAATAAGAAGTCTTTTTCTAGGATTAATCCCTAGGGGCAAGGTTTGAAGATTCGATTATTTTATTATTTATTTTTATTGGAAGATTATTATACAGTGAAAACTGATGCCTACTGTTGTGATAATATGCTCGTTAGTGGCACAATTTTGGAAATACGTCCACTTCCAATAATACTTGAATTTTCCTGTTTCAGACTGTAATTTTAATTTGAACTTTCTGAAAATATACCTAGTGAAGGTTTTAAAGTTTAACAAACAAAACAATTTTGAAAACTGAACATTCTTTTGAAGCAAAAGATTATTAAAACAACATGATCAAATTATTTGTCATAGAGAATGCTGTGGTGACGCAGCTTGTATGAGGTAAAGGAGCTTGGACTCCTCGATGACAGTTGCCGCCTCAAGGCTGGCAAATATTCGTCTCTGTGATGTAAAACTAAATGCGTAAATTACGTTCGATCGTAATTACTTGCACATACATGCAAGTAATGTACAAGTACCAAACTGTGACCAATCTCAACAATGACGATGATGTCACAATTCTGTATACAAACTGGTCTGCCATTTCTTATCACTACAAGAAATGATGCACCAATATGTTCACACAAACATATGTAATTACTGCCTATGTGTATCTGTATGCGTGTAAATAAGCTCATCTATAAACTGTCCAAACTGGCTCTAAAATTACCAGTGTTTGCTCAGGTTTTGGCTTACCCATATGTGTTGCATATGAAGTGGTAAAACAGGCAATATCTGTTGATTACCTTCTTGTGAGAATATCTTTTTACAACAAGGTATTCCACAAATGATTTTTTACTTAAGCTTGTGAAGATGAAAAAAAAAGGGGTAGGTTGAGAAATTATTATTTTGTTTCCCTAGTGATTGATTTTATTTAGTTTCATTATTCACCCCATAGATCAGTTATTAACTTCCTCATTTTTTGAATATCAACAAAAGTACCATTTAGGAAGCAATACAATTTTGGAACCTTACTCTACCTAAGTAGTAAAGTTGTTTTTGGATAAATGATGATAACATTATGTATCTACTTGGATTAAAATGTGTTCTTCAAATTGGCAAAAGCTGGTAAATAAAGGCTCATTATTTTGGCAACTTTAAATGCTGTGACACTAATGTTGTGAGCAGTGAATCTCTGCATTCAGGTGTTGACTAATGTCCACACCAGTTTTCACCACTGTTGCGACATTCCCTGGCTGCTGATATCGAGTGTCATTAAGTAAGCTCTGGATACAACTTAAGCGGTAACGCTTACACTTACACTCATTATCAAGTATTTTTGATACTGAGCATCAGAATTGAACATTTTTACCTGATGATGCTCAATGCTCAAAGCTTAATGCTGATATCATGCTTAGTGGTCTTAGTGTTGTTGGAATCAAAATCAGTTTGACTGGGCGACGTTGATGTTGCTACATCTAGTGTGGTGACTGTAGATGTTTTCACCATGACACTGTAGTATTGACACTCACTGTCATGATACTGATGTCATGTTGAGTGTCACCGTAAAGAGAAGCCTTAAGTCAGTTCTTAGTTTTTCCTTTTAATTCACCTTATTTTTAAAAAAAAATTTTTCGTATAAAGTCAAAAGATGATAGACAAATTAATTATCACTTATGTTCAACTGTCTAAAAAATTTAGAAAAATTATATTTTTTGTCAGCCTAAAATTGACAAAGTGTATACCTAAAGCCTTGTTCACACTAGGCAAGTTTTCATGCTACTGTCCAGTTACTTGGAGTACTCTTCTGTTAACCATTAGAATCATTACACTGTTTTAACTGTTTAAAGTGAACTTCAGTCAGGCAGATCGCCGTATAAGATACTAATGAGATTCTGATAGAGCTACCTATCCACTAAGTTTAACTTGACTTAAATATCTGAAACTTCTCAGTGACTTCAACTGTTAACGGAACAGTAAGCACGCCAAATAGCTGGCTAATAACTGGAAAAATAGTCAAGTGTGAGCCAGGATCAACTCCAATAATGATCAAAATTAGGTTATTAACGCTCTTTGTGAATTATTCCAGAACGCATCAATTAGCGAAGTGTGTAATATTTGCAAGAAATGAATAAGTATATTTTGTGTTATTACCATCATTAGTTTGAAAACTTGCGTATCTCCCAAATTAAAGATGGAAACGTACGTAGTTCTAAGGCGACTCCGAGTCATTTATTTAAGAAAAATGTTCGAGTCCTGACTATTAATTTTGATAGTTATATGTGGAGAAGGGCGTAATTAAATCCATTTATAATTTATTTGTCGGAAAAATTAAAAAAATTTCACGGAAATATATGCAATGGTTTTGTAAACCTATATTAATTAAGAAAATTTGAATTTCTGTGTTGAAAAACCGATTTTTATATTACTTTATTAAAGAATTAAAAAAAAAAAAAAAATGAAACTAGCCAAAATGGAGTTAGGTACTACACCAATTAAATTGTCCTATTCTTAGATTTTGGTATATAATAATATTACTTAAAAGAAAGTGCCTCTTTAAGTTGGAAAGAGCTGATAAGTTTGGTTTCGGTACTTCGATCTCAATTCGTATCAATAAAAACAAATTGATTTTTGTGGGCAGCCAAAACGTTATTAGTAAACCAATCAAGTTTCAATTATTTTTCTGTCCTGAAAAATTGAAGAAAGTTACCTATCAGCTTTTGGAAAATAACCTCAGATACAAATTAAGATTCGGCTAGATGCATATTAGGCGTATTAATTCCATGAAAATCTTGGTTGCGATGCAATGCCAAATTATTAGAAAAGTTATGTTTGAAATTATCCGTATACTAGGAACTGAAAAAAATAATAGGCTACATACTAAAAATTAATAATTTGTTAATCATTAGTGTGAATCAGTTTAATAGGTTTAATTTAAAAATTATCTAAATCAATCAAAACAACTTCATGTCAGTGAAAACTCAACAGTGGTTCCTTACTTTCAGTGAAATATAGGGGAAGTGTTAGGCACCATAGATCGTTTTCTGCTTATATTCGAGTTACACCTCCTATACTGCAGTCAGTTAATCATGGAAAGACATTTTCTCTTTCACTCACTTTGTAGACTGAGCTTCCTTTTAGAAAATTCTCAGTTTTGAGCAAAATTGAAAGCTACAAACTTAGTATTTACAAGATCCAGCAATTACCTATGACGGATGCTCAAGCATACTTGGGAATTATTTTTCCCATTGAAAATTACATTTTGAGCTGAAGCATTGTTTTTGTAGAAACCCATTACTATCTTACCGAGGTTCATTTACATGTTCTCATCTCTTCTGCCAGACTTTTTCTTTTAGTAATCTTAGAACGTATGCAATCATCTATATAGGCATACTTACTCGGGCAATATTCCTATATTCAAAGAATATTATTTATTGTTTCAAAGTGTTGTGAGTAAATTGACCTTAGGTATTCAATAATTAAGCACACTGATATGGAATTTACTCGAAAATACCAAATTAATTTTTTACTCAATTTTCAAATTTTATGTTTATTCTGATATCTCATCGCCAAACCCTTGAGGTGTTCGAAATCAAATGGCTCATAATTTCCGACCTTCATGAATGTTGGTATTTAAATGCTGATGACGTCATGATACCTAGTTATAAGACACTATGCCGCCAAGAACACTGATATTTGATTTATCTTGAAATCACCTCCTATTTCGAGAAGTTTTATTTTTGACTTAAAAAATCCTACAGCTAAATTCTTCTTAAGTCTAGTTAAGTGTCTTGAATATGACAAAACATAGCTTACCTTGTCTTCAAATTAAATTGGCGAGTTAGTCTGCATTAGTTGAATAAACCAAAAGAAGAAACTTAACAAATTTTTAATTCATAAAAGGTTTAAGACTTGAAAGAACAAACAGCAGAATTATTTTATAAATGAGATGAAATACGAAAGAAAAATGACATTTACCAAAGTGGATAAATTAAGCATAAGCAAAGATAAAATAAAAACTATTGTGGACAATTAAATAAGGGAAACCATTAGAATTTCTATCGTTTTTACCTATCAAATTGTCTTCATAAGAATTGAATGGTTTGGTGTGTGAAAAACCCTTGTGAAACTTCAGGCTTCAGAGTTTCTTGTTTGTTTGAAACTGAGAGTTAATGAGGTGAAATAATATTTCTTATCTAATACAGATGAGAATGCACCAGAACCAAGGACTCACTGTATGCAAAGGAAGGCATTACAAGGCCTTTAATGACAGAGCAACTGCAGTCATCTGAACAGAGCTTGTCAAAAGTTTCATTGGCAACGCACCAAATTTCCCTCTTAATTATGACAAGAACACCATTTGATTGTATTGTCAACTGTTTTTTACCCACAGTTATTTTACTGATTGCCTTGAAGTGCGATATGATTGACTGCATAGGAGAACTTTAATTGCTACTACTAGAATCCTCATAGTATAAAGAATAATCCCTAGCTGTCTTCTGTCTCCAACCTAGTCAATCCTAAAGTTCTAGTCCTACCTAGTGACTGCATTAAGAAGAAAAAGTTCACAATTTTCAACATCCTCAGATGGAGTGTTAATAACACTGGAATGTGCCTACACAAGGACTTTAACATACGACTCATGACTTGGACATGCTACTATCCACCTATATGGAGGACTACAAGAGAAAAATAAACCTAGTACCGGGTATTGCTAATTCAAAAGTGTCTGAAAGTTAGATTCCATTTTTCTTCATCGTGTCTTTCTTGTTGGCCAGGTTTCCCTTACTTATTGTCTATATAATACTTAGTTGTCATAGGTTAAAGCAGAGAAGAAAAGTGTACATAGCAAATACAATGAAATTTAATAAATGAAATGAAGCAGATAGATGTTGGCAGTATGCATTTTATTAGCGGGGTTTTTACTATGCATTGAATTCTATATTCGGCAGTATCATATTTGAATTATCTGCCATCCAAGTGAAATTCTGCTGTTTATACAGGGTGTCAATTTATAACTGATGACTCTGTAATTAAAGTCTATAAATAGTTAGTAGAATTGTCTAAAAAATAATTTCATTTGGTTATTGTCTTCATCATCTTTCCTCTTCATATTTTATTTACTTCAGACACTATATTGTCTTAACTTAAGCCTTCTGTCTACATGATGTCATCAGAAGTTAAAAATATTTTTATTTTGACATCGAAAAAATTTCAGACTTCTCACCCTATATAGGTACCTAAAATGGACGCTGTTTGGAAACCACAGCCACAGAAGATAATTAAATCTACTATGCCATTCTTTTAAATTCAGTAATTTAAGGTTACTACTGACTAGGTATACCTACGTGTTACACGTATTGTGTGTGAGCCTACACGGTTACACGCTAACCTCTACAAGAGCAATTTGTAAAATTAATTGCGACACCTTGTAACGCCTTGCGTGAGGTAGCTAACATTTCATCGAAAAGTATGATTTTTTTGTGGAATGTAGGTATGCGTTCATAAAAGAAAGGAACAGGATAGGATTCTCTGGCTGCTGATGCGGAAATATACATAGGTAGGTAGGTACCTACGTTAAGAAACTGTACCCTACATAAACAACGAAAATAACGCGCATAGTTTTAGAAAGCGCTGCGAATGTATATCCAATTTTACGCTTCCTGCCTTCTTCGCGCACACAAAATAGCAATGCAAGTAAATCCATTAGGGAAAATCGTTTTATTTGTAAACGTTGTGTGCAGCTTGAGCGTAGATAAGTATCGTAATATTTTATTCCTTTTTTTTCGCGAACAATGAGAAGTCTTTGTTTTGGCGTTCTCTACTTGGATTTTTTCATTATTTGTGCTACAGAGAGTTTCAGAATTAGCTTCGCGAAGAAACTGCACAGGAGAATGCAAAGTTATTCGAATTTTAAAATGCACGTGAATTGGTAACAGTAAAAGGCAAAAGAAACGTAGTAGGTGTACCTACCAGTAAATGCGGTTGTGAGATTTTCATATCGAATACGAAAGAATTTATTGAGGCCGATGCACGAATGATTGAGCTACAAGTGGTCACGCTCCACATCACTGTCACCACTTGCGAGAAAAATTAAGAAGGGGCCCGCTTCTCCAGCTTGTCTTCACCAATAGTGAGAACGTTTTTATGAAATATTTCCGAATCGTGGTGGGTATTGGCACGTAGTTCCTTCGCTTTTCCACTCATCAATTGTCGAAAAAAACATTTACAACTGAATAGAAGTGAAAGTATCCCATTAACCTATTAGCAAAAATCACTAGGGATAAAAGTATATTATTATCTTCATAGAAGTTGCCACTTACGAAAATTGAGAAAATAAACTGTAGGTAGGCTACCTACTGTCCAATATTATGATTTAATTAATCGGAGCATTATCGGGTCAAACCTACATACAAAAATTTTGAAAAAGATTTGGTCCAATACCAAAGTTTCCAATAATTATAGCCGACCATTTCAACTTGTGGAGCAAACACTCAAAAAGTGAACATATGATTTCTTGTTGCAGTGGTGATTGACTTCTTTGGGATCGTATTTGCAACTCGGTGTTCTGATTTTTTTTTTGCAGGTTCACTCAAAGCCTTAATAATACATTTCACTCGAAACAATTTAATTCTGGATGCGTCATCTATCACATCGTCGAGGAAACACGTAGACCCAAAACACTCTGTTGAGTCCTCTTAACAACCAGTTGCCTATCTCACTGAACAAGAATAATAAAATATAGACTACGCTGCTAACTCAAGTATGAATGATTTCGTTTGATTAGTTCTGTACTCGCCTCAAATCATTTCTCCTCACTTGTGAATATACCTGTTTGAGATTAGTCCCCTCATTTAAATGTATATGCCATTGGTGAGATATTCCTGTCTCCTCTATATCGGAGATCTATTAACCAAGAATAGATCTGTAATTTCATTCTTTAAATGAAAAATGATAATTTACTGTGGAGAGAGAGTGGAGGATCAATTCAAATAGCATTCTCATGAGGAATGAACAGTTTAAGAGTAAGTAGATAGTATGAACAAGACCTATATTGAAAATTTCGGTGTTAAGATCAAGAGGTGATGTCCTCACTCAAATAATATGAATAAGTAAAAATGTAACCCGCACACCATGACGTCAATCGTTTGGCCGGTAAGATTCAATACATGGCCAGTACGAGGCAGTCTTCGAAATTTTGTTTGTATTTATTTTCACAGCTAAGCTAAACTTTTGTTGGACACATCAAATTAGAGAAGTAACTCCAAGGAATGAAAGGCGGCCAAGAACAAGAAGTTTGAGCCTTTAGAAGCCAAAACACTAATGAAGAAAACGAAATTGTCCATTATACCTACGTAGTTATTTACGTACTTACTTATTTTCGCAAATTCACTAGTTTTGAGCCTTACCATTTGGTAGTCTTTAGCGTCAAATTCACAATTTAATGGATATACCACTTTCCATTGAGTTAAATCCTATGCAAAATGACAAATTAGAGTAATGGTAACGCATTTGGAACAAATTAAGAGACTCCCATTTCCTCTCTTCCTATAGAAACATTTGGTTATTTTGTTTTCGGCCGTTTTATACTCGGTTCCATTTTTTCTGCCTTAAAAACGCGGAGGTATGCTTTTTGCATTACCTCGGTGAAACCATTCCTCTTATCTCAGTGATGCTGATGCGCCTCCCCGGCGTGCATCTCACCTCTAACCAGTATGTCTTGGCGCATCTTCTGTGCTCACTCAAAACTCATTTCCACCTACTCGTGCCTTCATTGCCCCTCAGTTTCTCCTCTTTTCTGCAATTTGCGGCTAATTCTAAGCGAGGCTAACCATTATATTCCGTTCAGTAAATGTTATCCTTGTTCAGCGTGACAGCATCACTTTTCCAACATATAATATCAATGTAGGTAATTTTTATTCTGAAATTTGATTTTATAAGCTCTTATTCTACTCACAACCGCAATTTTAAAATTATGCCAACACAGCAGCTAACTTTCCGCAACAAAATAGTTTTTATTTCGCACGAAGCTAAAATCAAAAATTAAAATTAAAATTAAAAGCTTATCTTTTAAAAATTCGTTTTCAATCTAAACTTATTTTAGTAATGTGTTTTTATTGTACGATTTTTATTTCGTCAGTACATGGAATCTTTTCATAAAATGTTTTGAGTTTTCACACAGTGGGGTTTATTTGGGAAAAAAGTTTTGACTAGGTTTATAGTTTCTACAGCATAATGAGAACAGTTTCACTCACCTACAACCAAATTTGATGACTTAATAATATAAGCGCGTGGCTTAAAATGGGTAAAATGTGAATTCCGGCTGGCTATCTGGTAAGTAGGATGGCACAATATTTTCATGCCTTCTGCAGTGTTATGTTCAGTGGAGTATCGAGAAATAATTCAATATATGTATGGATGTGTTCGTTACTTGGTAGTGTCATCTGGGGATCTGTCCCTCAGGGGTATAAAAACTGGCTGATAATAACAGTGCTTATAAATCTGAATAACAAAGACAAATTATTTTGCAAATTATTAATTTTCAGTGATTTTCATAATGAAATGTGATAGAAGTTGTTGTGTAGCAACAACCATGCTCCACCCTTTTGAAAACCACCACACTGTTTTCCAGCCTTATAGAGACAGACAGCCAAGCGGATGGATTTCATATATTTAAGTCATACGATACGTTATTAAACTTCTGGGAAATTTTTCTTTTGATGGCCCCATTTTTGGGGGGGGCCCGATTAAGTTCTCGCTGGTACAATCCTCGATTCGGATCTGTGCGTAGAATTTACTTATAATGATTTAATGAATAAAATTATTGAATACGTATCATAATAATAAATTCGAGTAATCTGAATGGACTCAGTTTCACCACTATCGTATTAAGCATAATTCTCGTTAAATGTATGGATAAGTTGATAATAAAATGAAATTTAATTTTATATGAAGAACAATAAAATTTTCATTTTCATTTTCTTCATCTTCGAATATGAATGAATGTATAGCCTATTCATTGTAAATACAAAAAATAAACACTGTTGTCATTAAAAAGAAAAGAACACAAAACAATGAAAAATTATTTTACAAACACCTTTTTTGGTGTCCTCTTTCAATCTTAGTCTCCAGTTACAAAAGTACGTTTGCATACTTTACCAGGCTAGATGAACGAAGCAAAATAAGTATATATAATCAAGTTCTTTCGACTGCAAAACCGAAATTAAAAAAGTCACAATAATATGACAGTGTCTCATTCATCCAACAGATAATCTGATTGTTGAACTGATCGTGGCTCTTATTTCCAACCCTCCATAGTAACAGTTTCACTTCCTTACTTAAATGTGACAATAACGAAGATAGTAAAGAAGACAAACGCCCCCAATTCTCGTTGAACTTTACGACCTACAATCCGCTACTTTATTGGTGTAATTAACTGACTTTTCACATTGTCTCCAGATACCAGTCGTACGTTCCACACAAAATGTAATAACGTCTCGAAAGTATTACTGCAGGCAGTTAGGAACATTTTCTTTAATCCCAATTGAAAACGTTGCTAAGAGGGAATATTGTACTCTCTGTGTAGTCAGACACGAAATTCGACGCCTAAAACTTTTCTTTACCATTGGCTACGGTTGGCTATTTTTTCGAATTAATGCTATGTTTTATTATTACTCGAATTGGCGAATAGCCCGAAGTGCATACTATATTAGTACCATTTATCGAACTTTATCTATAGGCATTGTAGCAAAGCCCATTCCAAATGAAATAAATGAGAGCATAAAAACGGAGTCTGTACGTTCACATTTTTGGAAAGTAATTCGTAAATTTACAATGCATGTGGTACCGTACTGACTCTCCATGGAATTTTTTTTCTGTTTCTGCCTTATAGAGTCAGAGTAAACGTAGATAAGTTATGTTTTATAAATCTAGGTTTAATAAAATTCTATTAACATACAGGCTTTGCGAGAAATAAATTTCTTACAAAATCAAGTAAATAAAAAAAAACTCAATATGATTCGTTATGATGAACAGTGACAAGATCTTAATGAAGTAGCCTATAATTTAAAAAAAAACTGTTTAGTTTAATTTTAATTTTTGATGACTTCGAATTTATGGAAATATAATGTACACTTAACCACAATTATCTATACGTATAGTCATCAGCACGTAGGATATACCTAGGTAGATACCTACTACATGGTGAATAATTTTTTTTTTCTTCATCTAATTATACACATTTTCGTGCGTGTTAAATTAAAATTATTATCTATTACTGTACATAAAAAACATGGTCTTTTCATGTTTATATAGGCTACTAAATATGGTTTGTTTCATTCAATGAAATTTATAGAGCTTCCATGGCGATGGAATCTTTCTCAATTACATTAAACTTCAGCCTAGCTTTAAGATGATTTTTTTTGTTTTCGAAGTCGAATGATAGATGAAAATTTGAATTTCGAAAGATAGATCTTACATTTAAAAGACTGATAAGAAGACTGACAAGAAGAAGAAAACGTTTGTATGTGTTCTTATTTCGTCTATTTTTCGTTCCAGTTAAATAGTAGAATTTATTTTCAGTTATTGCTAATCAGTTGACTTGAATATCCTGAATGAGCTAATAGTCAAAGAGATGATGTATACCAACTGAAACGTTTCTCGAATAATAATCGATTCCATTTAGACTACAATTAATAAGATGTTTGAAAGACAAATGAGATGAATACTTATTTAGAATGAGGAACATGTATCTTATCTATTACGTATTCAGTGGAGGTTTGTTCAAGTGTAATGACTGTTTAAGCTTACACCTAATTAACTCCTCCAAAGTGCAAACAACAAAATTCAATATACTTTTTCACCGAAATCCATTACTACAAAATTGGTTTTCTTTAACCAATAGAAACATTAAATTATTCAAAGAGAAACCCAGTCAATATTTTATCAACGTAACTTTAACTTGAAAATGAGAATAATATGTTTTTATAATATGATAGGTACCATAATGAATGAATCTAGCTATCGGTTGTTGATTTTTGTAGAGTACCTACCTACTTGAAATTGGTCATTTTTTGAGGGACCATTCTCAAATTTTGGATACATGTTTTCATTTGAGTCTTTCTCAGCCTCGAAGTAGGGATAAATTGAATGTATTTACAATATCAAGATATAGGTAATGTCTGTTGTTCAAATTAATTTTCAGTCGGTTTTGGGCCTTTTCTTGACATCGTAAATGGCTTAAGGATTTCAAAAGACGCGATTTTCATTGGTGGCCACATTCAGTAGCCATGATTCTCAACGATGACAACTGACAGTGGTTGTCCGCAAAGGAATCTCTGGATTTGTGTAGCAGTAGTATTCATCAGGCAGGCTATAGTGGTCGATTGTTGTAATTACTAGCCATGGGTTATGGCCATTGTCGTGGATTGAAGTAGCCTGTTGTGACTGGTAGTCATGGTCAATGTCCAATGTCACTAGCCGTTATTGCTGGTATAATTTGTTGACCATAGTTGCTAGTTGTGGATCACTTATTCCGTGGTCATATTAGCTTGCTTTGGTCGTTGACTTCGGTTAATGATTGTGATTGTTGGACTACGTTCGAAGACTGTGGAAGTGTAACTTGATGTCGGTAGTTATTGACAGTGATATCTGGTCATTATCCTTGTTGGCTGGTTATGTTCACAGATTCAGCTTTCTGGCTCTGATTGATGTTCTTAGGAATTGTTTAGTTTAAGTGTTAGCAGGGTTGTAAATAGCTGTGTCGTAAGGGGAGTCCACATATTCTCAGTGAGGTCTTCTCACCACCCCTGCATCCAACACAGAATTAACAAAACTGAAAAAAACAACATATTTATAGATGTTAAAAAAATTTTTCTTAGTCCAGAAAGAGGTCCGGACCACCAGGACTCCTTCATCTATATGTTTCTTTATCTGACACTATGTTTAGTGAATATGATAAATTTTTGTGATTAGTTACTGCCTTAATGGCGGTTATGATTACCAGAAAAATTTTATTGAAAAAGTTTGCTTGATTAGGAGTAACAACTGATACGTAGATTTAAAGTTTATATTCTCATAAAACTTGAATGAAATTTCGAAGTTAATGTAGATAGGTACGTTTAATTTTTAAATCAAAATTACGTCGCTATTCAGCACAGTTAGCCTTCATATAGTGATTTAGGCATTTTCGTTGTCTCCCCTCAAAAGTAAATCAAAATATTATTCGAGTGAACCTCGTACACTTAATATCTACTCCGGATATATGAAAAGTTCGTAGAAAATGAGAAACACAATTATTACAATATTCCATTCTTCCGTGCGGGGAAATATTAAGTGTATTGAAAATAAAATAAAATATATATTTTTAAATAATATGGTAATGAAAACCATTAAAGAACGTAGAGTAGATGCACCAGTTTGCAACAGTTTAAGGAAAATTTTGAGTTTGAAATGTCATAATTCAGTGTAGAATGAAGCTATTTGTTGTGTGAATGCTTCATTGCATGAATTATGGTCTCTAGATTAATATCTGCTTTTTAAATTTTTATTGTATCGTCCTGAATATTATTATTTTTTTTATTACTTTTATATGAAAATACCATTTGCCCTAGTTTGCAACACACAAATAATATAAAGACAAAATAGGAGAAAAAACGTGTATTCTGTATCATGAACTGGTTATATCAATCATACATTTCAATATTCCCCTTCCATAAGATTGGGGGACTTGACAAAGCTTTTATTGCGTGAAAATGAAGCTCATAATTATTAGTACTGAAACACGAGTGTTTGCACAACTGGGGCAAATAGTATTTTTGTATAAAAGTCAATACGAGAAATTTTTAAGAAATTTAATATTTGAAAAAGTAATATGAATGGTAATTCATGTTATCGTACCAAAATGATTAAAATAATTTGAACTTCCACATTCCAACTGAAGCAAAAAGTACGTGTTGCAATCTGATTTAACAATTTTTCCTCCACCATGGCAGTTTGCAACAATTTGTTGCAAAATGGAAATATTGACATTCAATGAACCATTTTTCATCAGATGAATATTACTAATAATTTTAGATGAATTAATCTAAAACACTGATTTTCATCAATATCGAAGCGTACTTACCTACCATTTTGAAACACTAAAATATTCATATTATAGAAATTATTCTCATTTAACTCGGCATTATTCATCACCTATTGTGCAGATTTCTCTTAAGAAAAAGCACTTTTTGCATTTTTCACAGCAGTTGGAATTTTCTTCGATTTATGGTTTCATCTATGTCACAGATGAAGTATTGAAAATAGATGGGAATCAATGAGTATTCTTTAATATTTATGATAAAAGTACTTCCCACTGATAAATGTGCTTATTATTCTTATTTCTAAGCCTTAAACTTCAAACTGTAGCAGATTGGCATATTGTTGTAAACTGATGCATCTACCCTACTTGAATGAATGAACGGAGAAGTATCCTACTAAAAATTAAATCAAAATTTACTGAAAAAGGGTTTGTTGCTTCTCTAAAATCTCCCCGAAAATCAACTAAAACTTGATTCAATAAACTGGAAAAAACAAAAAAAAATAAAATAAAGTCGTCTCTGAACATCAAAATGTTTCTTTCGGTAAAAGGATTAATCTTTCTCAGAATACTATTTGAGAGTTTACGATATTATTTGGACAAAATACAATAATTCCATTAAGATAATTTCAGGAATACTGACATAGATTTAGGGTTAGGTACATTGTTTCGCTCAACCTACCCTCCACTTAGTCGCACATTGAACACAACACGAATTTCACGTGACACTCTGTTTATTTTATAAACACATCACCCACGTCAAATAAAACGTAAATACGAGCTGTGAGGTTAATTTGGTTTTCATAAAAATTGACAGCTGTTCGCCCCAGTTATACAGCGGTGCGTAAAAATATGATGGCACATTTTCGCATTCTCATTGAATATTATTTTTTTATCCATATTTACATTTTATGGCAAGACTTTTGCATGTACTACCCACAGTCGTTTAAAAAGAATAAGCGGAATGTTCTGAATACAAATCTCCATTTTGTTCGGATGAAGTTTTCTTTATTATTCAACATCAAGTTGATAAATGAGCTGGCACATACCGTCAAAAAGAAAACGACGTACACGTAGGTTCACAAAATTGTATTTTTATGCACAATATGTTAATATATGTTTTGATTTTACGTGATCCTAAATAATTGATGATTCAATGCGCAAAGAACATTAATTACTAGCCACCGCTAATGGACAAGGTCTTGTCGATCCAAGATATGGTTTTTAGGCCTAGTCTACTTACGGCGTAATCTTCTCCCTCCCCCCGCAGTTATGGCAAACAAGTGATAAAATACAAGCTAATTACTAAAAAATTATTTAAGGAAAATTAACCAGAAAGAGGGTTTAGGACATTATCTTATAGTTCAGGAATAAATGGCTAAAGATGGAAATTGAATCGATTGTTAAGGTCATTAGACAGGTAAAGAACCAAAAAATAAATATCTTTCTACTCGCAAATTCGCTGTGGCAGCAACGTGACATTGCATTTTTTGATAGGCGGAGAAAATTGGCTACTCTGCAATTAGTGGTGTGAAAATATGAACGACGTCCACGTTAATTAATAGGATCCTTGGCATTTGAAAGAAAATCTAGCAACTAACGGATCTCTGGAGACATTTGAAGGATGTGCATCCTTGCTGCCGTTCATTCTTGAGCCACATACACTCATACAGACCAGCAAACAAGGTCGATTATTCTTTTCGATTCATTTTGCATCAATGCTGCCACACACTCTTTTCTCCCTGGCGTAGGCAATGGCAAATGCACAGTAACTGTAGCATTTTCGGTAACAAATAACGAAGGCTTTTTGCTTCACTCTGGATGACATGATAGAATGACATCATCAGGGTGTAACTTTCTAGTCACCAAAATGTTGGAAAACACTTGGGCGAATTTTCATCAACTAAATTCAACAAAAATGCATAATGATAACATTCGTAGGTACACTTAATACAAAAAACAAAATTTTAAAATTATTAACATCTAATTTCTACGTGATGTTACCTGCAATAGTAGTTGATCGAAATTGCAAATGGCGTGTGTTTTTCCGTGTCATCTTGTGCTTACCTCGTCATTTAGTATTCTTGCTTTCAAGTTTTGGCTGCTCAATGTATGTAACTGGTGCATTCGGTAATAAAGCGGAGCTCTATCGAAGACTCCAAAGATTTGGGCCTACATTAATTTTTTTTAAGGTTCTCAGGAATCAGTAACACAAAATTCCATTGAAAGTACCTACGTGTAATTTATCTCTTTACACAGTCTACACTAACCCTGGTGGAAATTACGCAAACAAGTTCCACAACGCATGTTCCAAAAGAAACAGATTCGATAACTACAATGTTCTGCAGACATGAACAAAAACGAAATATATGATCGCCCAAAAATAGGTATCGAAGTATCCTATTAATTGTTTTGACCTCCCTAAAGTAACATGTACAGTTTGTTATATTTTCTTTTTTTAAATGCTGCGTGGGTACACTCTCTCGCTTTATTTTACGTTTTCTCTTAAGCCCCTCGAAAACCTATTACTACGAATTCTCGGATGATTTCTCCCTTTCAATCGCTTCACGTTTCATTACGCCAACCATCTACTGTACTCGAATTCTATCTCTTCTCACGATTTTTTTGGCTCTCTCATTTTTCAGCTTCAACAAACGTTGTTGCCGACATGCCCGTTATTTCCTCGTTGCTGTTATGCTCCATCTTGTTCCATCTTTTCCCCTCCAACCGTCTTTTTTCTCTCTTCTTCAAATGGTAATACGTCGTTTATATTCTTCCTCTCGATATTACTTTTTCGACAGATGTAATAAGTATGTTAAACAGAATTTTCGAATGATAAAAAAAATTGGGTCTCTAAATTTGACGTTGGGGTTAAAAATAAAGAAAAAAGAAAAAATGGAAATAAATTATATCATTTTTTCGTTCCCGTCACGTTCACTAAATTTTAAACTAATTTATGGGTGTGCAGTTCCAGTACATTTCGAGGCTATTGTAAATAAATATATGACTAACGAAAGGTACCCTTGCGCACCGCATCATATTGTCACCTGTAGACGATATAATGTCAGATACCAACGTCTCACCATAAAACTAAGAAAGAAATTCGTCAGCCAACATTTCAAAACATCAAAAACGAAAAATGTTTTTCAGTTTTGAAAGGAGACTTAATTATTTCCTAATTGCCGTACCCAGCGAGTAATTCTCTTGCATTCGGCCCTCAGAAACTACTATGCGTTATCTTAAGGCCCCTACACTTCAAGTGTGTAACGTTTTCTACTTATAATAGAATTTTCTTCTTATGCATGAATATTTTGAATTCTACCATTACTATTCCTTTTAAAGAGGGATTAGGTTTTCATACTTTCGTATTCACTATCCCTATCTACCAACCTGAATTGAGTTACAAAAAAAAAATTCTCAAGACCTATACTCTTAGACACATATCGTCAAATAGCCGAATAGCAATCATTTGTCCAAATTTTACGCCACTTAACATTTGCAATGGTTAAACTGAAATGAGGTACAAAAAAAAAAGGAGGATTTAAATCGAGTTCCAAAAACAACACGAGCAAATTCCTATGGGAGACGTAAAAAGAAATTATAAATTCATCAGGTAGGCTAGCATGAAATAAATTTGATGCAATAAAGAAACGGAGTAATTTTTTGTCTCATTTGTTTCAAGCAGGTACATTTTATGTAGGTTTTCGAAGAAAATCTGTATATTAAAATTGATCTAGTGTTGAGACCTTGGGTAGGGGTTATGTTTTTTTTTCGTCTCATGACCCCAGAACATTTTTGGCACTATTAGCTGAAACTTATGGGCGTATATTACATGAATCCTGGATATGTCGAAGCGCAAGTATAAATTGGACTACCTGAGATCCATTAGAAAAAATGTATAACACCAGTAATAAAAATTAGGGTAGGTATGAAAAATAAAGGATGCGATGTTGCCATAAACTGGGATTTAGTGCGTGCTTCTGATGTGTCTTTGCTTGTCAAAAGATGTGTATCATAAACAACTGTGGTGCCACGAGTGAAAAAAGTAAATCACTAAAACTCTATGTAAGTTAATATAAAGTGAAAAAATGGGACCCAGGTGAGATTTCAAATATAGTGTCTAGGGGGAGTGAAGAGATACCAAAACATTGATATAAACACCTTGATAAGTCGGGGCCCTCAATTAGTCCAGTAGGTACATATCTTGAAAGGGCCTCGTCTTCTACTAATTACGTATGTATACATAATCACTATAACAAATGTACAGGTTGAAAATTGATTCGCCAAAATTAATTCGACAAAATTATTCCCTTAAATTTGATGTGCATGTGTCAGAAAGAACGAGAACAAGAAATATAAACACAAAATATGTTTTTTGGTTTTTTTTTTATCATGTATGGCCAAATAGTTAACGAATAAAAAGAATGAACGGAAGAGAGAAAGAAGAGGAAGCGATGAATTTTTTTATCAACTCATGCACCAAAAAGAGGTTATTATTACTAAATCAATTTTAATTAGCAAAATATGAGATTTCCAAAGCAGTTTGGAACATCGAAAATGGTTTACATTTCTTCACCGAGTATAGAAAAGTACAAAAATGAGTTTTTTTTCAACTGTTTGTTGTTTATTTCTTCACAGAACCCTATTATACATACGCTAGTTGCAAAATGTCACAGTGAAAAAATGGCATTTCACATGGTGATGCTTACACAAACAACAAAGTTCACTTCTCAGTCTAATATTTAATTATATATCTAAAATTCTATTCGTAAATGAAGTTTAACTGTTTAATCGAATAAATAAAAACCTCTTTTTGATGGAATCGTTGAAGAAAAATCATAGTCAAGTAGTTAGCCACTGGTGATAATCAACTTATTGCACTTACAGCATGCGCCTGCAACTCTTATTACAACTACGCAACTTGTTGATAGCCAGTCATTTTGCTGACTAGTTGAGTAAAATACTATTCTCTTTTTTTTTCTTTGTTGACACGTGGAAGAGATATTTTTTACTTTTTTTCTTTATTCATTGTACCAGCAGATGTTGTGGATTGATTCAAACCAAAGTGCAGCAAATTGGCAGTTCAGGACTTGTATATGTATATATATAAAATGTAATTATGTGCATATTCCTTCGTAACTTCATACACGTCGCAATTTTTATCCGTTGTTCTTGCAAATTGGATTACTTATTCGGATCCTAACTAAAAGAAACCCTATTGATTTTGGTCTAGGTAAGCCAGATAGTGTGTTTCATTTTTGGAGCTTTAATGGTTATAAAACGCGTAAATTTTAAGCAATAGGTACAAAATTTTGTAAAGGCATGGAATAATTATATTATATTTTCACATTCTGCAAAATATTTCAATCGGCTTAAAGGTTTATGCGTTGAATTAATTTGAAAAAATCTCCAATTATTGCTGAGATGAGCAGATAATACCAGATGAAACAAAAAATTTGCATAATTTTCATTTCTTGCGCAGTTGAGAATACAATGGAAATAATTTTTGTATTTAATTTTCATTTTGTTAAATAAACACAATCACCCTCATGAAAGTATTTCGTAATCTTGATTTTTTTGTGTACTTTGTTTTACTTACTATCCTATGTGATAGGGTCTTAAAAACAAATTACCTATTTTTCTATTTGCAGGCACCTATAGTAGCCTATTTCAAAAACCTTTTGAATTTGGCATATTTGATTTTGAATTTATAGAATAGATACCTATGGAATTTTTTTGAGGGGTTTCTGACGTTTTTATCACTTTTTGTTGCAAACATTGTTTTTTTCACTTTTTGTAGCAAATTTTTACATTTCATTACAAAATTTGTTTTCACTTTCCATTGTATATGATGTCATCTTTTTACTATGAACCTCAGATTAAACATTTCTAATGTTAAAAGTTGTGTGGCAAGCAGGCCTGCTGTTCTTTTGTTTGCTAAGCAATTCGCACATGTGTATTATAACCTCGCAATAAAAATTCAATATAGCATGAATTTCCTTGACACTTCATCAATTGTAATTTTACCCATCAGCTGGAAAATACTTTCGATATTTCCATTTATGTATTTATTCATTTATTTATTTATTTCGATTTTTTTGTTTAAGAATACCTACATTTTCTAGCGTGACTTGCTGCGGTAGAGTTTCTTTATTTTGCCTTTTTTATACCCATCAACTATTGGTATAATGATAAATTAATACCTCGTTTTCAAGCTAACTAGGTAAAAGAAAAAACACTCGTGAAACCTTTTTGAATTTCGCCATACCGTCTTTCTCGTAAGTTTAAGAAAAGATGGATAATTCATCTTACGGCTTGTAAAACCGATAGGATAACAAATACGTTGAATACCTTACCTTAGAATTTTGTACACATACTTGAGTGTCTCATTTGGCCGAACGAACAATCACAAATACGAATGAGCATGTTCGGTATGCAATGCAAAATATTATTTCTTTTCTTTTCTTCATCCATTTTTCTGATGGTTCTCGTGAAAAATCTGTATGTTTTTTTTTTTTCTTTCGAGTTGATTTTCATTTTCCGACAACCTATAGAAATTATTTAAAATTTTCGCGAGAAGACGCGAATGCACGATTGTAGTTTTATGCTTGGCATGTTTTTCGGCAAAAAAGGAAGCAAATATGAAAAGAAGACGAGAACTTTTAGAAAAATGTTGAAATACTTTTTTTTATCGAATTCGATGGGGCTTTTCAATGGTAAGAAATGAAAATTTTTCATATTTAGTCAGCCAGGAAAGCCAAAGTTATGTTACTTGATTATCATCGCACGTATTCTTATTTATCATATTGTGAAAACGAGATTTTCGAATTTCGAAAATAACTCATTTCACATATTGTAAACATGCTGTAAAAGAATCTGATGAACACAAAATAAAAAATATTCAAATTGAAAAGAATGCGAGTACCTTGGACTACCTAACGTGAGTTTAGCTACTCTTTGACTCGTGGGTATTTGAGACGGTAAGTTCGAGAATATACGTAATTATAACAAAAAGCTTAACCAATATCTGAATGGAAGCTATAATTTTCATGATATACCCGTGTGCAACACATTGTCCGTTAGATATTGTCCATCAATTTCGCAATCATGAAATCTTCACCCGTCAAAATAACACATAACCACACGTCATTGTTAGTATTACTAAGCATGGTATGTGTACCTAAAAGATATCGTCGCCCTGGAACAGAGGACCAGTTCAAATGCGAAAATTGTATTTTCATGATTTTCACATATTGTTATAGTACGGAGCGATCACTTTCGGCTAGATAAGTAACTTGTTACATGTCTAAAATACTTAAAAAATCCTTAAAACTAAGAATCAGAAATAGCTGATCTCCATGTGATTAGAAGTAGTTGGTGCAGAATGAATGCAAGTCCAGTTACAATATAGTTCTGCATTCAAATACGTTACAATAAATGAAAAAATTGTTGGAGCAGAATGAACTTAAATCCATTTAAAACAGTTCTGAATTCACAAAGCTTACTATATTTCAAACAAAAGTTGGTGCAGAATAAATTTAAGTCCATTTCAGATAGTTTTGTATTCAAATTTTTACTATCATACGAATATTCAGTTATCTCAAGTCCCGTAATAATGGCAAATAGAAATTTTTTTTTTTTAAACAGAGATTAAAACATGCTTAAAAATGGCTTTTAACTACAAAATGATGAACTACTATCCCTGAACTTACAACGAAATAAAACTTTGTTTTAGCTCTTATGAAAAATTTCATATTTGGACGTACTCTAGTTCTTTTTTAGGGCAACGATACACATGAGTACCTACAATCATAGCATCATAGTATAATTAGAAAAAGAATATAATTATGTATGTAGTTATTGATAGACACGAGTGTAGTCTTACAGATTTTGGTGAGCATCGTACAATAAATTTACTGTTAATTTTACAGTGTATAAAGAGGCACTGATTTTGCTTTAGAAAAAAAAAGTGTCTACTAAAATCATCATAAAAACTTGCGAGAAAAAAAAATTTCTTCGAATCTACAAATGTGGTATGCGACCCTGGGTGGCAGAATCCACTCAAAACACACCAATATATGGTTCCAAAACACTCTACTATGAAGAATAAGGGCATCCACCTACAATGAAGTGAATGTAAGATTGCCTGGTTTAAACATGCCCAGTCAACCATTGTCCATTTTATAACTATTTTATAAAAATAACCAAATTTAACTGAGTGAGATTGCCTAGTGGGAATTCGCTGGTAGGAAATTGACCCAAAAAGGTCACCAAGTGGGAATTCAGGTAGGGCCAAGTGTCCGAGAGTTTAAAAAATCAAGCCATTACAAAAAGCATAGAGTGAATTAATAAAAAAATTTACAGATAAAGAATATATCTTACGGAGATGTACGGTGTTCAAACGCTGATTGACGGAGCAGCAAAAAGTTTACAATGTGTTAGACTATGTTTTCTGCTCCATCAAAAAAGAAAAACAGAGTGGGAAGCCAAAACAGGTTTTAGAACATTATAATAATACAAATATATTAGAAACACTTCGTAACAGCCACCAAGTGGGGGCTACAAAGGGTAGGCGAATTTAGAGGGAAGAAAAATATTGAAAGAGGGAGAAAATTTGTAATTGGTGCAGACGGAAGTTAGGTGGCTATTCTTACTTTCAGCCTCTCACGGCGTTTTATTTTTAATTTCGGGAATTTTTTATTTCGAAAAATAATTTTAAAAATTTTATTATTAGCTGAGGGCAAGCCATATCCGTCACAAATAAGATGAAGCAGATTTTTAAATTTTAAATCCGAACAATAGCGACTGGTATCAACAATAGTAGATTTAAGAAAATTAGTTCAGTTTGTAAAATAATGTCTCAAAACATAATTTTCTTGATATTTTTAAAAACAAACAGATTTTTTCATGCAAAATTTTCATGAACCTACAAAGAAAAAAGGTCTCTGAATATTTATTATTTTTGTTTGTGGGAGATCTTTCAATCTAAGTCCCTTTAAGGTAATGGTCATTTGCAGACCTTTGAACGCCTCACTGTACCTATACCCGATCTACTCGTATCTGGTGACTGGCCATCGTCAACGATTTTAAAATATTTTATTAATCGATTTCCGGCAGTATTTTATGCTCACGTCATATGGAATATGAGAAGGATTTTTGTTTTTTCAGAAAGGGCTAATGGGTGTTGAGAAACCCTTACATCGGTTAGACATATTTGTTTAATGAATATTACTTGGGTGTAGCGAGTTGTAGCTCATCGGCTTTTCTAACTTATCAAATCTTGAAACTATTAGACAATTTTGTATGAAACAATGAAACTTTCAGAAAAATGGTGTAAACTAAAAGAAGTGCAGCTGATCTACAAGAAAAAAATTGTTAAATTGATCGAGCGCAGAACTGATCCATTTTCTCCGAAAAAGAATAGTATAATTAGTCAATCATCAATTTCATCAATTTATCACATCGATATTGTGAATTTTAGACATAAATTTGATTTTAGAAAGTCATCGTGCAGCAAGTTTTGCAAGAAAAAGTACTTTTTTTTTATTAAAAATCACATATCCCTAACATTCTTTTGATATATAAAATATTTATATATTTGGAAAAAAATTACCAATATCCCACAAATACGATGCATGCGATAAAATTTACCAATTAATTATCATGTTTTCGAAATATTTTACGATATGTCAAAAATTACTATTTTTTTGTGAAATGAAAAATTATTTCATGTTCTAACCAAGAACAATTTTAGGAAATAATTCAATGGTTTTCTTTCCTGCAATGACGCGAATTGTGGATTATATTAAAAAAAAAAAAAAAAACCGCTTGTGTAAGAAATAAATATCCAACATTTCTAAACGAAATATAATGTAGTTTTCTACGTACTGGTTGCGAAAATATAAGCCAAGATTTTAGTGTCTCTGTTCAAAATCTAATGCAGGCCAGTGGGTGGGGGCTGGCTGAAAATTAACCTTTTTCTGCGACCGGGTTGTTTTTGGATTAAAACGAGTGATTTTTTCAATGACGGATAGAAAATGAATTTTTCAGGACCATTGTCAAAAGGGTAAAAGAAGAAAAATCACACTAAATAGCTAATAAGTTGGGAACAAATTAACAATCAAAATCAAAATTGGTAGGTTTGGTCTTTGTATAGAAGGTACTCTGTATACCGAATTTCGTGACTATTGAAAGAGAATTGCAACTTTTATTGAGATAATATGAAAAATTAAAAACTCCAACAGCTCCAGGGAATTAACCATAATACTAATAGAAATCAAATTTAGAATCATGTTAGATATACTTTCAATCAATACCTGTACCAAATTTTATGGCTGTAAGTTAGAAAATTACTTCTTTTAAAGCCAATAATTTGCCAAAACTGCAACAAAAATCGCCCCTATCGGACGTACCGTAAGGCTTATCCGCAATAAAACTGATAGATATTGTCCATAACCTAAGGCACGTATTTGTACCAAATTTCAAGCCTATCGCGACCTGTACCCTGTTCAATAAAAACGCATATAAACTTACCTACCGAACGGAATATGCTCTTGATCCAGACCAAAAACAATAAGATTCGTCCTTAAATGGATCTGAATATGTGTTTCAGATTTCAAAACAATCCGATCAAAATTACGCTTGGAAATGGATTCGACGCAAAAGGTAGTACATAAAAGCAATAAATGAATTTTTTTAAATAATGCCAAAATATTGAGGAAATCATGAAATGAAAAACGTACCCACTAGCCCCCCTTTGGGTTCGAATACTCAGGCAATTTTAATAAGTAGATTTCTAAGAAAAAAACTCGGCGCTTCGCGCCTCGGGAGGGGGCTCTGCCCCCTCCACCCCCTGGGATGTTATTACTTTGAGCCTGACGGCTAAAATGTAAAATACCTGACCCTTCAGGTTTTAGCCCCCTCCTCTTATGATGACTATGCCAGTAATAACATGAACGAATAATAACGATAAGACGTGTAGCGATATACAATCAGTGTCTTTATTATAATGTGTGGTCTTATATGCGCTACTTTTGGGTCGCTCTTTCCTGTCGTTTTTTGGCTGGGGACCCATCGCTAAAACCTGAAGGGTCAGGTTAAAAAATCTACTTAAAAAAAAAAAGAATTATAAGCCTACATAAAAATTACAAGAACTATTAGATAATATTACTAGAAAAATTGTTGCTTTTTATGAGAATACTTTGAATTTGCTACGGGTAGTTTCATTAACTTGCGGTAATATTATGTATTGAGGTATCTCGGTAAAATATGCCCCGTTTACCGCCAACCATCAACACCAGTTGATTATTTATTGGTAACCAGGTTTTTTCATTCTGATAACTGTTTCTCTCTTTCGAATATAGGTGTATATTCGAAAGTAGCGAAACTTTTATCTGAATTCGGCCTTATCTATTACAATTACAGTTAGTCCGCTCTCGTAGTATATTTGGCCGATCACTCTATGTTCGACTTCGGTACTGACATGATTTAATATTCACGTTTTTCTGTCATACATTTGTCGACTCCTCATTCATCCCCGTTTGATGTTCAATGGTTTGTACCTTTAATGACATTAATAAAGGTCCAGGTATGTACACTTTGTTTTATTTTGTCACTATAATGTGCTGAACTTTTCTACACGTGGGTGAAATGGTGGGGCTAGTCCTGTTTCCACAATTGTAACATGTTCTCTTCCGGTGGGTTTTCTGCGTTTCTTGTTAGCTGTTTTCTTAACATTTTGGTTCGTTATTCCAAATTGTCCACGTTCAAGGGGTTACCGTGAACCGTTCCCTGGACTAACTATCCAGGCGCACTAGATTTTGGATTTATATCTAGTGTTGGTTCCTCTATTTGTATTTCTAGGGACATGTCAAGTGAGTTTTGGAAGCGGGTTGGGATGTTACGGGTTGGGATGTTACGGCGACTATTGGTGATTTTTTGTAACAAATGCTTATAGTCAACCAGGTTTATTTTATATGGCGTGTTGCCACCCCGGTTGGCATACCACAGTATTTTATCGTAATTAGCCTAACGTAAATAATATATATATATATATATATGTATATATTAATTTTGTAATTAAGATAAGATATAAATCGATCAGAAATTCGCGAATTATTCTGAAAATAGTGTCGTAAACTCGAAGTGTCCTCGCATACCAATGAAGTTTCATCAGTTTGGATGATTGCTCGCTCAAATGTCGTGTATTAAAACACATTCGCCTTTGTCCCGTTTCGTTAATTCGTGTCATTTCAATTAGGTACTACGAAAATACGTAACGTTAACCCTGCAGTACGTAGACTACATCCCAATTTTCTCAACGAAGAGAATATGTAGCGGGTCTACGCCAAACAAAAGTTCCCATTTTTATTGGAAAAATGATTTCCCACTGAATTTTTTACAGCTCTAACCAACGACTTTCGGTTACTTGCTTTTTTTTTTTTTTTTTTTTTTTTCAATTGTTTATACTCAATTTTCTTTTTTCTTTATCCTTTAATTCTCGAACGAGTAACGATCACAATTTATCTGTAATCTGATTTTTGTAGCAAACTATATTATTATTATCATTATTATTATTGCTTAGGTATTATTATTATTATTGTGTTTGCTTCCTCGTAGGGTATCCCAATAGAAATTAAACCAAAATTCCTTTCGCATTCGCATCCACCTAAACAAACCCACGAACATAAATCGATATGTTGGGCGAAGAAAATCTTTCTCGATGATAAGTTATCTATTATGGTCTCATAACTAATGGTCGATTTACTACCCGGCTATAAGGAAGTTAAGAACATTCACAAAAACAAAAACAAAAAAAAAAAAGAAAAAAGTAAGAGAGAAAGAGAAAGAGAGAGAGAAAAAACCTAAAAATGATTGATGAACGCTACGTGTGTTGAAAAATGGTTTTTCACTTTTCGAGTTGTTGTGTCGGCTCGACTGACTTTGATACCAATTTCTCAGATGAATCGCGTGCTTTTTTTTTTTTTTTTTTTTTTTTTTCTTCGTCTTCGACACAATCGCAAACAAAATTATATTGTCTGGAAGTGTAGGCTCAGTTCCTGTGTCAGGGTACAGCGGAAGGAAATCAAAATGAAAGAGAGAATGAAAAAAAAAAAAAAAAACAAAAAAAACAAAAAAAAAAACAAAGAAAGGGTGATAATTTGATCGCGTCGAGGTGAAACGAGAAAAATCGCAAATACACGCCGCCATTTAACTTTGTGTGTGCCAAAAATTACATTCGTGTCGGTTATATACTTAGTATAGATAGGTTTTTCGATTTTCGGTAAAATAGACGATAACTTAAACGATTCGATTTGTCAATTCAAGTCGACGAGTTACGAAGACATGTACAAGCATTTATATTATCCTGCTTTTTTTTTTCCTATTCTTTTCTCTTTCTCACACTCTCGCTCACTTTCCATCTCTGTTTTGCTCGCGCTTTCTCTATCTTCTTTCTTCTGTGTAGTCACTCGCGAATAAAAAAAAAAAACTAAATTTCTAACCACGACGTATAAATATAATATAATTATAACCAGCTTACGTTTTATATTCGTTCGTTTCAGTTTACGACTGAAACTTTTCACATACACGTCCGTGTTTTTATTCTAACATCTGCACACCCTTTGCTTCGGTGCGTATGTTTACTCTCCGTCTACTTTGTTATGCAAAAATGTCACCAATTTTATTCCATTACGCGTTCGTTCCCCCCCATTCGGCGTAGGTACTTGTGACAAAGAAAATCGTTCGACGAATGCGCATAATACATTATTTACGTATTCGCGCGATCGAAGAAATTTAATTTCATACGATATCCGTACGTTGTTAGTGCGAGTACTTTGGTACTATCTACGTTTCGTACGTCTCTTCGATTACTGCGATTATATTTCGATGCTAATGAAATTTTTCATTCGTTTTTCTCGCACATCGAAGAACTGTCAGTAGTGCTACCCATTGTTGCGACTGAATCTAATTCGACTAACTAGCGTTTGTGTTGTGCAATGCTTAAAGGGAACTATGGATGAGAACCATCGCACTTGTTGCTCGTCGATAACTATCGATAGTTCTGACCCTGTTATCGGTAACTATCGGGACCACCAATTCTCTTCTCCTAACACTTCTGCGAACACTCGATTTTCTTTATAAAATCATTTTTATGCAATTATACTCACTGCTACACCGATACTCGTTCCACTGCTCATTCGTTTAACTTTGCGCATCTCCGTTTCTAAACACTTTCTAATACTTTGTACTTTATATCTCAACCTCTATAATAATTATAGATAACTATCCATAGTTCCATCCTCCCTCCCCTAACCAAAAAATTCTGAAAAACGTATTTGTAAAAATATAAACTAACAATAAGATAGAAATCTTCGAACTGATACAACAGTTTCTAGTTAAGAAATGAAATGACGATACATTCCAAGTAGCATCTTCAATTAAGAATACAATTTTTAGCATTGAAAATACTTCTCGAGTCAGTTTGTGAAAAAGTGTCCACCACTCAATTTTCACCGATGTTTTATGGGTGAATTGTAAGAAAAGAGGTAAATAACAATGATAAAAAAAGTGGAAGGAGAAAATAGTGATGAAAAATAATGTGGGAATGGTAACGCTGTTTCAGGAACAAATGTGAAAATGAAAGAAAACGAGAAACGAATAACTCTTTTTTTAAGTAGGTTTTCTATTGAAAATCTACTTATTAATCTTGGTGTTATGGAATGATCTAGTGGTTGGGGTAGGTACGTTTTTTCGTCTCATAACTTCAGAAAAATTTTGGGATTAATAACTCAAATCCGTTTAATTCGTATATACAATTTTATATATCATATGTATATATACATATACACCTATATATATATTTATATAAAAGCCAATTTCTTGTTGCCACTGTATAGGTGCAATTTTTCTCCAATACTCACGAAATTTAGAACGAACAGTAGTACTAAACCAATTATTACGGATTGGCCACACGGTACTTCCGGTATGGCTATTTTCGTTTTTGTTTTGACTATAAAATTTGTAATTCTCGACCAATAGCTACGAAATTTGAAACAAAAATTCAGTATGATATAAATTTTTGTGTGAATCGGCCTTACTATTCGATTTTTTTTGGTTATAAAATTATCAGTTTTCAATGAATAGCTGCGAAATTGTAACAAATATTACAACTTGGTATAAATTTTGGTGCCGACCGGTCGCATGGTATTTCTAGTAACACGATTTTCGTTTTTACTTCGCCTATAAAATGCCTAATTTTGGACCAATAGGAACGCAATTCGAAACAAATATTTATTACGATCTATCAATAACTTTTTAGTCACTACCTTATTCTACATTTTTGGAAAGCCTAGTGTTTATAAGGGAGCTGCTGCTGCGTTAGTGTTTTTTTTTTTATTGTTATTCATTTCCAATGCCCTCCTTTCGGCTTACAACGTGTGAAACCTGTGTATTTTTTATTTATGGCATTTCAAACTGACAACTTTAACTGTGAGGATCCGAAATTTGGAAACTATCGATCATTATCATTAACAGCAGCGCTGCTTATCGGTAATTAACGATGGTCCTTCTTATCAATGACCATCGGTAGTTATCATATCCCTACTGCGAACAGTCGCAAACAAAATATATCTAAAAAATACAAATACTCGGTGGTTTGTAGGTAGGAATTTTCTTTGCAATCCCATTCGGTTACCGGCTTCTGATAGAAACGGTGTTGAGATCTAGAAGTGTGCTCATTCGGAAATAAATAAAAACGCAACCCGCATCGCATGATGTCATCCGTTTGTCCGGTAAGATTCAATATATGCGCCGATATGGGGCAGTCTTTGAATTTTTCTTCGCAATTATTTTCAAAGTTAAGCTAAACTCTTGGTGGATGTATCAAATTAGAGAAATAACTTCAAGGCATGAAATACGACCAAGAACAAGAAGTTTGAGCCATTAAAAGCCAAGGTATTGACGAAGAATAAGAAATTGTTCATTATATCGTCGTAGTTATTTACGTATACCTACTTATTATCGCAAATTCACTGTTTTCAAACAATACCATTGGTTTTCTTTATAGTCAAATTCACAATTTGATGACATATCACTTTCCATCAGTTCAATACTATGCAAAAACACAAATTAAACTAGTGATGAGGCATTTGAAACATATTAAGAGATCCCCATTCCCTCTCTTCCTATAGAAACATTTTGTTATTTTGTTTTCGGCCGTTTTATACTCTGTTCCATTTTTTCTGCCCTAAAAACGCGGAAGTATGATTTTTGCATTACCTCGGTGAAGATTTCCCACTGCTCTCTGCATTCCTCTTGTCACAGTGGTGCTGATGCGCCTCCGCGGTGTGTATCTAACCTCTAACCGGTGTGTCTCGGCGCATCTTCTGTGCTTACTTTCTAAACTCATTTTCACATGATCGTGTCTCCATTTCATCTCAAAAACACGTTCCTTCCAAGTGAATTTTTCATAATTAGCTTTTATCATTTACTGCTGATGGATAGATTCAGATGCTCAATATATTTCTGTTCAACGAATTTTCTCAAACTTGAGACCTATCTAGATTATTTTTTCGTACCAAAAAACAATTGTCTTTAAATTTTAGCAACATAGTTGGTCTGGTTATTCAAAATGAAATTTTACAATGTACATATACCTACATTTATACACAGTGCAAACATATTTACCTACATACAGTGTTCGATTTGAGTTTTTTCACCAAGAAGTTCTACAAATTTTTCAGCCCTTGAACTTAAACATCAGTCAGATAATAAAGTTGAAATTGTACGAATGAATATAATATTATACTACGAAAAAAAGTCCGCCACTTTACTGACCGTTTTCTACATAATATAATTATATGTAGGTACCTACTTATTTACATATCCGATGATTAAGATTGTCTATCCCTGAAACCTGCGAATTTTTCTCTTTTTTTGGCGACCAAAGGTGTCGTTGAACTTGCACCTCACTCCATTTACGACCATGTTATCATATCATAAGTCTGATTCACACATGGCTAGTTTCCTAGCTACTAGCCACCTACTAGGGGTACTACTCTGTTAACAGTTGTAGTCACTACGCCGTCTCAGTCATTTAAAGTCAACTTTAACTCGGAGGATAGTCTTATACAAATTGCATATTCGAATCTTTCATACAGCGAACTACCAAGTTTGAGTTGATTTTAAATAGTTGAACGGCGTCATGAAATTCAATTACTGTCAACAGCGTAGTATCTCCAGTAGCAGGCTAGCATTGTGAGGATATCCTTAAGAGTCCTGTGGGCTTGGCATATGCAAAGGAGACTTGTCTGTCGAAGAAATGTAGATAGACAAGTGACTGGGCTGAGGCGGTTGCCAGAATCCATTGTCGCACAGTGAGAGTGAGAGGTGTATGTCAACGATATATTTTCTTGTCTCTGGACATTAAACAGTAACTATATAAATATAGGTACATGGCTAGTGGCATGCTGCCACTACTGAAAGTACCACCATAAAAAGCAGTCAAATGTGAATCAGGATATTTTGTTGCTATAAACGAGAAACCCGGCCTACTGCTGTACCTCTTAATCGATACACGTACTTATTTTTAATTATAGATATAGTACCGGATCAGCTAAAGAAAGATGATTTGTGATTAGACATGTCGGTGCAAAATAGGAAACTGGAGCCTACCTTTTGACGTATTTTGCTTCATGTTTTATGTACCCTATCCTTGTTAATTTAAGTGATGTCTTCAACGGATATACTCTAAATTGGTGAATTTGAGTAAAATGTCAAAAATACGCAGAAGGTATGCTAGGGTTGCGTACTTTTTCACCAGCGTGACGTGACATTAACACTCTCGCTGCCAGACAGGGTTTCACCAAAATTAGTGCAAAAATTTTCTTGAGCCAAAGTTTAAATCTCATTCAGAAGGTTCTAGATAACATATATTTATCATTTTTACATCATACCATCCTGTGTAAGGGAGGTTTTCACCCATGTGCAATATAGCACACATGGCCTAAAGAGCTAAAATCATTCTTTCACCCATGAGCGATCTAGGTGGTAAATACAATATTAAGAAACTGATAAGACCTTTGGGAATGCCTCAACAAATGAGAAACAATCAATGTACTAAGCTGAAAAGGTACTTTTCATATGCTACTATATGACATTCTTGAAAAGCGCATCTCTTGTTACTATGTAGCCAAATTTCTCTATTATTCCATAGTTAGATGTATTCAAGCCAGTAGAATCCAAAAATCACATTGATTTTAATGTAAACTATGTTCTCTACAGCACACAATCAAAAATATTTGGTATGATCCGTGTGCATTATAGCACATATGGCGTGAATGGCAATCAGATTTGTGTGCACAGGTGCACACATGGCAGCGAGAGTGTTAAACAGTACATTGGTCTTACAAAGTTTTACTGGTCCGATACTGTGTAGTCGAAGGTACTCGTAAATAGGGCTGCACTAACGATGCTCGAAAACCTTATGCTTTCGGTTGCAGATATATGGGGCGGCTACGGTGATCTTCCAATTCGTGATACCCTTTTTTGTGATCGCTTTCTGCTACATACGTGTGTCGCTGAAACTGAACGACCGAGCCCGCTCGAAGCCCGGATCGAAGAACACACGCAAAGAGGAGGCGGACCGGGAACGCAAACGTCGCACCAATCGCATGCTAATCGCGATGGTCGCCATATTCGGTCTGTGCTGGTCGCCGCTGAACGGCATCAACCTAATGAACGACCTGTATCCGCTGACCGGCCACTGGCAGTTCTACTATTTGACTTTTTTTCTGGCCCACACGCTGGCCATGAGTTCGACGTGCTACAATCCGTTCCTGTACGCGTGGCTCAACGATAATTTCCGCAAGGAATTCAAACAAGTGCTGCCCTGCTACCAGGGCTACAGGCCGTTCTCGCAGCTACAGGGTGGTCGCAATCGCCGGTCGGAGCGCACCTGCAACGGCAACGAAACCTGCCAAGAAACGCTGCTGCCGACGTCGTCGATTGTCGTGACCAACAGTCGACAGACGGAGATGTCCTCCCTGGACATGGTGAGTATGTCGCCGGAGAGCGTCAATTAGCGTGCGTACATACGAATATTTTCGTCTGGTGCGCCACTGTTGAAGGCGGTCCAAAATCTGGCTATATTAGGTGCGACAGAATCGTGAATAATGGGGTACGCGAGAGTGTGGTTAAAATGCCACGGTTCCACGTAACCGGGTGAGCAGTCGCAGTGTGTTGCCACCCTTTTTGACGGTGGGTGTCCGGGGTCGGCGTCAAGGAACGGGACATTTTCGGTGCAATTCACCGAAACAACCGGCTGTTGACTGACGGTATTATTACGTCGTGTTAGGGTTAATTTGGTAGTTCATAAAAAAAAAAGAAAAAAAGAGAAGACGACGACGACGAATTTGGTATTACACGTCATGAGTCTCGCTCCAATTTACTCTACTCGTCATTGTTATCATGTGCTGCATGTTTTCGTACCTAATAGGTATAAATACCTCTTGGTTAGAATTTTTTTTTTTAATGGGATGCTTGGCCCTCCAAACAAGCCTTTTTTGTTGTTTTTTTTTTCAAACGACTAACTGACGGGTGTGGCCGATCGTCACCGAATAATAAAACTTGAAAATCTCTAAAATCCTATAAATTATTTCCACGTTGGAGGACGCACTCTAAAACCTAAATAAAATAAAAAATTAAATTCGTAATTATTTCCCAAATAATAAATTTGTCGTGAGCGTCCTGGTTAGGCTAACCACTTAGCCTACGTACGTTCAGGTCGAACATTTTTCCTCCCGTCATTCAACGTGTTTTTCATTAACTATTTCTTTCCCCCTACACCACCACCGTTCATTCATCTTCTCAGTGGTAACTGTATGTCCCATATACGTGTACTTCGTACCATCTCTTATTGATAATTTATTTCTCTCTTTTTATATTTTTCACCGAACAGCCAATTTTAATACATTCGACGTAAACTTTTGCTGGGCGTTTTTTTTGAGAAATGAACAGGTTTTGGGTTATTCTGAAAATAGAAAAATGCGTATCTTCGTTCATTTAATTTTTAAAGGAAATGTGCGTATCTCCCAGAAATTTCCCAAATTGAAAAACGAAAAATTTGTATCTCGAAGTCAATAATCTAAGTAAAATGGGTACATCCAACAATTGATTGATATTAGTTAGAATTGGTTAGATGAAAATTTTGTATCTCCATTAATTTCTTATTTTGTCTAGATTTATAATTACTTATTCATGAATAAAATTTCAAAAATTTTACTAACAAAAATTATTTTTCCATGTAATGTTTTTATAAACCTACGTGTAGGTTTTGTCGGTTCAGGGAATCGAACTTGGGGCCTACATATTTTCCAGCTAAAAGGGGTGAACTTGACCGCATGGCTAACTCATTCCCAACTATAACTGGTGAATGTATTTTGTGCAGAGCAAGGTATGGTGGTTCCCACACTAAGTTAACAAAAAAAAAACTTTATTTTAATCTTGAAAAATAGTATTTTTATTCTCCCGTAAAATTAAATAAAATTGATTCATGTTCTCTACTAATTAGGTCGACACTAAAAATTAATGAAAAGATTGAATTATTACTTTCCAAAGTTTGGCATGACAGGAAACTGAACCGACATCCGGGCGTATGTCCACAGATTAGGAGGTGCAACAGAGAACTGAAATTTTCTAAACGAAAACACGACTTATGAAATGAAATGATGATACATAATTATATGATTATATAATATTATATCAGTGTTTCTTAACCTATGGTCCATAACACTCCAAGAAATAGTCCACGGAGTCAGCAATCTTGAAAAAAACGTTCAAAAATGACATCAGTTACGAACCAATAAATCTAAAGTTTTTAAACTTTTCACTTCAAAAACAAATTAAATTTATACTTTTTTTATCAAATGAACATCAAATGATCGATCAAGCATCACCTTACAGACAAAATTTTTATTATCTAGTGATCTATGGTCAAAAAATGATTAAAAAAACACTGATAGAATATGACTATAGATTATATTATATGTGGGAACTGCCATACCTTGTCTAATATAAAATACATCGCCAGTTATAGGCGGCGGTGAGATTGGCCGTGCGGTTAAGTTCACCGCTTTAGCTGGCGATATGTAGGTCCCAGGTTCAATTCCCCGAGCCGACAAAACCTACATGGTGACCCTTGACGTGTGCGGGACATTGCACGCACCCTAGTGGTGCATGGTGGAACTCACCAACTCTCCTTCCTACTTGAGTCGCCGATAGATGGCGCCTATATAGTGAAATAGAACCGTTATAGGTTAGTATAGCTGTGCGTATTAGGTTATAAGAGGCGTTTCTGATCCGCCCACCTCCCACCAGCATCTAATTGTCGTTCAACTAGTGTTGAGTCTCTCTAGGTGGGGGAGTGGTGGGAACTGCCATACCTTGTCTAATATAAAATACATTCGCCAGTTATAGTCTGCGGTGAGATGCCGTGCGGTTAAGTTCACCGCTTTTAGCTGGCGAATATGTAGGTCCCAGGTTCAATTCCCCGAGCCGACAAAACCTACAATATATATATATACACACATAAATAAGGAGTAAATTATGCTGGTACGAGACCCAAAGTTACAAAATGTATAGATTTTTTTGGGTTTTTCCAATGAAATTCTAATGTAGCAACCGGTTTAAAAATGGAAAAAAATCTGCACATTTGGTAACGCTTATTACAACTACAATGATCTCATAATAGCTTTTGTGTGAACATCCGTATCTTGTGTGTGATCATAATGTACATACAGGGTGGCACACAAGTTGGTTTTTTCTGAATTTTCATAATTTGCACCAAATAAAAAACAAAGATTTCCATTCGAAAAAGACAAAATCGATGTGATCAGATGTCATAACATTTGAATTCTTTGTAAAACATACCGGAGGAAGTGTGAAGGGCTTGCTATATCACATAATAAGCACTAAAAATGAGTGCCCACTAACTTGTGTGTCCCCATTTATAATATGAAAAACAGGAACAAATATTGCCCTGCATGAAAAGCTATTTCTGGGGTTCGAATCAGTCACTCAGAAACAAGTAGATTTTACAAATGTGGCTATGATGACACTTTCGAATAGGTTAATTTGCATGTTTGGAATTCAGATGATGTGAAATTTTATATAACCATTCGAATCATTGTGATTTAGATCTTAAAATAGGTAGACTTACTGTACCTACAGTATTTTATTCGTGATTCAAATTATAAAATAAAAGATTCGATTTCCTAGCCTCATTAAATCATTTTCATTAAACTAAATAATTTGTAATTTAAATCATCACTGAAGAAAAAAAAAACATTCGCGATTGTCAACTTATTTTATATTCTCATATGAAGACCTAATAATTTAATATCGATACATGTAAAAATCATGTTGGCTCCTCGTTTTTTCTTTACTAAAAAAATTATAAATATTCTCAAAATATGTTAAACATGTTAAAAAAATGGCTAAAAAAAAATTATAAAACCATTAATAGAAGGCCTACAATGAAAACATTTTTTTAAATAAAAATTACAATGTAGGTGTAAATTGTGTATGTTCAACTATTTTGGAGTGTACCTAGGGTGAAAAAAAATTTGATGTTTGTAAAAACATTTTCTAGAATTTCATTGACGAAAATTGGTCTCTACTTATCCACTTTTTTCTGTAAGAAGGTATTTATGCTTATGATTAAAATGGGAAGAAGTGGGATGTTTTGACATGAAGATTATAAAATCCCAAATGGGAGTACAGGTTGGGCGAAATGATGAACATTTTCGTTGGAGTCCTTTTACATGAAAACAAAACAATAACTATAATGAATTTTTCGAAACGGTATGCAGTGACTCCTCGTTCAGCAGTTCAGGAAGAGTCGTAGTATTTTGAAATACTGATGTCATTCTCCGAATAAAATTAAAATACCAATCTTAAAATAATGTTATTATAAGATCCTTAAAGATGGTGCCGAAGGATGATCTTGTAGTACTACAATGGGCGAAAACGAAGAAGGGTTAGTAAAATAGGAAATAAGCCACGAAAAACTTACTACATATTACTTTTTTTTCAATTTCATAATGCTTATTTTGAATAATATGAAATTGAATAAACTGATTCTCCCACTATTCTTGTTGTTTTATCATACCTTCAGTGTAGGTATAAGTACAATAAAAAAATCAATAACTCTCCCTACCGAAATCGGCTAATAGGCGAAAAATAGCCCATATTTGCCTCTTTCCTATTACATAGATGAGCCCTGAACAGTTCACATATTACACTATAAAAATCAAACATTTTTGTGCAAATACACTTAAGAAATATAACTACGACTGCTAGACAAAACCAAGCAAGTTCAACTTTATGATAAAATTGAACATTTCGATAAATTTTGCAAGTATGTCATGTTAAAAGTCACTATAAACAGTACCTACGTTTGAATTATTACCTTACAAGTTTTCGAAGCTATAAGCTAAATTGAACAAAATTAAAATCAAATCTTTTCAATAAATCCTCAGTGATTTTGAAAAAAAATTGTTGCAGTAACAAAACCTACAGGAACTTTTCAGAAAAATCATTTAAATATTTTCATCTTAATTTTCAGGCATATGCTAAAATGATTATTTCTCCATTGAATGCATTGAATCAAGAATAATTTCGTCTCAGTTCATCACCAAAAACTGCTTTGGTCATAACTATAAAACTTTTATCAAGTGAAAAAATTTAATTAAGAACGACTGACAAAATACCTATAGAATTTATTTTCTATGTACGTGTCTATCCCAATCAAATTCAGAGGACATTGATAGATTTTGAATCTGTGGGTTTTCAGTCAATAGATAACATAAGAGAAAAATGGCTTCGGTTTATTTGGATCGAATTATTATTATTATTTTTTTTTTTTAAATTATTTTATTCTTAATTGACTTAAGAAACGGTACGTCGTAGGCATACAACAAAACAGAATCCAGCATGCACTATTCTTGTTGAGAAGAAATTTTTCTCAAGTACAGTTAGAGAAATAATTATTAACATTTTCTTAGTGACTGAGAATAAATTTTATAACAGTAAGTTCAGGTTGAATTTTTCAGTAGCCTACCTATTATATAAATCAACCCTATAGTTGGAATACGAAAATAAATACCTGCCTATAATCGATATTTGAATTAAGAGTAAATCATGGATAATGCCAAAAAAATTATTTTAGTGTTTTTTTGCATTCATATTTTTATTATTTGATAGTAAATTTTATTTTAATTATGTCAACGTAAAAATTTATACATTAGCTTATTGAAAATGTTAAAAAACTTTCTACAGTAATAAATATTTCTTTTACAATATTGTTTAATGTTCCAGTGAGATTAAATTTCACTAATCCAGATTTGTTTCGATTATACCAAAATAAAATTTTCGAAATAAGTCATTCATACACTTTGAAAAATGGAAACATTTAAATTTTCGATACTTTTTGGTGAAAAAATTAAATTAAATTCGAAGAAAGAAGTTAGAGACTCAGAAATAATTCTGTAAATTCAAGAAAAATCAATAATACTTTTTTTTTTTTACTTTTGATGGGAATATTTTCAAGTGAAGATGTGTATCTATGAAATACGAAGTCGAATAAATTCATTTATCAACAGCGGTTGTTGTTTTCCTTGGACAATTATTTTGAAGGCTAAATTTTCAACCGAAAGCCTTTTTTCATATAAATGTTTATACTCGGTAAAGATTTTGAGTTTGATTCACAATTTCCAAAAAAAATGACAGTAAGCGATTTGGAATATACTATACCTCGAGACAGTAGGCCAAATCAAAATCGTCTCGTATTTCGTTTAAAATATTTTAAATTCAAAGAAATATAAAAATATTTTGAAAATTTGTTCACATAAGCTGCTCTGAAATTCGAGTGGTTTTGTTAATTTAAAATTTTCTAGGATCAATTTATAATTATTTTTAACCTTTTTGTTTCATTTTAAGTACAAGCCAATTAAAATGTAACATTCTTTCAGATGGGTTTTTTATAGTCTTAATAAAAAGCCTAGATGCTATAACAATCATTTTATTGGAAAGACCGAGCTTCTAGGACTAATCTGCTGAATAATAGATACGTCTACATTATACGACTTACCTTCATGTAAATTATTAGCCCAAAACCTTAGATTTAATTTTATAAATTTTTTTAACTCGCGGTTTTAATTTGCCAACTTGTAATTTTTTTACGTTTCCTACTGATTTTCATATCACGTATTTTCCATTTCTTTCGTGAGTAATTTTTGATTGCCTGCACAGTTGCCACAGGCGAATTAATGCTTATGTGACTTTATTCTCGAATCCAGCCTAAACGGTAAGCTCAGGTAAATATTATGAGTAAAAATAATTAAATATTCGTCACGGTAACAATGCCTAAATATGCGACAAAGTCACGTTTTACTCTTTGAAATGACGATACCATATTATGCCGAAACTTTATACGACGTGATTGTGGTGTGAAAAATATTTTTTTTAAATATATATATACCTACTTATATTAATCCTAAGAAAAATAATAAAATAAGAATTAACCTGAATTTTTTTAATTTTTATGGAAAGGTAAAAGATGAAACATTCAAATGTTCTTCAGTTTTTCTTGACGAAATTTAATACGAGGAAGCTAAAAATCGATTAGGTAAAGTTCCAAATCCAAAACGAAAGAACTTTTTTATAACACTGTGATAAACAACCAATTTGTGAAAAAGCGAAAGTAAGACTATCAAAATGAATTTCATAATTATTTGTCATTTCGAATTTAGCCTAAATCGATTATTACCAATACCTAAGCGTAGAAGAGATGTGGTTCAAGACTGAATCGCAAAAATGGAAGTGACGAAGACTAATCCGAAAATTATTAGAAGTCAATATTTCGCATTAACTAGTTACCTATTTTGAAAGATGTTTTCTTCTGCAGTGTTAATGAATTTATTAAAAAATTGTCTGAACATAAGAGTTGAGGACACCATCATTTGAAAAAATGTAAGGAGAGAACAGATTTTTTGACACCAAAAAACAGAAAATTTAGCGCTAAGAACTTTAATTTCGTCATTACTTGACATTTAAAAGAAGTTACATTAAAAAAATTCCAAATTTGAATAACAGTCATAATTATAAATTACAAAATATTTTGGATTAATAAAAATGTTTTTCCACGTCTTCATGCATGAAATTATGTCGTCCATCACTCAAAATGTTTCATATTCAGAAAAATAATTTTTACATCCGTTGACACAAGTGGAGCACAAATGTATTACGTACTTAATTAGTGATGGAAACGAGCATTTGTTTATTTTTTAATTTCTTAAGCATTTGAGAATTTGCTCAACAAACACTTGGAAAATAAATACTTGAGATTCAAAAGTATGTGCTCAACAGTGGGCATACGTTCAAAAATGAGCAAAATTTTGAGAACTTGGGAGCATTTTTAATAATTTTGTTTTCTGGCCTAAACAAATGACTAACAAGTTTACAAAAAATCAATTTTAAAAATACCCATTTATTATAAATTTATAAGAATAAAACACTGTGTGGAATCTAGCGTACTCACACGGCTATTTCACATAATTATACTACATTTTGTTCTCAAATGAATACACTATCCACGTATAAAATGATCGTATTCATATAATCAGAATTTTATCTTCACATAACAATTAATGGAAAATCCTGACTGAGTAAGCATATAATTATTCCAACTTGCAAGTTTGCAATTGACTGGGTAAATCTTGTTTCAAACGAGAAATTCAAAAAATGCTCTATCATCTAGTATGGTTGAGCCAATATTAAATGCTTGAGCATATATTAAATGCTTGAGCATTATAAGCGCGAGCATGTACTGAGCAAATGTCTTAGCATACTCGGCATTAGCCCATTAATAATAAATACTCGAGAATTTACTATCACTACCCTTAATATGACAGAGTCTTGAGAATCGTTGGTATAAATTAAACCGTCACTTTAGAATTAAATTTTTGTAAAAGTAACGAAAGCCTGAATTTATAAAAAAAAAAAAAAAAAAAAAAGGTGCGACTTCTGCTGGGGCTATGGATATACTCATGAAGGATTTATGGGTAAACATGATGGTTCGGTTGTGTGCGTGTGCAATGCGTACGCACACAACCATAACGTAACTCATACGAGTTACAATTGTGATTTCTTACACATTACAAAAAAAGGAATAGCTTTACTTCTTTAAAATAAATCCTTTTGATCCCTGAATGTTGTTAATGCTGTAAGTGAACTGCTCAACTGCCCTGCATTGTGCGGTGTAGTAGGTGGAGTGGGCTACAATAATGTTATATAAAAATAAAATTTATGCTATCAAAAAAAAAAAACAACAAGTAGCTTTTTATTAATACTGGAACATTCTGCACTCTTCCAGCACTTATTCCATTTTCCGTAATTTTGGCGAAATAAAATTTAATTCCTAGATACCCTACAACCTAAATTGTATTTTTCGTTTATCAGCTCTTGTATAGATCTCGGGAATTATTTTTTTAATTATAAGAATTCAACTTTGATTCCTTTCTCTGTAACTTAAGAAAACTTTTTCCAGTCATCCCATTTTCATTAAATTAGAAACGTCTTACTTCATTTCAATACCTACGAAAAAATTTCACAAAATTTCAAATACAAAAGTGATTTTAAGTAAACTAAATGTTGCTAACTAAAAGAAAAACTTTGTAACAAGAAATTATAATTTCCAATCATTCAAAATCTTCTGTTCGTAATTAAAAATTTTTAACATTTAGCTTTCGTCTCATTACATTTCGTCATTTTGTTCTGCTACCATTTATGTCAGACAATATTTGTTCTCAACTTTGGACGAGGTTATTAATGTTTGTTAGTCACCAAATTCATTTTGTCCGATTATCATCGAAATTAACTTTTATTTGTTTGGAAAAGGTGACAAAACGTGAAAAAAAGTGAAGAATAAAAGAAAGATTTTGAAAAGAAAATAGGGTACCTGAACACAAACTGTAAATAACGAAGAATGAAAAGACTTTTTTGGGCGGAATTAAAGTAATTTTCTACTGGAATGAAGTAGAAGCCATCTGGAAATTGTTTGAAAAGATATCTTTTATATTCTGTTTAACAAAAAAGTTACGAATCAAAAGAGCAGAAAAAAGTTAAATAATTTCGAAGCCGTATTAAAAAAAGAAAAAATAATAATTTCTTCTTTATTTACTTGAAATTTTCATTCGAATCTTCTGTGCAGGTTTTTATAGAAAAAAACAACCGAATAGGTTTTCCTGATGTCCATGCAAAATACAAAGGATGCCACAACTGATTATAATCTTAAGCTCTTCAATCTTGGCCCTATAAGAGTTTCTCTTGAGAATACCTCAGTGCTGAGAACCATTCCTTTATTTCAAAACATCTCACTTAAATATGTTTCAATTCTTTCATCTATGGGGTGGGAGAGTCTGTAAACACATATCATCGGGGCACAAATTCGTACCAAAGAAAGAGAATATAAAAAAGTAATTAACTTCAGAACTCGCACAGTAAAAAGAAACATAATTATAATAGTTATTTGTGATACAAGTCTACAACGTGATTTTGATCCAAGTGTGATTTTTACAGTACGAGCCATAGGCGAGTGAGGCAAATCACATGAGTATCAATCACCAACTATATACTCCTATGTTACACACTATTTTTTGCTAGACCTCCCCTTGAAAAAAAATAAATAAATAAATAAATATTTTTGAAAATGGGAAACATATAAGCACAAATTATCTACATCCTTTCAACGAAACCTTGTGGCGCAGTGGCTACCTACTGCAATGGCCTACTAACAGTATAAAGTTAGAGGTTCGGGTCCCGGTACTGTGGAGAAACTATCACAAAAAAAAAAATTTTTAATTAAGAAATAAAAGAAAATGACGATGTTAGGCTAAGTGCTGTAGTAAGACCAGTGTATAAAATGACGCATGCGCCCAAGGTGATGGATAAAGTAAGTACTTTACATGTACTTTATAGGTACTACATTGGTCCTAAATGATTCTAAAATTGCCTGCTTTATACATCGTCAATTGAGTTTAGAAACAGGTGTTGAAAAATAGTTATTTATGATACAAGTGTATAAAGTAGGTGATTTTGATACGAGTGTGATTCATGCAACATAAAAGTGATGCAAATCACGAGTATCAATCACCTATTATATATACACGTGTGTCCCCTAATAAAAAAAAAACATTAAGTTAAACAAAAAAAAGTTAGAATAAGCTTACTGTTTTTTTATTGCCCTACTCATCAATTATCGTAGAGGTGTTTTTCTGTAATCCTCAAAATTATCCATACCCCCCTACAAGGCCCAGTTCTAATCCTATCAGTGATTTTTTTTTTTTGTTGGAAATCCCTTAAGGTATATTATGTAACACATGCACACAAGAAGTGTGTAATGTAAAAAACAGTGTATATAGAATTTAAATTATGTATTATTCTAAAATGGTTCACTTTATATAAGGTTGTAGGGCACATAATTGTCTACTCTATTGACAGATGTTCCAAAAATACTTACCTATTGTAATTTACTAAAGAGTATCCAATTCTGCTATTCAGAAATAATTCGCATAAATCTAAATAAATGTGTTGGAATTATCAATTAACTAGGTGCATTGATATGATATTATGAAGAAAAAATGATTTTAAGTTAAACTCAAATATTCACGTAGCTAAATATATTTGTAAAAATGGTCACATGATAGCCTTACAAAAGTGGCTTTTATATGTAAAATATTATTACTTCGTTTGTACTTAATTACCTCATTATGATGGGGAACCCAAAAATAACAACTGCTCATTTCAATATAGGGTACCTATTTAAATGTTAATCTAGGATGTAATTAAAGCTCTTGATAAGACGTGAGTTGAGACATGCACCACTTTGGATCTCACATTTTCTGTGCACCATTTTGTGCTGTCCATTGAAGAAGTGCATCCTCAGCAGAATAAATGAAATGGTGCTCGGAATCAGTAGGAGTGAAAGTGGCATTTATCTCAACCCGTACTGAATCAACCTAATTCTCTAGTTTATTTAATAAACATTATTAAACATACTGAAATATCCCAGATATTTCCATACAGGTAACCAGGTTTCATTAATTTGTTAATAATTTCTCTCTTTTAGTTGCATACGTGTAATTAAAAGTGGGAAATTTTTATCATGTTCTTGCCATATCTCAAACAATTGCAGTTTGCCTTCTATGGTCTGTGATTCAGCCAGACTCTGCTTGTTTGACTTCTATACTGGCGTGGCCGTATGTTTTTGTCTACATTTTTTTGCCTCGTTTTTATTCACATCATCTTGTTCTTGAGATGCCTAATTGTTCATACCCGCTCACAATTATGGCTCTCTGTATGTAATTGATTTCAATGGTTTATACCTTTATGTTTCATAATAAAGGTCCAGGTATGTTATCCTTATATTTTGTTATTTTCATAATGTGTTAAACTTATTTTCTTACGTGGGCAAATGGGCGGAGGCGGCCATGTGGCCAACCTAGTGGAGTGCTTTCTTTGTCTGGGGTTTTCTAATATCAACTCAGCTGTCTTTTGAACTTTGTTTCATGTTAAATTACTCGTGTTTCAGGGTTTACCATGAACCTTATCCTGGACTAGCTATCCAAGCACACCAGGTTTTCAAACTTTGCTTAGTGTTTATTGTCCAACCTGTGTATTTGGGACTTAGTGTTCTGGGCCCTAAGGACATTTTGGGAGTCTTGGGTTGTTTGTTCGTGTTATTATGTGAAAAATGTGTAACCTACCGGGTTTGTTTTGTTGTGGCGTGTTATAGGTGTACCTTCTGCACTGAGTTTAATTATAAAAATAATATGAAATTGAACACCATCATAGGTACAATTCACAAAAGTGTGAGTGACAAGGGTCATCAAATCACAAACTACTTTAATCTAAAATAATGAGATTTGAGACTAAAATCAATCACAGGGCCATACAAACACCCTAAAAAACTTTAAAAATGGAAAAGATGACTTATTTTGAATAAAAAAATAAAAAAATAATAAAAGTTGATTAAGAAATGGAAACAAATCTCTCTTTTGTACTTCCACAAAGTAAAAAACTCAAATTCCAGTAAAGACTCCAAAATGAAAAGAATACTTCTCCCAAATGTGACCAAAAGAAATGAAAAGATAGGTAGTTACTTGGTAACTGTTGTCCGTGGAAAGACAGAATAGACCACAACACTAAAAATTCATGGTCCTAGAGAGGGAATCTAGGCCAAGTTGTTCATTAGTATAAGGGTCATGAGGTTTGGTTGGGAAAGGAGTCACTTAAAAAAATTTTACAGAACAAATACAATTTTTTTTTGAAAACACATTTATATGGACTTAAAGGGTGCAGTTCAGTGAGAAAATAAAAGGACTTCCTCTCCCCTTCTCACTTGCTCAATTTGGCTTCGACTCATTTGGTGTTTTCTGCATTCATTTTAATATGGTTGTCTCTTCAAGGTTGTCACATTACAAAATTTGTAAAAACCGATTCAATTTTTGGTATTATCATAATAAAAATAGGTAATTTACAAGAAAATATAACTGTCCAATTAATCTTCATATTCTAAATGGCAACCAGGAAGAAAACCTTCGGGAAGAATATCCAAAAAATTTAAGTCATTTTCTTAGAAATTCGGGGAGTTACTTGAGAGAGAAAGAAGTAGTTTTTATACCAAAAAATTGTAAATTACAAGAACCACTAACATTTATTCTTTTTTCTTTTTCTTTGAATCCTCCCTCCCAGTCAGAGGCATTCTGTCCATCAAGCAATTAAACATTTAAATATTTTTTTGGGATTGGAAATGTTTCTAGAGTCGATTTGTGAAAAAGTATTGGTCTCCAGATTTTTACCAATTTTTTATTTACCAATGTTTTATTTATCAATGTTTTATGCGTGAAAAGTAAGAGAAGGGAAGGATAAGGATGGTAAATAAAGTGGCGGGCGTAAAATTGTTTTGTTGTTTATGGAACGAATATCAAACTGAAGAAAACAAAAAAATGAACGAACACATTATTTATTTTTACCTTTATTCATTTTCAATGCCCTCTTCTTGTTCTCACAAAGTGTGAAATTTGTGAATTTTTATTCTCCTTTTACTCCTTCATGACGCCAAAATGTTGAGTTTAAAAATTTTGGAAGTACACCCATAAAGCAGTACACCCATAAAGCAGTATACCCATAAAGCAATACACCCATAAGACAAATTACAGCAAGGCCTAAGGGAATTCCCCTTTCTCTCCTCTCAGTGGCACTGTACAAATCGAATTTTTGCGAAGGCGTTGGCAGTCAACTTTGAATCATTATAATTATGTAGTTTTGTTTTAGATTTTCTGTCCATTTCATTAAGCTACTTCACAATCACATTAGCAAATTTTCCAGCTAATAGATAGGGCCTGGATCGATTTAGGTAGGTACATGTAAAACTTGCAAAATTCCTCTGCGAGTATCCAGTCATAACATTCCAAAATTTATTGTTACCAGAAACCAATTGGCAAAGTAAAATACGCCAGTTATTATTTTATTTGGACATTTTTTTAACTGTACTGGAGAACAATGAATAACGCAGTTATACTTCGTACACACAAAAACTATATTTTTAACCGTCTTTGAAAAGAAAAAGGACGTTGTTAATTCATCAGTGCCTGTATATGTATTTTTTTTTATGTTTGTTCCAGCATAATTTCTCAATCTGGTTACTGATTTTGAAGAACATTTTTTTAAATGATAGAAGATAATCCCATAGTGGTCCCATTAAATTTTTTTTTAGAATCGATGAGGTAGTTTTGGAGTTATCTTTAAATACAAAAACTACTGGTTTCAAATTAATATTGCCATCAACGCTATAAACGAAAAGTCATTCAAAAAAAAATTTTTTTTCAAAAAATAGAACCGACTATAAAAAAAAAATATGCAATAAAAAATAATTCTTTTAAGATTTCTCCAGCAAGATTTAGGTCTAGGCTCTGGAATTATTGAAGTCGGCGCTCGTTTCCTTTACCATGCAGGCTTAATACCTACGTCAATTCCTTCAAATTTTATGACAAAACTTTTTAGTTGACGACTTCAATAATTCCAGTCCTTAGATCTACATCTTTCTGGATAAATTTTTAAATAATTATTTTTTTGTGGAATGCGGCCATCCCCTAAAGTCAAAATTAAAAACTTTTCATATTTTTTTCCCTTAATAATAAAATAAAATAAAATTAAAATTAAATTCACACACTGAAACGCCGTGAGCGTCCTCGGCTAGCTAAACTCTTAGCCTAGCCACGTAGCCTAAATGTTTTTTCCCTCTCTTTTTCACTTTCGATCTTGTCATTACCACCATTTTATTTTTAGTGGTGGTAATGACACCATACAACCTTGGTTGTCGGAAAATCCCCTGCCATTTTGTTCCGAATTATATTTTTTTCTGTACTCTAATATTTTTGCTATGAATCTTGTAATATTCATCCTTCGTTTTGTCTTCGGCCATCGAGGTCGACTTATTTTTTTGTCTACATTTTTATAAAGATGAATTTTTAATACATTTTATTTTTTTATATAATGGTTTAATTTTATATTCGCAAGCATTGGGCCCGCTCGAGGCAATCATTTGAGGTAAACTCAGGCTGCTCTTTTTGAAAAAGACGCCTTCTCGGACACTCAGCTATGAGGTAAATTTCTTTAATTCACCTTTTTTCTTCCTCCCTGTTGCATGGTATAAAGCGATTCAATCGATCACCTGGCTAGCTGAGCAGGTCTTGGGGCCCTTAACTCGCATCTTCACCGAATTCTGTTGGTGGAGATGCTCGTGGAACACTCAATGGAGTGATTTTTTAATTATGGGAAAATTATGTTAGGCTATGTATTGGGTTGGATTGAGCCACCCAGGGTTGCATACCACATTTTATTTCTTGGTACATTTTTTATTTTATTTTTTTTAATTAGGTTCTAGTCAACAATTATTTGTTGTTCTTTTATTTTTTCAAAAGTGAACAGGAGAGACGATGTTCACACCATTGTAAATAAATTGTCATTGTTATTATCCAACACATCAGATCAATTTGGCTGTTTTAACCGAAAAAAACACCCAGAGTTACTCGAATTATGCTCAAACATACATTTATCATCAAACCATCTGGTCCTAATTATAGGGTACGTACCTAACTTCTAACTATTAACTTATTAAATCAAGGAACCTTATTTTGGTGAGAGAATGCATTTTTGTTTTACTCACTAGGCTTATATGGCAGTCGTTGAAAGTATTTTAATCGAAATTTCTGAAATCACGAGAAAATTTCTTTTGCGTGCCACAACATAAAAATAAAAAGTTTGTTGATTCGTTTTAAGCACATCTTCCTCTCGATGTTGTTTTTTTGTCTTCAGTTTCATTGTTTACTTAGATACTCAGGCATCAATAAAAACTTCAAACTGAATATTTTATAATCTCTTCATACTTATTTGTATTTTTCATACAAACGCTTCACAATAATAGGGGAAATGATTAAAAATGAAATATTCGGCATAGAAGGCTAAGCTTTGATTGTACTCATTTTACAGCTCGGTATTTTTTAATCCATAGCTCTAATTAAACTCTGTCACGCTCTGACAGCTTTGTATTTTTTGCATGCTTCAATAAACCAAAAATTTTTTCGTCTACTTAACTTACTTATTAATGCGAAAACTGAAAATTATGAACGCGAATGAGGATGCAGTCGAGGAATCGAAATTTTTTTAAATATTGGCAAAGGTTTTAATTAATCTTTCATCCTACAAAACGGTAAGAAGACATTTCGAAAAATTTTTTTCTCCTCAATCGTGTACAACACTTTCGACGATAATCCTTGTTCTTTCGTTGTTGTTTTTATTTTTTTCCTTGTCCTTACTCCCTTCGAAAAACATTTAATTAGACTGAAGCGAATTAGAATTTCTCTCCATTCGACAGAAATTAATGATTTGGCTGGAATGAGAATGGTGGGGAGGCACGAATACGAGGGTAGATACAACGTTCCAGATTCCAGGAAGTTCACTTGTACTTCTTTGAAACAAGCCTTTCTTACTTAATGGATAAAAAGATAATGGTGGTAGTGACGACAACCAACTTAACGCGAATGGCGCCTAAAAAACGATTTCGAAATATTTTGCATTTCCTGTGTTTGGAATGGTGTTTTTTTCTTATTATTTTTTTATTTTGTAAGAATTTGAAGTAATCTTAAAGCGTAATAAGATGAGCGAGGGAAACCGTTTTTTGTTAAAGGAAATAAAATGGTGATGTGAAATCTCGAATAGAGCTTAATAATACATTTTCGGTAGGCTTTTACTGGATCTGAGATTTTAATTTTTTTGCTTTCATTAACAATCGATCAAAATATCAGATGAAATCTCTGAATGATCACAGAACCAAGTAATAAATTATAACGCAGCTGTACCTATAATTATAAGTTCTTCAATAAACGACGTGACAAAAACAGGAGCATAGAAATAATTACTGCTGTCCCTATTAGTAGGTATATGTGTAAGAAATGTTCGATGCGAATGATTAATTTTTATTAAAGTTGCGGTTAATCTTTGCACCATATCTGATACTTCGGCTTTGTCGTTTCATCATGCCGCAAAATTATTAGTACATGTATAAATACCTATACGGAAAATTAGGCGCAGCTCTTTTATAAAATGTAGGACATATAGAGCAGCGTTCGTCTCAATAAGATTAGTAACTTTCGGTGAAATAAGGAAGTTTGTTACCAGCATTGTTCTGTTCGAGGTTAATTAAATGTGATTTATAGAAAACCTTATTTTTCACACGTAATATTTCAACGAGATTATTTCATGTAACTAAGCGAACAAAATACGTGACACAGTTTTAATGTGGAATATTTACTCATGCTGAAATATTCATAGTATTATGATTTGGTAGAAGAATTTATTCAGACGTGTGTATAAAGCTTTATTTTTTTAATATTTTTTTTTTGTAACGATTTTTTGATAATTTTTTTTATCGGATATTTGGGGACCTATAATATCCAATATCCATCTTGTTGTAGTTGTTGAGAGAGTAAACGAATATAATATAAAACACTCAAATGAGAAAAGCATAATTACTGCACCAACTGTTCATTAAGTAAAGCAGGTACAAGATAACGTTCACTTTATGACATAAGTACAAAGACTGATTATAACAAAGAAAACGAATTTAGCACCTAGTGTCTGCGGAACAGTGTTGTCAACTAGTACTCAGACAATATATTCCCAATATGTTTTCATTTTTTTACAGGTTTTACCTGAAATTTTACTCAAGAATTTCGCGAAAGATTTTCATTTGAACATTTCAGTTGGGTAATTTAAATTTAGTCCTGGATAAACTGAAATTGAAAGACGGCTCAATTCAAAAATGAAGTGTAGATTTCAGTTACCTATCTATCTCAGTATGATCATTAATATAACAAATCATCATCATCGTTATATAAACACTCAACAAAAATCCATTGGCAGCATGTTTTTTCAATCATATGTTTCAATTAGTGCGGGCAGCATAAAAATTTCATATATGAAAAGTACCTTCTCAAACTCAACATTTCAATCAGTGTTTTCAGCATAAATAAAACTTTTATATTTGAATAACACTATGGGTTGGGTAGTGAACATCATGGAACACAAACATTTTCACCCCTCAAATTGATTTTTCCGTTTTTTATATCCCCCTAAAAACAAAACTATGTACAATTAAAAGTTTGACAGCATTCAACTCTAAAATTATTGCACCTATGAAAAATGTGTGAATTTCCAAATTTTTATAAAACATTATGAGAAAATTTTTTACTTACTATCAAATTTTCTGTAGGATCGACCACTTATTGAGAAAATCACAAAAACAACTGTGAAATATGATTTAAAACATCTTGGAAACCTGAGGATTCAATATCAATTGTGAGGTAGCAAGTATTCAATTTTACATAGTTCACCTTCTAATACAATTTAAACCTCCAAAGGGCAAAACATTATATTCATTTTTTCTTTATAAAAAGAGGATGGTAATGTGGAGGACCAAAAAATATGCCACAATGTAAAAAATACTCAAAATTACCTGTTATTAAGAAAACAGTAAGCCTCATTACCTGTAAATATACATATAGATAGATATGTACCTACTAAAACAATTATGAATTTTGACGTTTGGTGTCAATAGTTCTCTTTGGGTGTCATAACACCAACTTACTTCATAAGATCAACAATTGTAGTTAGTACTTTGATTTTCATTCTGTGAAATACCTTATGTCATGAAAGATATTCCAACAATAGGTTTTCTGCAGTTTTACATGTTCACCACATATCATACATAAGGCATAGGAAGCCAAGACCTCGGTGAACACTGTCACTTTTGTAGCCAATTTTGTGAGCTTATCTCTTTACATATAAGTACACATAGACACATATGTAAGAAATATGTACATGTGTATGATGACTAATTACGACGTATTTTATCATTGTCATGGCTACAAGGAAAATATGGCACATGTACTGATAAGCCAGATTGTGACATCGTCCAAGATATGATCTATCAATTGGTCACAGTCTAGATGTTGTATCATACTTGCATATTTTTGCAAGTACGTACAAACAAACATACGATGTGTTTAATGCGTAGTGCACAAAATTAGTCATCTTATAATGACAACTGTCATCGAGAGGCCAAACCTCTAACCTCTTAAGGGTAGTCTAATCCCCACACATTCTATTGAAAACCTATTTAAGTACGATAAAACGAGTTTGCAAGTTTGAATTTGAAAAGCTACGTGTGAATCCTGTAACTTGTAACTAGCTGATAATTTATATTGTGAGAAAATAATTTTTTCTTTATTAAATGATCAATTTGATTTTTTTTTTAAATTCACAGAATTTGCGCCCACGCAATAATCATAGTCACTGAAAAATATATTATCTAAACAAAAACATAATATTGGTTTTGGTATTTCTGAAAAAAATTTGTGTTGGCTCGGAATTTTTGTAACTTATCATCTGACAACCGTGCTGTCGGTGTCAGCGTCGCTGTCGGAATCACTACATTCGAAATCGCGACCATACAAAAATTATTAACGCTAAAACTCGGGCAAAAAAATTGGAATGTAGTCCATCATATTGGGTAATTTTCCCATGCAGAAAAACTACTTAGGTACAATCTGTTCTAAAATTTTCAGATAACTGTAGTTACTTATACCTATTTCTAAACTTTCAAATCACTACCTGTAATACGGCAAATCCTGAGAAAGGGTTTTGATAAAATTTATAATATCATATTTCGAAATATCGATGATAATGAACATAAAAATATCTCAGCTATATTCTTACGATTAATTTATTTTACGCCTCGGCTGAGTTTCTGACTTTATTATTGAAATACGGACTAGACTTTTGTAGTAATATTTTTGTATAAATCATTTCTAACGGAGAGCAAATACGCTCCAAAGAATAAGCAAATTGTTTGTAAAGCGCTATTGGCGAATGATAAGCTTACAAATTACTGGCTTTAAATTTTTCAGAAAGAAGAAAAAAATCATAAAAACAGCAATAATTCATATTATGTGCTTTTCCTCGATACCAAAATAAAAATAAAAATATCTTCACATATTTTCAACGTCAGTCGTTAAAATCTACATATAGACGATAGTCGTTTTCGAGATTTATATATCCATATTGTCGACGATGTCGTGCATAAAAATCTGTTAAATCATTTTTGAAATTATTTTATTAGTTGAGTGAACGTAAATTTAGCGTTTTAATGTGTGCGAAGTGAAGGAATTTCATTTAAAGGTTTCTTTACGAGCATCTTTTTAACCATAAGGAAAGTTTGATGAAAGCACTGCGGCCCATTATGTTTTTTTTTTTTTTTTGTCGAATTTTGTTTATTTTTTGGCTCCTTAACTTATCCACACATAATTTGCAACGCGAACAAACCTTTGTGCTCGCAGCTTCTTTAGATGATCGTTTATTTTGATAAAAAGCAAAGTTTAAGCTTTATTATGTAATTTGCATAAATTATTGCTGGTTCTTTGACTTGGTTTAATTATTTCTACGGAGTTTTTCTGGATCTGTTATTAAGTTTAGTGAAGAAAAAAACTCATTCGTTCTTACTCTGAAATCCTTTTTATTTTACTTTTCGAACCTATCGCCATCATAGGGTGGTTAAAATGTTTTTATTTCAACGCCCTGTAAACTGAAAACCAAACAAACGATAAACTTTTTCCTTTCGAAGAAACCTATCATTAAGATTCGTCTAGATTCTGATGATTCATTCAACTTTTCACGATGAAATTAAAAATGCATCAAATCAGCGCCAAGTGAGGCAAATATTTTCTAACGACATAAAATCAACTTTGGAGGAAATAATTTGAAGAACGAAACCCACAACCTTTGTTGGTAAAAATATGATTCAAAAATAATGTCGAATTTGAATAGGCTATCTTCTTGTTTTGCGTCACTTTGTGGTACATTCGCGGAGCTACCTCCTCATCGAGCACATTTCTATTCAAATTTGATGCCGCATGAATGAGTCGCCAAAATAACGGAGTGAGGCATCAATTCAAAGCTACATTTTACAACGTTCTTATTGCTACGAAACCTATCATAAAATTAATTCTTGGCCACCAAGTTACCAGTCATTTTTATATCAGCTGCAGGTTTGCAGCCCTCACGTGGGCAACGCGGGAATTGTCCACGATAACAAAATATTAAAATTTCCCCTTCTCCTCAAAACCCACAGGTGAGAAGATAAATCGGGAAATTTTCCCTGAAAACTATCAAAAAAATTTTCATCTCTGTAGTCAAGAACTCTCTGAAATGTTAGCTGCCTATGTTAGAAAATGGATTTCCCTACGGACATGATCATCTTATGCTGTGAAGTGCAATGATATAATAACACATAAGTATAATACTGCACTTATTGAAAAATCGTGAGAAAGAAGTAAGAACAGCTGGAAAATTGGACATTTTATAGTTGCAGGCTCTCCAAAGAAATGGTACTTTACACAACTAATGGGCAAAACACTCGAATCAAACCTCTCTTGTCAATAGAATTAAATAATATAAGTAATATTTGGGTATTATTATCAATAGTGAACAAATAAACAAACATTACAAATGAGAAAATACTCATTTCCATACTAGTGAGGATTTTTTTTTCACTGTTTCAAACTGCAAAATAAAATCGATTCTATGATAAGTTCTTTTTCCTCTTTTTTGAGCACGAGTACAGAAAAAAAATTTTCTCTCAAAAAATAATGAAATCCTTAACTCAACTCGATGAGTAGGTAGGTTCTGATAAAAAGTCCTTTTCACTAGGTATGCTTCCGATTCTGCAAAATTCACATTAATGTAGAATATTCAGTTAGTTCTGTGAGGACCTTGTTCTTCTTTTCCTCTCAAGGCTCGGCCCCAGTCGACAGACCATAGACTTGGTCCATCACCAAGTCCACATACTTTAGTCTATGGACGTTGGAAGAAAAACGCACGTTCGTAGCACATAGGCTAACAGATAGACTATAAATTTGTTCTCTGTTTAGCCTAGATGCAACGAACACAGCCTAACGTTAAATACGTCTATGTACATATAATATATGTACGACAGTTAAACGTTAGGCTAATCAATGAAGACGCGCCTATCATCTTGATACTTGCGGACTGATGAGTCAAGGACCTCGGATGACAAATAAAAAGACGTTTAAACTCAGCCAAGCTGTAGAAGTACACTATATTTCATGTAAAACGAGTATAACAATCTGTATGATAGTTTAACAAGCGATACAGAGTTAGACGAAGGTTCTCAATTAGGTACGATTAGATTGAATAAAGTTGAATGAGTGGGAAAGAAAGTGTTACCATGAATGAGAGAGTTTAAGAAAAGATTAAGTGTTGTTCATCAGTGTGGAGAGAAAAGGATTGGTATACCCAACACGGACAATGTGCGTGTACAGCCTAACATATGCCCCAGCAATGCCTATCGTTAGTTGCCAGTTTCAAATGTTATAAAGGTTGGCTGCCTTACCAAGATGGTTAACAAAGAACATGCAAATCCATATTGAATGCCTGTGAGTATTGAAATTTACCCACAAGTTCCTTTAATTGAATTTTTATCTAACTGAGCAAAATTACTACAATAGGAATGGTACCCGTCAATCACTTCCAAAATAATTATGAATATACATTTTTGTGTTCCAGTTAGCATATGAATGTGCAAAAAATAAAAGTCACATCCATGGAAATAAAATGGTTCATTATTCTATATTTAAGTGTCAAATTAGAAATCAATCAAAAACAATTTCAAAACCGATGTTACTTGAAAATCACAATTTTTGCACATTCGTGGTCTTAGTCATTTTGATTCTTTACTTCTTACAAAAAATTATTCACTTTGAAATAATATTAATGTCGCTATAGTCAGCCAACTTCATCCAGTACGACAAACTATTTTTTGCAATACGTGCACAAAATGTTCTATTTTCAAGGCATGTTTGGCGCGATGATAATGGACAATTTTGGAACTCTTACTTTTCTCATGACTAATTAGTTCCTCTGTTTCCCCCATACATTTAAATATCTTATTTCCTTTTATTTAAATTAATTCCATTGCTTTTTCTTCAAAATTCTCTCGGCTACAATTGGGTTTTCGACGTAATTTTTATTGCCCCCGGCTGAAATACAGCATTCCTTACACTGCTTGCGAAAAATATTGTATGCATTTCCATCAGAGCGAACAATTTATCAACTCATACAATTACTGCACTCACCTATGGCTCGTGTTAACAAATATCGCACTCGTGAAATTAATCACTTTCCTCCCTAGTTACGTAATGTACCGTTACATAGGTACGTTTGATTACCTAATTGATTCTTGGTATGGTTTTAGCCACATGAGATACATGGGAGTCTGACTGATGAAATTAGTCATTGGCTGAGTTATATCGGCTACAACACACACTGTACCAGCGAATACCTATATATACACATACTCTGCCTAGCCAACTGCAGTCTATATACGCATGTATAGCTGCGAATTATCTTTTTATGTGTACACAATAATGATGGATAAATATTTTTAATGTTCAGTGCGCAATAACGTAGGTTGACAAAAAAAATTGTCTGTCTACGTAGGGCCAAGCCTGTAAAAGGAGGAGGAATTCAGTGTATGGTCCCCGAAATCAATTTTTCGAATTCTCCCATTCGCATAACTGACACAAACCTAAAATGGTAAGGTGCAACAGAAAACTAACATTTCACAGAACTTGTTCGTAAATAAGACTTCAAATGTAGCACTTTTTTGTCATATAGAACTCAGCTAATATACTGACCAAAAACGCCCCGGCAATAAATTTTTTAATAGTTAAAATTCCGAAACGGAGAACGGTACCCTGTTATTATCTCGAAAGTGTATAATTATCTAAGGAAAAGAAATATCAGACTTTTAGTCTCCAGAAACAAAAAAAAAAAAAAAAAAATTAAGAAACGCATACAGAATACAAATTTGGTTTCGACGTGATTAGTAAGTTTCCTAACATCGACAATATCAACGAAAAGGAAAAACTATAAAAAGAAATAACCCTGAAGGTTTTTAGTGGGCCAAAGAAGTGCGACTTCTTTCATTACAAAACCCAATTGGTTGCTAGAACTTTTCCTATCATTCAGTTAACAAAAAGTTGAAGGAGGAGAACGAAAGTTTCCTATCACACTTTAAAGGCTGTTATGTTGAAGAAGAAATGTCTTTTTCAAAATAAAATGGGGAAGAAAATCACATTTTCGCCGAATCAATGTAAAAATCGAAAACTTTTTCAAAAGTAAAATTCGAATGAAAAGTGGAACGTCTTCACCCATCGTCCTTCGTACGGGTCCTTCGTTTTATTATAGCTTGCCTAAAATTCTAACTTATGACATTATTTTGGTGATGTGTAGAGTATTGATTTGTTATAATAACTAGGTGTAGAGACTGTAACAATGTTGTTTTGATAATATTTCGTTTTGTGAGCTTGGTTTTCATTTTACAACATTAAAACCCAACTTCAAGTCGTCGAACATTAAGTTTAATACTTACCCAGAATTTAGTATTTCTGCAAAAGACAGCAGGTGATTTGTTGTTTGATATACATCGGACACAAACTGTTTGTTTTTATATTTTTCTTTTTTGCCTTGTCCTGTTTTCGTTTTTGTCATCCTTTGGTTACGAACCGAAGAGAATGGACAACTCGTATATGATTTTAGTATCGTTATTTCACATCTAAATCCGATCATTTCCGTATTTTAATTTCCGTTTTTACATTAGAAAAGGCAATACCAACTTTCGTACTTATCATTCAGAAAGATCAGATATTTTTGTTCTGTGAAAAAAAAAAAAAAGAAAAAAGGTTAGCCCAATGTGAGGATGTTATCCTCACTCCCTCCTTTGAAGGCTATACAAAGTAATTCAAAATTATAATTAACACGTCTAAGACTTGTTTAAGTCAGCCAGTTTACTTTGTACTGCCTATGATTCGGTAACTTCGTTGTTATCGACTACGCATGTTGCTATCTGAAACAATTCATTCAATATTGGGTTTATTGGCTTGTTTGGACTAGAAAAATATTACAAATCAGTAACCCGAATGTTCTTTTTAATGTGATCATTTGAAATATTTTTTTTTGAAAACAAATATGAGAATTTGTTTTAGTAGGTATACGTTTGGAATTAAATTTTTTTAGAAAAAAACACTAGATTTTTTTTTTTGGTTTAGAAATAAATTTTATGCTAAATTTTTTTGGAAAAAAATGTTGGTTTTTTTTTTTTTGTATAAATGAATTTTATGCTAAATTTTTTTGGAAAAAAATATTTTGAACAAAAGAAAACAAAATTGGATTTCATGTTTCGGAAAAAATATACCCCTCATCCTTACTATAATTAGTGTAGGTCAGGGATGTTCTGAAAATTTGGAGATTTCAATACTCATCTTTGAACCCTTTCGGAGACCATAGGCGTAGATAAGGTCTCAAGTTTAGGGTGTCTCCAACACGGGGCCGATACATCATTAATATGGAAAAGTACCGTTACACACCTCTGGTTTAGGCGTAGTCATAAAATAAACTTTTCTAACTTAAAACCGGCAACAAATGAACACATTTATAATTCATAAAAATTATTCTGATTCGAAAAAACGAAATAAATTCTGTATCTTTTTTCACATACGAGTAAAGCTCTGTGAACCAGGGTTGCGATCATGAACTGAATTGATACTTAATAAGAGTTGATAGCCTATGTGTTTTAAATGGGATATCAATCGTTATCAATTATCAATTCAATTCATGATCGCAGCCCAGTTACTGGTGTTAACACACATTTTTTCATGAACGCTAAAGAAGAGACACATGTGTTTTATTTTGTATTATTTTTATATGTAAATTTTAGTTCTTTAACAATATAGGTAAATGTTCTTTTTTAAGATGAAGTGTAACGGGGCAATTTCAGAAATAATTGAAATAACTTGAATTTAGAAAATACATACGCGAGCTCTTTTCCTCAGGCATGTGGCTAAATTTGATTGCATGTTTAAAGATGAGTCTAAGATGATACCTGGCCTGAGTATCCAGGATAATTCCAGATTTATTAACTTTATTGTTCAATGAAAAAAATAGATGTAGACCATGAAAATCATCTAAATTCTTTGTTCTCGTGAAGACCTTGTCACTTTTTACTTCTGTTAGAGGTTATGTCCACTTTTGTTCGCTTACTACAAACATTGAACAGAATGTTAGAATAGTGATTAATCAAAGTTCTGCTTAAACTTCATTGCTATTGCTCGAAAACTAAGCATTTTTGAATAGTTTTAAGCTTATAAAAGTGCAACATACCTAATCGGACTAACCCAACGTATCATTACGCTAATCTAGATGTAAATCAATACTATAGATAGGTACGAATGTCTAGTATCAAATTTTATGACTATCACGATCCATACCTCGTCAACCAGATTTGTACATTACCTATAGACTATACCTTACCAATACCAATGTATATATATTTATGAATTAGAGTTCTTGGTACCTACCAAAAATTTTCCAAGTCGTGGAACTAAAAATATACGTAATCCCGTTCCTGGTAAGTTTCATAAAATCAACATTAATATATACTTAGATTTTCTTTAAAAACTCACACAAAAACGACCACATTAAAATTGAAGGCTAAAATTTTATATTTTGTTGTTTAATTATAAGTAATGGACTACTATATAAAAATTTATGTAATAAACGAAGTTCAACGGCCACGAGAAACTTGAACAGCGAAGTTATCCAGACAAATTTGGAAAATTCACTTAAATATATCTTACTATTAACCTGAACCATAAAACATCGATAAACAGAAAAATTAAAAAATATTAACGACGAATGTAGTTGACAGAAAAATACTTATACATAGGTAATTATCTTTCAAAATTATGAGAAAATTTAAAAATATATCGTTAAGATTTGCATCCAGAAAATGTATAATGAATTAATAATTACCACGAATTGTTCAAAAATAACCAAATTTTAGTTTTATACCTACAGATAATTAAAAAAAAAAAAAAAAAAAAAAGGATAAAGGTTATTCAGCGTAGGAGCAGCTTGCTCATCTTTCTCTTTCATTTTGTTTCAGATGTTGCTGACAGATGACTCATTGTCAACCAAAAAGATTTTGGTAAGGAAATTTTCATGTGTAATTTTTGTGTTACCCAATTTTTCAGAAGTATATTATGTTTAGTGCAAATATCACTACAGTTTAGTAGACATACAAGTTCATGAAACGCATGGTAAATAGATACGATATCATTACTCTCTGTCTGATATACCTACTTACTTAAGAAGCGGAGAAAAGGATTTTTATGCGTTAAAATCAGCAAAATATGAATTATGTAGGAACACCATCAATATGATGACTGTTTAATATAAACAGGAGATACAGAAGAGGAGGTGTAAAAATGAGAATCTTAAAAAGACACATAAAAATAAGATACACAAAGAAAACATGCAAAGACGATGGAGATGGAGATATAAAAAGTTTACTCCTCATACCTAATGCCCCTACAGAAATTTATTTCAAAAAAGAAAGTTTAATCTTGAATGAGGGTAGGAATTTCAAAATAAATTAAATCAAAATACACATTGTTACAGATAATGAAAAATTCCATTGTCATAGATAAAAACATCGAGTGACATAAAATTAATGAGGAAAAGAACAAAAACCCTAAAAAAAATATGAAAAAAGTTTCTTAACACTTCCTGCAAAATTCCTAAAAATATTTGTAAAGCTTAAAGAATAAAAATATTTCCCTAAAACCCTCTAAATTGGCAACTTATTCCCAAAATACGAACTAAAACAGTTATAATAAACGATATTATGTATTACGAAAACTAAAGCACTAATAAATTGGGCTCGATTTTCTCAGAATTTTATGAACCATAAAGATATTTTTAATATTCCTTAGGTATAGGGATGAAGGGGAAAAACATGCAAAAACATGAGTATCCTTTCTTAGTTGCATAGTAAAAATAAACTTTTCCACGAAATTTTATACACCATAATTATTCCATGAATCCTCACGTAAAACGAAAGCTTCAATGAGCCAACCGAAAAATTAATATTTCTTCAAAATCAAAATTTTGAAATATTAAGCGTTGGAAGGAGATGGTCAAAAGGACACGCCTCGGCTACACTTTACGAAGGTTCTGAAATCAATGATTGAGAAAATTTAGAATATTTCTGCAAAAAATCAGCTAGATGATAACTTATAGTTTTTGCTACAACAGCATAAAAAAATATATCGTTCTATTATTTTTTAGATAATTGGAAAAATGTTAAAAGAAGTTTTCCGGTCGTGCGATCCGCCATTTTTCGTTTACAAAACGAAAATTTCCAATAACCAGCTGCCTTTTCACTCATCCTTTAATCCTAGGATACGACATTTTTTACACTCCTATTGGTCCGCAATACATATGTGGCTTACTTGTACTCAAATCTAATTTATAAATCGTCAATCTTTATACAGCTCTGCACAGCATTGTTGACACAATCTGTTCAACACCATTCATCGTTATCCTTCGATATTTTCATTTTTTTTTCTTTTCTTTTCTTTTTTTTTCTTTTTTTTTTTTTGATGTCTTGGTATGTTGGTGTTTTGCTCTGGAAATTAAGCTGGGATCCGTGACACTGGCATTGTCTTCAGCGTTATTATAACTACAAAAATAGATTGTCTTCCATAATATTTGCTATGAAGGCGAAAAAAACCAAAAAAAAAAAACGAATAGACACTATGAGACGCGATCGCAGAGAAAAAAGTTTTCTTTTCACACACGACATTCATTCGCATGTTTCTGTTACAACATACAATGACATTGGTATCACATTAGAAATGAGAAAATATGTACTTTTTGTAGGCTGAAGAATAGTGATAGTTTATTCTACGTGTTGTAAGTTGAGGAAATATTCGTTGGTTTTCGTACGTTTCACATTTTTCTATTTGGAAAAGCATTGAAATTATACGAAAACTCAATTACGACATTATCAACATTCCAACAGAAAACTTCGACGAAAGTTGTTGGTCTAGCTGGTTTTTGTGTACGTTTTACTACTCTCGTATTTGCTGTGGTGTTGACAATTGAGTGCTTTCGGTATTAACGGTCGCATCGTTGAATTTTACACACCTAGTATATAAGTTGAATGGGGTAAATACCTATAGTGGAAATGTGTTTCTTTTACACACCAAACTAATTATAGAATACTGAAAAATGTGGAGGTGGGGGACGATCACTGACTCGGATAAAAGTTTTCAAAAATTTTGGAAGATATAAATATTAGGAAAGTATGTACCTCCTACTCGTGGAGAATGACATGAATAATTTTATGTAAGTATTCCTTCTTTGAATCAAGTTCAACAACGAGTTCCTAATTATTCTTACATCTATCTCAAAACTAAAGGTGCTGCAGAATCTCATCCGTAGATATTTTGTAATCGGCCTATTATGGTTTATAATTATTTAAATCCATTTCGTAAACCAGTTTAATGTTTTCACAATCGTACCAGTGAAATTATACTGTGGGTATGTTGCATGTGACGTGTGAAAACATCTACTTATCTACCTATCTAAAATACTATAAAATAGAATTGAGAATTTTATACATTGCATAGCAGCAATGAAGCAGATGGTGAAACAATAAACAGTTCTGAACTTCTTTCACTTACGAATAATTTCTGCACAAGTTAGATTTCAGATGGAGGTGGTTGGATTATTGATTTGTCCATCTGACGGATTTTTCCAAAGTCATTATCAGTTTATGTTTCCGCATTTCAACCAAGTTCTTCATTCTTGGTTTCCTCTCGTATGTATCAAACATAAAGTTGAAAATTTATAATTTAAGATAATTATCAAAGAACAAAACCAAATTTTTCAGGCTGGAAATAGAAGTGTTCGTATTTTCGCCAGTAATTAATATTAACCATTTTAAATGCTACTCCTTCGTTGCTTTACCATTTTCATGAAAAGTTACTTAATTCAGATCATGTAATTGTCTGTAACATATAATAATATTATAAACGTTCTTAATTTTCTTCCAGACTTACTTCAATACCTTAGGACAGTAAAACAATTTTTAAGTAACCTACAAGTTCTTTAGTCAGTAAGCTTCATCTATGTTGAATTTTTTGTGTATGAGTGTGTTATTTCAATTCATTGTATAGATAATATCATAATAATCTTATTTTTTTGTCAGTAATCTGTAGAACTGTCACATCCAAAAATCAATTTCTTACTTCAGGTATCGGTCTCATATATTTTAGGAATTTAAAGAATGGGTTCAGAGAGAAGCATTCCCTGAATTATTAGCAGAATTTAGAAAACTGAATACACAACAGCTAATTTTATCAGCGTAAATGATATTTGACGAATATTCAAAATTATTTATTTACTGCTCACCTATTGATAAGGTATCGAACAAAATCAGAAAATATTCGACGAATATGATTCAGTCACCTCTAGCAGAAAATCAACTTGCACTGATGGAATTAACCTTAAGTGGCTTCGTTATACTCTGTCAGAATGACATTCTTCATATAATTCTCAAAGAATTTGGCTAATATGAGCCATTGGCTGGCGTTGAGGTGATTTAAAAGGGTGTTCTGTCATATCTTCAAAATCTGATTCTTCAAAAATAAGGGTTTAGTTAAGAAGAGTGTCCAAGTCAGAAGAAATGGCAGTGATGATGTGAGTCTCCCCTTATGATAATACAGTGAAACGTCCTTTAACGGATACCTCCTCTCACACATTTCCTTTTAAGAACAAAATATGACTGGTCCTGGCAAAATCATATGTAAAATAAGACATTAAATACCTCCCAATAGTAGATCCTCCCCTAATGAACAACTTCGTAAAATAGTTCAGTGAGCCAGATTTTACCTCTGAATATCAGACAGGTGAACTTATATTTGGAGGATTAATACCCTGAAAGTGCTGACTTAGAGCCAAAATTTAAGTACAATGCACAAAAAATTATTTTTAAATCTCAAAAGCAACTTTTAATGAACCAATTTTTTGTAAAAAGTAACTACTATTCCTGCACTTGACTAATTTACCGATTAGTAAAATTACATATATCCAATTTTTTTTTTTTTTTTTTCATTTTAAATTTTTCCTCCTAATAATGGACACCTTCCAATAGTGGACAAAATGCTTCGTCCTGCTCGTGTCCATTATTGAGAGGTTTCACTGTAGAACCTATATCCTTAAATGTATTGGAGTAAATGAGTTTCAGAAATAGATTTTGAGTAAGCACCTATGCATCTTTAAGATCTTCTCCTTCATGTGGTAGTGACGCATGCTTTAGACCAGTTCTATGAGGTATTACAAATATCACCTAACTTGTACAGACTCATTTTTGTGCCAGCATCTTATGGGATTGGTTACAACTACAAGAATGTGCTCTGTGGCTGTTGTGGCTGTAGATACTGATTACCTACAATACTACTAATTTTCTGCCTGTTCGGAAACCTGATCCCTTACACCTGCAGGGAACCAACCAGCTTAAACCTGTCTGTCAACTATGGGGTCAAGCCCATAAGGAATGGAAAAGGATAAAGTCCTAATGTGATTATTAAAAAATTATTTGCGTGATGTCGTAAGGTTTCAATAAACAATAATCTTTCCATGCTTACATTCTATTCCTTTTTATTTGGCTCACATTTATCACAATTTGAGTCATATTTAACTTCGTTAATATTAATTAACTACTGTGACACTAGGTACGCTTAATTGACATTATTTAAAAAATTCACTCTCGTTATATAACACAACCCACAATCGTGTAACATTAATATCTATAATTTTTGTCAATTCAGACAAAAACTTTGTTTTATTTCACACTCTGCCTAACTTGTGGCTATCATTTCATAAGTGGTGTATTTCTTGCGAATTTCGTACACCAGATTTTCAATTCCTTCCCATCCACTTCACCTTTCATTGAATTAGTCATCATATTTTATAAAATATCACCTTCTCACACGTACACAAAGAATATTTTGCATGTTGTTGTTCTTTCGGCAGACAATACGAAAAAAACTGTAATTCAAATGTAAACGCGACACAAATTATATGTATCTATGTATTTGTAATTTAAATTTTACCATTTTCACGTCCAGTGACTCATATAATATTTTAATCAATGAGGTATAAGAATACAAGTTACTTTAAATAAACCCCATACGGTGAATGTCATCTTACTGGTAGTACAATAAATGACCAAAAAATTTTTTATCGACATTGAACGTTAATTGTCTTAGTACTTACCAAATAATTTTCTTAAAGTATGTTTTCTTGCAAAATTAAAATTTTTTTCGCCCAACAGATGTGGTAATAAATTCATCTGATCATCCTTCAGCTTTCAGCTTTCATTGAATGAAATCTGCAACAAAAACAAAAAAAGAAAAAAATACAAGAAGATAAACAAATAAACGAACTAATAGTAAAGGTAGATTACAATATTCTACATATTAACAGTCTTCATTTGGAGGTCACACTCAGCACGATTTCAAATCCGTGTTTTATTGATTTCCTTATTTTACATACTAAATTAAAAGTTTTATTATTTCTATATTCTGCCAGTCGGTATGAAAAGAAAAAAAAAAAAAAAAAACACCATTAAGAATTAGCAATTCTAATCGTAGGGAAAAGGACGAAAAAAAAAAATAGACGAATTATCAAAGATGGTCGACATCAATGAAAAATCCAATTCCATTATTTTTACTTTTTCTTTCTGCTGGCTTTTTTTTTGTCTTCATCTTTTTCTACCAAAAATAAAGTTTATAAAAATTCTGGCTCCAGTAGCACCAAAAATGGTGTATAAATGAAAATCCAGTCTTAATAATTTTGTGAGAAAAAGGGTGCTATTCAAATAACACTTAGACTACTCTCCTTTGAAAAGTGAAGAGTGGAACCGATATTTTGCCACTACTTTCGATTATTCAAATTTAAGCGAATCGAAAAAAAAAAAAAAAAAAGTTGAAAAAATATAATGCCCCTTGTAGCGTTTTTCCATAAAATCACTGGATAAAGTTTCACTCTCTTTTACTTTCTCGTTTTTTTCTGTCTAATATTTTTTTCCTCCTTCTTTGAGCTCTGCTATCTTTTTTCTCTTTCTTTTACTGCGAACACTTCATAGAAGAGTAGGTAGGCGAAAGAACCACTAGATAATGGATTGGAAAATAAATGCAACACTAAAATTTTTTCGTAGATTCGACGATAATTTTCAATGAGTGTAGAACCAAAAAATACAAAAAATAAAAAATAAAAATAAAAAAAAAAGTAGAAAAAATTGATTGATGATATTTTGGAAGTCAAATCGGGTCGACGGTAAGCGATTCGCTACAGTAAAATTTTGAAGGTCCTTTTGTGTTTGAAACTTGGCAAAAAGTTTCCTTTTGCCCTCTTTATTTACTTCTTTTTTTTTTTCTTTCTTAACTGTCTTTAATTTTGAAAACGTTCGATAATGGCGGGCAACGAAATAAAAAAAATTTTTTTTTTTTCTCTTTCTTCAGACTACTACAGGCCTATACGTCCTTCATACGGTGCGACAACCGTCATTTTTTTCCATCTATAATGATTGATAGTTATTATTTTGTCGTAGGTAACAATACTCAAACTTTATCAATTGGAAAAATATTAAAGGGAAGATTGCACAAAATTGATACGATGAGAAAAACTAGGTGAAAGTGGAAAGTGGAAATTTTGTCGGCAACAAGTTGAAAGATATTTCTACGTTAGAAACAAAACAGCGGCTGATCGATGAAAGTACCATCAGATGAACTCATTCGAAACGTTAGAGGGTTGAAAAACTCTTCTGGTAGAAAATTAGTTTTGTAATTTAAGAAGGCAAAAAATTAAACCAAAAAAAAAAATTCTAAGTATTATAAACTCGGCATAAATTATTTAAGTTTTAATGACCGAATAATTCTTGGGTTTTTTCTCTTCTTAAATAGATTTAGAAAAAATGATTACTTTTATTTTTTTCAACTTTCTTGCGAAATTTTAATTACCTAGTTGAGAAAATTGTAACTTACCTATTTTTCAACGGAATAAAATCTGACAACGTAAAATACTTTTCTGTCTATCAAGAATTTTTCATGTTTTCATTTTTTATTTAAATTACACATTTAACGATACACGTATGTTTTTATGAAAATAGACCATTTAAAATTTAATTAGTTGAGCTCGTTGGAATGTGTTTTCTTAAAGCATACAGTTTAATGCGCTTTAAGAAAAGAATAGCCGGTCTCCTTGAATTTATTTTGGAGGTCTGCATGGCGTAACTGCTCGACTTTGCGATCGAAAGGTTGTGGGTTGAAGACTGACCACCGTTTTACATACTTAATCCAAAATGGCGGTAAGTTCCGTTCGGTTCTATCGGTGCTTCAGTATGTGATTGAAAAATTCATGATGCTTATCATTGACCATTGGATCCTGACCAATCCCTACCCCATTCCGACATCACATTATATCCTCCAGCCACTGGGTAAAATAGCCAAGTAGCCATAGCGGAAACCAAATAAGTAAACTTAAATAAATTCAAACTACGTATCTAATTGCCTAGAAATATTCAATGATTCTCGACTTGACAGTGGAGAAAAAGTTTAACTAACGTTTTTTTCGCAAACTTCTCATACCTTTTTGTATTTTTGTGCTCTTTGGAACATTGATGTTTGTAAACAATTAAAGTGTAGCATGTGGGGCGTACTTCCGTTACTTTTTCCCTTCATTCAAATTATTTTCTTTTTCTTTCTTTTATTTTCTTTTTGGTTTTCCTTGCGCTCATAAACGTGTAGCGGAGTTACCTGTTGTTGGCTAGCAAGTAGCTCTCGACCACCATATATTTATTTTTCTTTCTTAACTTGCCTCTTTTGTTTTCACTTTTAGGTACTTCTATTTCTTACGTTGTAAGTCAATCTACTTCTTATTTTTACCCAGTTTGCTTGTGAACGGGGTATTAAAATTGACCTCACAAAAAACGTTAGAGCAGTGGATGGTGAAAATTATCCGTTTCATGAGAAAAGAAAACAATTGGTACCATTTTTTAATTTTGACCTAATTCTTTTTATGTATATTTATAATATATACACAGGGTTAGTCAGGTTTTGGCGAAGCATAGAAAAATTCCATTAGCTGCATGCAAATATGACGCACAAGGCTTATCGCTATTTTGAGTCAGATTGAGACGCAGCCTAGTATAAACCTGTTAGTTGTGTGTACTCTCTGAATTGTTAAATGTAGGTTAGTGCATTTTTGATTGATGTATCTTAAGAATTAATTCAGTAGTTTCTAAGAAAACTGGAAAAGAAAAATTGTTGGAAAAAATTTTGTGCTTAAGGTTTTGAGAAAACTACTAAACAGATAGGATTGAAATTTTTACAAAAGATAGCTATTGTATGGGAACAGGTCTGAAACAAGATTGGTGCTCATCGGTTTAGTAGTTCTTGAGAAAACTGGAAACAAAACATCTCTGGAAAAGAAATTTTTAGTGATAAAACATCGATAGATCGATATTTTTGTTAAATATATGGATAACAGTCGATAGTTTTTTGTAATTTCTTAACTTGTAATTGGCAATGAAATATCGATATATCGTTAGCTATTGGTATAAATATACATTACTATCGATGTTATTTTTCAGTTTTTTCAAGTAAGCTCTCTCTTTTCATCTCCATCTCTGTCTCTATCTCTATCTCTATCTCTATCTCTATCTCTAAACTTGTTTTTCTTGCAAAGCATTGCTGGGCTAGAGTTTTTTTTATAATTTGAAATTCATATTATTTCCATTTTAAAAATGAATTTTGTGGAATATCTTGTAGTGAGAAATATTCTTACATAGAAGGTAATCAACAGCTTTGCGTGTTCTGCCACATTCTACACAAATATATGGGAGAGCCAAATCCTAGGCAAACACTGGCAATTTTGTATGAATTTTTGTAAGTTTATATAAGGAATTTGGCACATGCACACAAACATACATATGTACATATTCATACGGTATTATGTCATAATATTATGTCGTTTCTTATTTTGTGTAGTGCTAAGAAACAACACAGCTCATTTGGTACTGGGCCATGACATCACTGAGATCTTTATCAGATGATTTGTCACAGTTTGAACAATATATCTTACCTGTATGTACGTGCAGGTAAAAACATACAAATATACGTGTACATTTGTTTAACATCATACAGACAAATATGGGCCAGCCTTTTAGAGATGACTGTTGTCAAGGGGTTCAAGCCCCTATACCTCATAGGAGTACTGTCCCCACAAAGTTAATTTATTTTGTTTTTTAAATACTAGAAATAAAATTACCATTGGTGATGAGGTCAAGAGCTGCTGATTCGGCTTCCTACTTACTAGCATCAGCACCTTCTATCTTATCAGTTTTGTGCGAGATGTTAGTTTTTATTTTATTCAATAACCAATTTTCATTTGTTTAACTTGTCCTTGATTAAATCAATAATTATGTTTTCAAGGTAAAACTATTCATATTTCTTTTTTGAATGAATCCGTATTTTGTAAAATGTTCTAAACCTTTTTGTTTAGTCTGATTAAAGTAGAAGTAGGGTATGAAGTGAATTGTGTGTTTGTGCTCACTTCATATTTTAATTTTGTTATTTTGGTTTCAACATAAAGTTAGTGTCCGAAACCAATCCCCATACTGTGGTTTTTAATTTTGGTTTTTCCTTGCGATTGTTCATGTATTTTCATTTAGACGAGACTGCATATTTCTGTATGAATGTTTTTAGATCCGTTTAAGAAAGTATAAAGATTGATTATTGTACCTTTACTAAGTTGTCCAATAATTTCATCAAGCATACTTACCTTCAATTTCACCGTAAATAGAAACTTCATAAGAATTGAATTTCAAAAGTATTTTGATGTCTATAAATAGGTAGTTAGTCTAACATTAATGCTTCTATTCTCTCTGAAAAATTTCTGAAAATATTCTCAAAGGTAGAAATTTGTCGCAGAATTGAAAATTCGCAATTTTTATTATTGCTTCACTTGCAAATATAGTTCAACTCGCGGGGCATTCTCAACACCTCTATTATTTAGCTTTACTTTCAAGTAGTTACCTAATTTATAAAATCGATGTATTTAAAATGAAATTACTCTTTATGAAAATTTTTTTCAATTTTCACTTTTCGAATAAGTATCTTAATATTTTCTTCATTTGTGAATGAAAATTTGTTAAATGATGGCATTGAAATATGCTAACTTCGCATCAATATTAAATGCCTGAGATGGAAATTTTTCCAAATTGCATATAAAGCGTAATGTACAATAAAACTCAAGCGTCGTGTTTATGCCGGCGACAAAGGTAGCAGAAACTACCGCATAATGAAACCTTTGCTGACAAATTTAACACTAATTCCAATTTTTCAATAGTCTACCCAAATATGCCACATTCCCGTCACTCTGTAAAGAAAAGATACAATACCAAACAGTATAGGTGACTGGAGAAACCGCAATAAAACATCCTTTTGCAGTGTATATTGTATGTACACAGTAGAAACCGCACTTAACATCCACTTGGAATTGAGGGATAGATAACTACCATTTTCTAGCCTTGGAAAACGCAATGGCTGGAGAGCTTAGCGTACTATACCTACCCTATGTCTATGGCAATAATAAAAACAGCAAATTCTCCAACACCACTTGTGATAAAATTAACGCTGATTATATTTTATAATATTGATTTGGTCCCCACAACATAAAACGTACGAAAATGGGTGGAGAAGCATCATGCTAAGCAACTTACACTATTCTAATATTACCTATGTAGCTTAAACATATCGTTGAAACGTGTAAAATGTATGATCATTTTATATTTTGTGTACTTACAGGATGGGCCCAAGTGCAGAACATGGACTGGAAAGACTCACGATTCTGTCGAAATTATGTTGGTATCATTTCCAACAAATGAAGAGAAGGCAAATAATGTCAGCCACTTGACGAATAATGCTCTGCCACAAACCATCCTTGAAGACTGTAACCAAAGAGTATAGCAATAAGACCATAATTTATGCCAAAAATGGTGAGTACCTATGACGAATGCCTTCATTATTATTGTGAAATATGGGGCTTGTCAATTTGTGTAATGAAAATATCCAATATTAATAATGAGCCGTTAATCTATAGCCTCTTCGACTGATGAAGTATGGAAAATTGAAAAATTATCGTTCCAAATATGACACCGCAGACACATTCTACAAAATATTATTATTTAGAAAAACGTTTTACATCACCTATGAACGATTTCTAAAGTAATAAACTTTTTTTATTTTCTAAATATTGATGGTGAGAGAATTCATAAAAATTGAATAAATTTAGAAAACTAAATCATTATTACAACCAACATTTATCGCGATTTCTTCCAATACATCCTCAATTCATACCCAACGGCGACTACCTGCTTAACCCATGGCACGAAAACAATTTCAGTTTACCTGTTGTGTAAAATTCCAAAGTCTGGTTTGTAAAACCTATTATGTCTTAAGGTACTTACTATCACTATGGTAAAATGAGAAAAAAATTAAGCTTCAACTAAACTCTATGAAACAAAATATTTTTTTTTTCCCCATTGAAATGTTTAAAATTTTAAACTCGGTTCGCGAAAATAAGTATTAATTACTCCTCTCGTCATTGGCACAATTCTTTATTACTTATTCACCGTATTCTAAACCTTGTAGCTACCTACCACCTAATTCTCCCTATTGCCATAAGGAAACTTTTATGATAAAACTTGTATTTTCGAATATTTATTTTTTATGGGCGGCTAAACTAACCTTATCTTTTTTATCTTTCTAAAATATACCAAAGACCAAAAAATTACCGAATGGAGCGAAAAATAATTCATGAATATTTTAAACCAGAATAATATTATTACGTTGGGTTGCAGTAGGTACCCATTTCTCCTTTTTCCGCCAGAACGGATGGATGGATTTTAAGAAAAAGGTATCAATGAAAATAATGCCAGAATATCATTAATATTTTCCAAAATTAGAGTAGGAAATTAATATTTAGGTGAAAATAGTAAAAACGTGCCCAGACTAGTTGTGTCAGAATGAATGGAGAGATCGATGGTTATCAATTTTATCAGTGCGAATAATTTGCATAGGCTGAACTAGTTGAATTAACTGGCACCTACCTACCTTTATAAGTTTTATTGTAGGTACCTACTGTAGTTGGACATAATGATCCTGTAACCTTGAAACTCTATGTACGCCAACAATATTCATTTCGTACGGATGTTTTTCTTCACTAAAATTATCTTTCATGTTCTGTTTTATTTTGGCTTTCACACTACAGACATCAAACAGATCGAATTAGCCCTATTCACTCATCTTCAGTTAACTGGCTTAATAAAGAAACTCCGAACTGTAAGCCAGTCAAATTAAATTTTAATAATCTTCCAAAAATTTGAAAGAGGCTTCGCTCCAAAAAATCATTATTTTGTCCACAATAGGTTTTTTGTGAGTTAGTCTTTTTTCGATAAAGCTATCAGAAATTTATTCGAAAGAGCTACGTACTACTTAGTGAATAAAATTTTCTACAAAAAAGATACTTCGACATTTTTTCGTACATGCCACAGAAAGACCACAAAATCACTCCGAAGTTTGCAAATACCACTACTGAATATGTACTGTGCTAAATAAGACCAAGTCTTCCTTAGAAGTGCTAAACCAGCATATCCCATCAAGATGATAGTCTGACCACACATATCTAACACAATATTTTTAAAAAAAATTCCATTATATGCGTGAATATGTGCGTATATGTATGTGCAAGTTTATTTGAAATACCATAACTTCAGAACCATACAGCAGAAAGAGCTGAAATTCTCTCTGCATATTTGCGTTGTCCCAAAAACAGATTTTAAATTAACTCGAAGGTCTTTAGGTCCCCTGAGGCTGATGTTGTAAATTTTCTAGGGAACTTAGACCAAAGTAATTTTCGTCAAAATGTCACTGAAGGCAGACGTATTTCTAAACTGAACAAAATTTTGAATTTTTATATACATGAAAATTAGTGGAGCTGGAGACTTTCGTGTTAGCTTAAAACCTGTTTTCAGATAACACACAGGTGCACAGAGAATTTTAGCTTGTTTTGTGGACTGCTTCAGAAATCATAGTGTTGCAAATAAACTTATACACACACCCTCACAGACAAAAATAAAACTTTTTCTATTTATATACGTAGGTAGTTTATAGATATTACATGGTAGGACTATCATCTTGACAGGGAAATACTGGTGTAGTATGTGAAAGGAAGACTTGGCCTCATTTAGTATAATAAGTACTCCTTCGGTAGTGGTATGTACCAACTTTGTAGTAATTTTGTGGTTTTTCTGTGGCATTTACGGAAAAATGTCAAGGAAACTTTTTTACAGAAAATTTTATTCACTATATTGTTTTTCAAACATATTTCTTTTAGCATTATTGAAAAAAGAGCAAATCACAAAAAACACATTGAAGGGCACAAAAATATAATTTTTAGGGGTGAAGCCTCTGTAAGATTTTGGGGGATTTTTAATACGTTCGAGAGGAAACTTCAAACTACCGGATTCTAAAGAGAAATCTTTTCCCTGATTTTATTGAGCGAAACACCATTTTTTAAATCTAATTTGAATGGCCTACTAGTGGATCCAACAACAGTATCGAGCACGTATGACAAAAGTATACTATCATAAAAACTGTAAAATAAGACATAATCTATTTTCAGAAAGCAACGTGAAAAATGAAAGTTTAAAATATCTGACATCTGTAGCGTTTCACAACCTATATACTATAATATGGTCGCATCAGCACTCAAATATACGCGTTTATAACAAATAGTGAAAATTGGGAGACAAAATCAAAATGGCTCGTTTATTCGTAAACAATAGCAGGGGGAAACGAAAATAAATTAAGCAAAAATTTAATTTAATCTTTTTTTTTCCTCCCTCTTATTGTTTTCGTAAAATATGGTAGGTAATCATTCACTGTAATCAATGAAAATTTGTCAAAATAAACGACGTTATTCGTTTGAAGTGTATCGTATCCTAAGCGTAGCCTAGAGTACTAGGAAAAACAGCTAAAATATTGCATACAATAAGAACGCTATAACATACAGGCCAGATTTACGGCGAACGGTTATGCAAATTTATTAACACCCTCTCGTCAGAGTCGAGCTCAGAATAATCATTTATTTACGGGCGCGCAATTATGCAAATATACAAACGCTCGTGTGTTCCTATTGCAAACCAGGTATCGAAAATGAAATACGATTTGACGGAAATAAAATACTTATTGCGCGTGTGGTGACGTTATTGTGAAATTTGGACGTATCATTCGAGGAAATGCATATTTATAAAGTCTATAATTCGTTCAAAGAGCCAAAAAAAAAGTTTTAGAATACTAATATCGTTTATTAAACCGTATGGCACGCGTCATTACATTGATCAAATTATACTTTATCATAAGTATAGAATGATAATCCAAGTCAACTTGCGAAAGCTGGCTAACGGAAATTTAAACCTTGAAATTTAACTTCGATATTTTTTCGATACGTTTTCTTTTTGTAATGAAACCATTCAACGGAGGCAGAGAAAAGCCGATTTCTGTAAAAATGATATAAGTAGATAAATGTGTGTGGGATTCATAGGTTTTTTCAAGGTTCCAATCATCCAGCATTTAATTGAAGTGTAAATTGGTATTTTTACCTGTAATTTTTTCATCGAACTGCTTTTTGAACAGAAACTTTTTGTAAACAAGATTACAGAGTTGTATTGGTTACCTATGTCAGCCAGAATAACAGCCCTAAAAGCTGAAAAATTTGCTATTGGAGATCATCTATTAAAAGTTGCAGACAATATTATTTTCGATGTTGCTCATATCCATTCTTGAACGAATGATATCGGTCCTTCTTTTGTGACTGCTCTCAACAACCGTTCACAATCCTGACAAGAGAGTGGAAGGGGGTTTCAACCAGCCATAGGTTTTTTAAGGATACTTTTAGGTGTATGAAAGTTTCAAAAATAAGAGAAAAATAATTTAATTTTCAAGGAAATCCTACTTCAAAATGTACACAGATGTAATTAAAATAGAAAATTTTGTAAGCTTATAGGCAGAATATAGATATATGTGGAATACCTTGTTGTGACAGATATATTCGCACGTAGAAGGTTTTCTATAGGTTTGCATGTTCTGCCTCTTTGTACATAGTCAATATGGGAGAGCCAAATCCTTGGCAAACACTGGCAATTTTGTAGCCACTTTTGAGAGTTTATATACCAGATTTGGTACATGCACACAGACACACATATGTACATATATGTATGGTATTATGTCATCAGTTGCGGTGTTTCTTGCCTCTGTTGAGGTGATAAAAAACGACGCAATGCGTTTGGTACCAGTCCATGACATCACCAATATTGTTATCAAGTAATTGACAGCCTGTGCAATGTATATTACCTGTACGTACGTACAGGTACAAACATACAAACATACATAACGTCTTATAAACGAATATATGCCAGCCTTTGGGCAGCGACTGTAGTCGAGGGGTGCGGGCCCCTAATATTTCATACGAGTATAATCCCCACAATATATATTTTAATAATTTTGATCACCAGTACCAAAATAATGAGTTTATCCGCTAGGTATTCAGACATTTCATTTGGATCAAGCCCATTGGCTGGCCTATGCAGACCAATTAATACTGTACTGGAAAAGATTCTAACGAAGTTGAGTATTAATTTGTAGAAATGAACTATGGGGTACATTTGCCATAAGGTTTCTTTATGTTGAATAAAATTCTTGGAATAGTACCTACAGAAAGTATTGATTTAAACAAAATGTTATATCGTATTCCATGCTGAAATTAACTTTCGATGTAAAATTAAATCATTCAATTCTCAAATTTACTGGGATAGGGCAGAGTGAATTAAATTTAATACCAAGTGGGATAAAAATTATAAATAGAGAAATTCAATGACAACAAAGTAACGTTTCATTTTAGTATAGAGCTTTTAAAACAATAAGTTTCGTAAATTAAATTAAAAAGAAAAATCTTGATTTTCAAGAGAGCATATTCTCAGTTTATTGAACTCTCAAAATTATTGTATTTTCACAGTCTGGCTTCAAAATTGTAAAAAAAAAGGTGGAAATATCACTTTTGGTTTTCATTATCGCCTACATATTTTACAATATCCATACGGTTCAATCGTGAGTGGTTCACACTGTACAGAAATGCTGTGTTACTTCGCTCCATGAAAACTTTTTGTCGGAGCTGAAATTATGTAATCTGAAATTTATTCAAACTCGAAGTTGTTCAATCTGTTTCGGCGAAACACAAGTCGCTTCGAATCAAACACACGCAAATATTTTCCTGCATTTCTGCGTTCACGTTAATCAATATTTTGCAGGACACACTTGCCCACAAAAGGAGGCAATAGCTTTTATACTAAGGCTGTAAAAAAACACTGCTGTTATTTCATCTGTGGAATTATCGACGTATCGATAAGATGAAAATAATTTGTTCGAAATTCTGAAATATCTTTGTATTAATCAATGGACCACCCAACCGTTGGTATACGTTGCATCTTGTTCATGGTTAAAATAGGTCCACATTCACCAACATTCTTACCCAATATGCCAAAACAGCGACCATAACTTGTAGAATTACTTCGAAAAATGTCATCAACACTATATAAAAGAGATCACTCGTTTATTCATTTTTTTGGAGCCTATATCGCCTTTGGAAAGAAGCCAAGAAAAATAGTTTGAACATAATGGAAATGTACTCGACCGACAATTGTCAAAAAACAATAAAATATAAAAAGGTATATGAGGAGATAGGAATGTTATTTGTAAAGGCATTCAACTACATTTTTATACGAACACGATAATTTAGGGTGGAAATTTATCATAATATTTTCAACTCTTGTTTAAATTGCCTACGTTGAGAAAAAATGTTATCACAAAATCGAATGAAGGCTGTGGGCTATTTTTTCTATAATGAAATCATTCTTTTTACTATTCGAAAATATTAAGGTCTACTTTGATTGATACGAGCGAATAAGGATACAGGAATTCTTTCCGTTCATTAAAATCGAATTCTTTGGCTCTTGACACGTTTTAATTTTTATACCCATAATAAGACTTCAAAAATTGATTTTTTATTTTTAAACAAATTTTCATTAAAAAAAAAGGAAAACCACGCTGAAAACTAAAATCTATGTTTTACCGAGTAGGTAATTGTGTTAAATATTATGTCGCCTCGGTCTAACGTAACGAAGTCAATGGCGAAGTTAAAATTCGCTGTCCAAAGCTGAATCGAATCTGTTACATTCCATGTGTTAATCAGACCACCCTCCAACCGGGCCAGCAATCTGGCTAGGTTCGAATGGAGAACTAACTTTTACCAAAACTTTCCTAGAACGAAAACATTAAGTGTCGCACGACTTTACCGCACCGAAAAAGTTTACATGAGTAGCAAGAATTTTGAGCATCGGTCAAAATATCTTCTTAATCATCCACCCTAATAATCAAAACGAAAAGCCAAATTTCCCTCTGTAGAGACAAATGTAGACCGTGCTTTACCTGATTTTTTTACCCAGTTTGCTTACAAACGACATATTAAAATTGACCTCACAAAAGATTTGGAGGTGAGGATGATAAACATCATCCGTTTCGTGAGAAAGGAAAACGATTGGTACCATTTTTCTAATTTGACCATTTACTTTATGTACCTGTACATGTATATATATATATATATATGTACAACCCTAAAGTGCTTTGTAGCGACTTTGGGTTATGCCGACACTGAATTTCTGGTAACTGCAGAATTTTTTGTTTCGGAGGAGACAATGAACATGTTTTTTTCATATCTGTGTGTGGCTGTGTGGGTAGTGGCGCATGCTCATCGAGGGAATATAATAGGCGAAATAATATCCGAGAAATAATTGGCGAAATAATATCGGAAAAATAATTTGGTGAAATAATTGACGGTTTGTACGTTTATTATAGTGATGTGTTATGGGGTCTATTCTCAATTATCAATTGTGTATTAAATAAAATAAAAAATTCGTCATATGATAGTTATAATACGTTGAGTTCCGTCATCATCAGTTAAAAATTTAACTCCTCAAAAATACCTCTGTGTTCTCCTATAGTCAATCATATTCGTTAAATAAAAATTACAGATTGTAAAATATAATAGACGGAACTCAACGGTGAATATTTTCGAAATAATGACGTGGAACCAGCTTAGATCTAATTGATAATAATCTGGTGGTGTGATGAGAACATACACACCACACAGTAAGTACTCCATTTTCTACTGCCAAGTGATAGGTACGTTTTTTCGGTCACGTTACCATTAATTTAAAATAGATAAACACAAACAATTAAAGGTGCTTTTTAATTCAGAGATTTGTTTTTCTTCCTGTTTTCGATAATATCGCTCATTACAATCGCGTCATGAAACCAGAATAATAAAACGACAAAACATCTTTTATTGTTAATTTTGATTCATCATGGAAACCATAATTATTCTATCAACGGACCTTCAACATCAAGGATAAAAACTTTCAAATACTTGGTTATAACATCGGTAACTATGATGATCAATTTAATTAATATCCGAAATGTAAAAAAGATCAATTCTCTCGAATTAGGGCCCTTTAACAACAAATTATGAGGAGTTGTGTGAGATACCATGAGGCAAGACCTCATGGTTTTAAGTAGTATGTAGGCTAGCTCGTTTCACGTCATTTTCCCCTTATGATCTAGGATATTAGTATTTCTTGCGATCTGCGATCTTGGGCTGTTCGTTTAAATTTTCAACCTTTTTATTATTTCTATTTTTCGATCGATTTTCAATAACCATGTGACTATCATTTTGAAACGTCACAGTGTATTGGTATGTATCGCCCAAAATTTTGGGTTAACAGTTTTGAAAAAAGTATAGAATGGATAGAGCTGGAATTTTCGTGAAAGATATTACGCACATACGCAAATTACTTTGGTGTCCATAGGTTTCGTAGTTTCTGAGAAAACTGGAAAACGAAAAATTACTGGAAAAGTAATTTTACAAATACAGATAGTTACAATTTTTTCAAGTTATTACAATTCAATTTTTTTTTTTTTTTTTTTTTTTTAATTATGGATGAAACTTGACAAACTGTGTTTTCTAATAAAGTATTGCTGGGTTAGAGTTTTTTTCTTCAAAATATTAACTGGCCACAATCTAGCATTCTGTCCGACTACAACCAAAAATATTCCAAATTCCTGGTCGTCGAAATGGTTAAAATTCACGTCCATTCGAAACGGGATACATTTTCGTAGAGGAAAATATTGGGCAATAGTCTTCCAGGTTGGAATTGGTTGCGCGAAATAGCCTTCACACCGTTGTGAAACACTTCCGCGTAATTTGGTGAAACGCGCGTTTAACCGTCGGCTCATTTTAAAACGAACGACGAAGGTCTCGAAATGTGACTAAAAGTCGTCGATTATTACCATACGCGAGGGCAATAAACGTCGGATACACATTTCACACATTTGCAACCGTCGACTTATAGGCATACTCTTTTTCCAACTCCTCTGTTTCACCGCGACCACCATCGCACCTCCGCGTCCTTTAAAAACGCCGCTAGCCATTCCCATTAACACTCGCATTTTCGTGCCCCCTCTACGTCTGCCAGCCGAAAAATAATTCGATTCGTAAATCGACGAAAGTTCACTTTTAAATGGGAACCGAAAAAGCTTTCGCGCTTTGTACAGTTATTTTGGGCGAAGCAGCGAAAGCGCCCAGCCTCGGCGGCGGCAGCAGCAGCAACGGCGTAGTCATCAACCCACTTTCCACGTCACCTCAGTCTCGAGCGCGTACGACGTACATACAGAAAATGTGTTCAGCCGTGCATCATAAATCAGCAGGATTATACAAAGAGGGTATACCCTACGTAGGTACGTATTTAAACACAATGTATCCGTGGATTCGGCTACAAACGAATACCTGACTGTTTGCAGTCTACCTCGTCGTAATATAGCTGCGTCTAAATGGCAAGTAGGTAACTTTTATGGTTAATGTTTACGACGTAGGCTAGGTGCGTGTGTGTGTGTGTGTGGAGAGAAACAATGGCGGTGAAATTTGCGAAAGGCGTTAATTTAGGCGACAACAAATTAACTTTGATTCGAAAATTAGATTCTATTTTTCACGCACCTGAAAACGCACGTATACAATACTTCATACTATTATATGCCCTGCACAAAGCACTCGCGTATTCTTCGGCTATTTCTGGCCGAAATGTTTGACAAACAAAAAGAAATAAGTTTTAGTTAAAAATGAACTTTTACGTTAGATATACACATACACTTTTATAACGTAGGTACGTACTGCAGTCGGTTACCATCCATTTGAAGTTGGAGAAATGGCAAAAATGTCACAGTGGTAGACGAGCTCAAGGCCAATGAATTCGCGAGTGTTACTATTACTCCGATAGAATGAGTACTATACGGTTTCTGAACATATGTTTGGTGATTTATAAATGTCCAAATCAATGAAAATCGCTCGAAAGCATATTACAGACTTTAGAAAATAATTAATGTTCTGGAAAAAAAAAAAAAAAAAAAAAAAAATTATTGGAAAACGAATTAAACAAAATACGTAGGTAATAGAACGAACTTTTATTAACGAACAATAAACACATCGTCAGCCGTGGCGCAACATTCACGATCTGAGATACTAAAGTTTCGCCTCTTCACAAGGTGACGAGAACCTGAAGAACTTCACATGGCATAAAGAAATATAAAAAAAGTTTGTGTTAAAAACAAATTTTCTAAAAATTAGCTTTTATTTATTTTTTGTGGCTTTAGCTTCATCCGAAGAAATAAATATTTCGTCGTGGAATGTTGGCTGCAGTTTTGGTTTATTTTAAAATTATAGTAGTGAGTATAATAAAAGCATATAAAAAAACATAGGTATTACAGAACTTGAAATAGTTACCTAAGTAATATTATCATTGATGAAGGATCGAATAGGCAATGCCCAACACATTTAACAGATCTTTCACAGAAATTGCCTCCTCTGAAAGTTAAATCTCCCGTACCTACTGGAGGCAAAAAAAGAATTGTAGGCTATTTCAAATACCTTAGTTTGGAAAAAAAATATCAACATTTTAACGAAAATTTGTTGAATAGTTAATGATAAAAAAAAAAAAGTGAAAATTTGTCTGTTTCTGTACATTTTGAAAAAATTTTTATTTTAATGTGGTACACATTTCTACTTTCACTACGCTGAATTCAGAGTAAATTCGGAAAAAATTATTTTGGTTAAATTTTCATTAAAAAAGGGTGCTACAGCCAATCACAGAAAGAATACAAATTCCTACAGCCAATCACAATTTTCCCACTAGTCAAATGAGGGAATATCAATTAAATTAATATCGATATGTAATTTTTTATCATAAGAGTATGAAGGAATTGGTGTTGATCGATATATCGATATGATATCGATATGTGTTTCATTTATATTTGTAAGATTATGTATTCACATTCTTAAAATAACCACAGTTTCTGTCTGTGTTTCGCACTCGCTGATATAGTGAGTTGCAGAGATCTCTCATATATATATTAGATTTGTATTATATTCATCTATTGATGGATTTTAAGTATGGAAAGATGAAAGATGTGTCTACATGATTCTTCATTATTTTCTAAAGAGCTTACAAATCCATCAATACATGCCAAGCTAGTGGGATGATCTTGAAGAAGACGGAATGCTAATTAGTAAACGATCAGCTCAGTTCTTTCCCTAGTGCGGCTCCTCCTCGAAGAATGGGGATGTAAGAATATGTATTCACATTCTTAAAATAACCACAGTTTCTGTCTGTGTTTCGCACTCGCTGATAATATAGTGAGTTGCAGAGATCTCTCATATATATATTAGATTTGTATTATATTCATCTATTGATGGATTTTAAGTATAGAAAGATGAAAGATGTGTCTACATGATTCTTCATTATTTTCTAAAGAGCTTACATATTGTGTTATCATTTTTTCAAACTTCAATTTTCATTAACGAATTTCAAACTTCAATTGAAAAACTTAACAAGTGGTTTGCTGAAAAGGAATTCTTTCAAACTCCACTATGTTCCCCCCCTCCCGAGATATGAAATGTGTACCACATTAAATGTTCTAGTTCGCTGACACCCTAGAGCGCGTTTTTTTTTTTTTGTCCTTAAGTACGCAGTATTATTTTATTTTTTTGCAGCAAAATTTCATAAGATTATTCGAGTACCTACGTTTTCCTTGACTATTCTACGCTATTTATCCCCGCTCTTCACTACTATTCAGAAATTATTCAAAAAAGAGACATGTAAATTTTTTTAAATTGCGCTTGGACTATTTTCTTTCGGCAGGCTTCAATTTTTCTCACTTAAACAAATAACCATAATAACGGATTATAAAATTACAAAAAATAAATTTTGAGTTTCGGCATAGCTCAATTTAATGTTTGATAGTTAAACAGTACCATTGATGATTTATGATTGGTATTTGGGTAGGACTCGAACAGAAGTTAGGTCAGGCCCTTAGCGCAACCCTTTTTCCAACACGAACAGCATAAATTTCAGGAAGGGCTTGACTATCGTGAGAGAGAATTTTTTTTTTCAGAGGTAATTTCCAATTTTTTTCTTCCACTGAAATATTTTTGGGAAAAAGGGTAAATTTTCGAATTTTTCAACCTCACAAGGGCTCTCCGAGCCTAAGTTAGGCTATTATAAAAACCAGTGCTTCTAATCCGATTCATCCTTATCTCTTAAGCGTGCATAGCATTATCACTGCATTACACCTCATCTTATTCTCACGTCTTATGACTTACGATTTCTCAGTCACTGTTGGAGATTAAAAATACCCCCGCAAGTGGTTGTAGTCTTTCAATTACCAACACTCTCAACAACGATAAACCTACATTCACCACATTTGTTTCATCTTGTCTGATTTAAAATTGTTTTTTAGCCATTTATTGGCTGCAACCTGGCCTCTCAGAAAATGCCAGCAGACTGATAACTTTCCCATTCGTTCTTAGATAACTCGTTGAAATCTGCGAAAGTTCGATAGTTTATGAAAAATTTTAAATAAAACAATTAAAATCACGGATTTTTAAGCGATTCGTCCCTGATTTTTCGATTTATAGCGAAAGCATCTGCTCAATCATTCGAAACAACTTCAACTAAATGCAATTATGTTACACGAATCTACTTCGAAAATTCTAATTTTACATTTTTTGCCCCCTTTTTTTTTTTTTTTTTACATATTTCTTAATATTTTTAGACTTTCGGTTGACAGAACCCTAACCCGTAAGTTTTTTAATAATTTTTATCACAAGATGATCTGAAACGAATGCTTTCATCTAAATTAAAATCGATGTCCCAATATTTTCGTAGAATACACGAGTGCATTCCAAGTCGTGGCGTCGTCGACTTTTCATTCTGCATTTACAAAATTCTCGGACAAATTAAATTTTTTCTGCTCGCCCCCTTTTAATAACTTTATCCTAGACCGTTTTCTGTTTTTTTTTTTTTTTTTTTTTTTTTTTTTTTTTTTTTTTTTTTTGAAGTTAAATTAGGACTTTCTCGGGGAGGCGGAAGGGAGATTGATTTTCTCTCGTTCACGTCGTCATAATGTATCGGTAGGGAAGAATAATTGAATTCCATTCGAGTGGAAAATTTTTTTTGGGATGTCTCTCTTTTCGCAGACAGACAGTTGAAAAAAAAAGAAAAAACAACAACAACAACAACAATAACATGAAAACTAATAAAGGATGCCTTTGTTAGAAACGAGTTATCAGTGAACGACTCGTATAAAAACGATCCGAGTGCTTTAAAAGAACGCAAAATTTGAAAATGACGATGAAAAAAATTGTTTTTTCATACGACAAAATGAATGGCGAGAGTCAATATGAAAACAAAGCCAACAATTTTTCATTGAACCTTGTTTAAAGTAGGTATTTAACTTGTTGTTATTTTACGATAAGGGGAAAAAATTAACTCGTATCGTGTATTAAAACACAAGCTAATCGATTCCGAAAAGCTCTGCTTTGCGAATATAAGCCGTCACTCAAGTTTTTCCCCTATATTTTTCTTTTGAATTTTTTTCTCATTGGCGAAAAAAAAAAAAAAATCATATGGTAGGTGGACACGAAAATCGTGTGAAGAAAAAATGGTAGTTTTTTAACAACCGAAATTAGATCGTAAACTGCAGGTGACGTGCGATAGATAATAAATTTTGGCAGATTTTCTCAAACAATGGGATATTTACCATATTTTTCGTTGTTACCTATGGTTGTTTATTGCCTCGTTTGTGCTCTTGGCTACTTATCATTTGCCAATATTTGATACCGGTGTAGAAGATGTAGAGGAATAGGCCTACTGACAACTGTCATAAATTATTATTTTGAATTGCAGATTTTGGACCCTTATCTGTAAACTAAAACGAAATAAGAGCAAGCGATGGAAAATCTACCTTAATAAATTAAAGTAAAATTTCTGGATAATTGAGGGAAGTTTCATTTACTTATACGTATTAAATTTAGGCACTGATTGGAAATGTCCTTACAATGAGAAAAAATAGCGTCTTTTCAAATATTAGTAGGTTTCTTAAACTTTTTTTACTCAGAATAATATACATATTTTACAAAAAATTTGTGTCAAAAAATATCAAACAATGTAATTTATAAGTGAAAGATGGCAAAAAATCTTGATTTTTAGTATTTCTTCTGAAGATAAAAAAAAACAACAAAATCTAAAAATTCAAGAGGATCATGAACAAGCTACATTACCAACCCGTCGGACATACGTCAGAAATTATCATTAAACAGAACTGGTCCAAAACTACAACTTTCAGTGAAGACATTTCACTTAATTCAAGCTCCTAGTTTTTTGAGTTTAATACATCCTTAAGGCAGAACTGAGAACTAACTTATAAAAAAACAGATTCATACAAAAAATTCAGTGAAAACTTTCTAACTTGATTACAGTTCCCAGTTTTTTTAGTTCTAACTTCTCAAAACTGACAGTACAACCCTAAAGTAAAACTGAGTAATAACATTCAAAATAACAGATTGAGAACCAGAACATTCGGGGAAAACTTTAAAAATTTATTTCTGATGTTTTTTGAATTTTCATTTCTCAGAATGGACAATACAAACCTAAAAGAGAAGTGAGAATTTACTTTCAACAAAACAGGTCCAGAACTAAAACTATTAGGTAAACACTCTGAAACTAATAAAATTACAGCCCTAAAACGAAACTTCTCAGGAACCATTCAGGATTAAGAACCTGTTTTGAGCCAAAATTATTTGAAATTTTGTCCCGTGATAGGGGTGGAATTCTACTACGAAAAAAAATACACTTAAATTTATATTAGATAAGTGTATAAAACTGTATGATAGTGCATAGGGTTGTTTGATTAGCCAAAAAAAGCAGAAATTTTCCATACTTATACGTTCCTTCTTTTTAATTTTTTTCAAACTACGGCTACTCAAATGGTTGAAATGCAGAAATTGAACATTGAATGTTTTGTGTTCCTAATTCTTGGAAATTGTAAAGTAGAACTGAAAACTAACTTTCAAACAGAATAGTTCCAAAGCTGATACCATTGATGAAAACTTTCGAACTTGACTAAAGCTCCAAGTTGTCAAAGTTTTTAGTTCTAAGAACTGACACTAACACAGAAACCATTAAGTATAATTAAGAACTAACTTTGAAAATAACAGGTTCAGAGTAAGAACTTTGAAACTTGATTACATCTTTCAGAATAAATATTTCAAATTGAAACTTCGCAGAAACCATCAAAAGATAGGCATTTGCATGGGCCAATGTTTTCAGAAAATCTGTCCAGTAGAAAAGGCATGAAGCTGTGGCAAACGAAAAAACTTCAATTTACAATATAAATGAAAAGGAAATCTAAAATTGACTGTTGAGTATACTAAATGTTTTTCATTTTGAATAAAGTTTTACGCAGTTCTCTCAAATATCTAATAAAACGGTTTTAAAATGAAGCACAAAACAATTTACATGAGGTACCATTTAAATGACTCCCCGAAGGTTAAAATTTACTTTTTCAACTTTTTTGTTATTTTCAAAAAACTCATATAAGTCACAAAAAAGTGATTCTTGGATAATAAAATAATGTATATTTTTAAAGCTGATAAAAGCTGGTAAGTTCTTAGTGATTTGTGCCTAATTCGCATATTATTTTTTTTGTTTTACCAAAATATGATAATCAACAAGTATAAGTATTTCGTTTTTGGTTATTTAACTTTGTGACTGTTATGTGCAGATAAATGTACCTAAACTCGATTCATGGAACCAAATCAAAGTTTGCATGTAGTGCGACCAAATCATATCTCGGTACTGGTAGCCAGCCAGTTTAATGCCTAACCATACACTAAGTATACTGGGTGCTGAGGGCAATCATCCACAGGCATTGCGGTACCTTATACGGACCGCAACATATACTGTATCAGCAAGTACGTACTAATTACATACTCGCTTTCCCATTTGTAAGTTGCAGGCAAATGTAGAGACGTGTCATCTGTATGAGTGCATACAGACAACATATTTTGTTTAAAGTGCAATGCACTAATAGTTTGGGTCACTGATTTTGGTCCGCAACTCGTCTGTCAACACAGGGCTGAGCCCTGTATGGAAAAGGTGAAAGAAATGTCCCCACAAACTCCTAAAAATTTTTTTGTACAAAAATGTCAAGTATAAGGGTAGCCATACCTATCAGGTTTTGATCTTTTTATTCTCTTGAAAAAACAAGAAAAGTCATTCATTAGCTCTCCGAAAGTAACCGAATGAAGGTAAGATAAAAGAAAGTGTGTTACATTGATGTTCATTTGTATTTTACATTTTACACCTTTTTTTTGTCTCAATACACCTAATGATTTGATGAAGAAGTTAGGAGAAATATTAATTGATTTTATGTTCAGTAAATTGTAGATATTACCTATCTAGGTAAGTATAAGTTAATCAATATAATATAGTTACCTACCTAGTAAATTTGATATTATTTTGTTCGTTTGGAAGAATGTTTAAGGATTACTTAGGTACGTGAATTCTACCAGCTGTGCAATACGAAAATCTATTAGATAAAATGTAATGAACACAATTTTGAGATAATTTCATTATTATAGTATCTACTTAACGAGAGAAAAAAAAAATTAGGTCTTAAGTTCTTAAAAATAAATATTTAACGTAAACCAATTAGCCAAAATTATAGTACGAATAGCCTATTCGATGATGCGGCGTGTAAGTAGAAAGGTACTTGTAATTTATAAAGAAACAGGGCATATGCGGACGAGTGAAAAATGCACGCTACCTACCCCTTCACATTACTAACGGCGATATTAAGGGTTTATTTTTGACAATGAGAAATGATCGTCATTACCAATCCTCACTTTTCTTGTTCCTGTTTACTGAATGCATTTCTATCAAAAAACCTTCTTTTTTTTTTCTTTTTTTTTTTCTAAATGGGCAGACGTTTATGCCACATTATCCTAGCGACTAAATTTCCCAGCAAATACAACCGACCAACATTACATACACTTATGGCGCCAACCTAAAATGTAGCCTGTATGATGTTTTAGGAAAATTAGGTATAAATTTTTGAACAAAAAATCGCTTAAATTGTAATTTAAGTAGTCACAAAGGATACAAGGAAGTTTAACGCCAAATTCCATAACTATGTGTAAGAATATGTATTCACATTCTTAAAATAACCACAGTTTCTGTCTGTGTTTCGCACTCGCTGATATAGTGAGTTGCAGAGATCTCTCATATATATATTAGATTTGTATTATATTCATCTATTGATGGATTTTAAGTATGGAAAGATGAAAGATGTGTCTACATGATTCTTCATTATTTTCTAAAGAGCTTACAAATCCATCAATAGATGCCAAGCTAGTGGGATGATCTCGAGGAAGACGGAATGCTAATTAGTAAACGATCAGCTCAGTTCTTTCCCTAGTGCGGCTCCCCCTCGAAGAATGGGGATGTAAGAATATGTATTCACATTCTTAAAATAACCACAGTTTCTGTCTGTGTTTCGCACTCGCTGATATAGTGAGTTGCAGAGATCTCTCATATATATATTAGATTTGTATTATATTCATCTATTGATGGATTTTAAGTATGGAAAGATGAAAGATGTGTCTACATGATTCTTCATTATTTTCTAAAGAGCTTACAAATCCATCAATACATGCCAAGCTTTAACTTGAACATTTACATAATTAAGTTAATAAAAATATTATTAAAACAAATTAAAAAAATAAAATAAAATAAATATAAATATCAATATAGGAAAAAATAACTTTCACAACCTAATTTCGACCAGGAAATGTTTCAAAACTGCTTTGACGGATTCGTCCTTTTCTGCAGTTAAGCGACCCAAATTAGAAACCAATTCGCCCAGCAGAGGATCAGGTTGAGGGAGTGAGGATGAAAGTTGAGAAGATGACATCCTCTGTTCACCAAGAAGAATATTGTTGAAAATAAAATTTCCGAACTCATCAACATACAATTTCTCCACTTCTTTGTCGAAAACGATGTAGATATTCCGGAAGTGACCACGAGATTTGATTGATTTAATCCCAGACTGGATCACGGAAACAGCAATGAGCGTCAAATGAGCTGACAAGGATTGACAATCCTCAGGAAGAAGATACCAAACCTCAGATGAGGCTTCACGAATTTTACGAAAACGGACAACATTTTTTTTTGGGTCCTTGTCATCGGCTTCCATCACGAAATTCAACTGGTATTTACGACCAGACATAATTATCTGTTAGAAAACAGCACGAACAACAAAAAAAAATTTTGAAATTTTAAATTGCAATTTGTAAGTATGTAAAGTTGGCGAACCCAAATTAGGCAATTTGCACTAAAAGTTTTCAAATGAAACACAAACGAATGTAAACAAAAAGTGTATATTCTACGAAGTGCAATGATATCTGATAAAACAATAGTGAAATTGCAATTTAAAGCAGGAAGCACAACAAAACTAATACACACTCAAATGAGAAACGAATCTAGGCAGTTTGAAAACTGAAATGACGATCACATAAGAACAGGATTGAAAGTTAACGAATGCAAACACAATTATCAGTCTGTAAACAGGTTTACGAAAGAAGAAGAGAATATTTGGAAGGTATTTACTTGTAGGAAGATAAGGATTATGTACTGAAAGAAAATAGACAAAGTGTGACAAGCAGGCGATCTTAGTATTTGAAATAATGAGGAAAGACGAATTATTTTACATATGTTTACGTACACACTGTTGGCATAGTTTTTGATACTATCTATTTTTCAGAGAATTAAATTTATACACGTCCACTTAAAACGTGTAAAACTGATTTCTGTTTTAATGCGCCTAGCCAATCATCTCTGAATATTGGCACTTCAAGGCAATCAGAAACTGGTAGAATATCATGAAATTGGTACAAATGTTCAGCGGTTAATTTTCAAGTTTGGTTTTTGAAAGAGAGTCTGACTTCCCTTGAAGCAGTTACTTTTTAGTTTTTTTGTTTTTTTCAAAGTCATTCAATGTACATTTTCCACATTTCCTCCCTTCCTACGGAATTGAAAGTCAGCACACCCTACCGTGGAATTAGGTCGATACATTTTTTTATGGATACCTTAAATCATAAGAACTTTTCGGCCAGACAATTTCTTGTGTGAAGTAGAAATGTTTTTCTCAAGTGACTTTAATAAAAATTGATGACACTTCTTTGTTAAATAATATGTTATTCAGTTATAGTTAAAATTTGATTGAAAAAATTGCGCGTAATGGGGTACTGGACATGATTTTCAGTAAACATATTTTCAAATTCTTTAAAAAAATAAAAAATATCAGTGAAAACCACATTAAAATTGGTTGGATAGAATGGGAGAAAATGAATGGTAAATTTGAGTTGTCAAAAAACGTTGTGATATTTTTTGAGCAGTGGGTGTGATGTCATAGAATTGACACATCAGCAAACTTTTCACCTCTTTCACAGGTTTCTCATTCATTCATTCCTCACTCTCCTGTGTCTGTACATTGGTTTAGTTAAGCTCATCAATTTAGAAAGTTCATGGTGACTGTGAGGGAGGTGATAAAAGGATGTGCACTTGTACCCCCCACTCCCTTATTTATAGACAAATTCAAAACATTGAAAAACAATAAAAACTAAGAAAATCAAAAACCAATTGTGGGAACCACCATACCCTGTCTAATATAAAATACATTCCCCAGTTATAGTCGGCGGTGAGATGGGCGTGCGGTTAAGTTCACCACTTTTAGCTGGCAAATATGTAGGTCCCAGGTTCGATTCCCCGAGCCGACAGAACCTACATCTGGTGACCCTTGACGTGTGCTGGACACACACACACCCTAGTGGTGCATGGTGGAACTCACAACTCTCCTTCCTAACTTGAGTTGCCGATAGATGGCGCCCTATATAGTGGAAATAGAACCCGTATAGGTAGTATAAGCCTGTGTGTATAGGTATAAGAGGCGTTTCTGATTCAGCCCAACCTCCCACAGCATCTAATGTCGTTCAACTCGTGTTGAGTCTCTCTAGGGGGGGAGTGTGTGGGAACCACCATACCCTGTCTAATATAAAATACATTCCCCAGTTATAGTCGGTGGTGAGATGGCCGTGCGGTTAAGTTCACATCTTTTAGCTGGCGAATATGTAGGTCCCAGGTTCGATTCCCCAAGCCGACAGAACCTACACCAATTATTCCTTATTTGTTTTTATATTAGAGCATAGCCTTGGAAAAAATTTTTGGTGGTACCTGAGGAGTTATTTACTTTGAGGGCTGAGTTCATATTTGCAATTTAATAATTTAAATCCTTTCGTACTAAAAATTAATATAAATTTATTAAAGGTAAAATCCAACCTAATTTACATCGGTTTAAACTCAAATCATGTAATTTAATAAGGTTGAACAACATTTTTAGATTTAACCCTTCATTTAGCCCCCTGTAGCCCTAGAAATGGAATTAAGATAATATTCTTGGATATTATTGAATGATACATCGATAATATAGTTTTTTGAGGCTCTGAGTTTACATTTATAATCCATTTTTAGATTGAACCCCTCCTTGGCCCCCTGTGACCCCAAACAGGGGGTTAAGATAATGTTCTTTGATATTATTGAGTGATATTGTAACGTATATTTTCGTCTATTTTTAGAAATGACGAACATATTCGTCCATACATTTTCGAATACCAAAAACATAGATATTTATCAACAATAATAATCCTATAACTTTTTATAAACAACCACTAAATTACCCGTATTTGATTTTATGAATATAGATATACTTTCTGTATATTCATGACCTAATTGTGCATGTCCCTCAAGTACTCGACGAGTCAGCACAACCCTATAATAACAACACCCTACCTCACTTTACCTATCCGACACGTACGTTTTCATACCCTGAACGAGTATATAATCCCTCAATTCAGTGGAATAACAGACAGTTCCTTGACAGCTACTTCTAAGTACCTGGAGCCTCTCTTGTAGAAGTCTCTGGTGAACAGATAGTTTTGCTTGTTGAATTGTGATTGTATATGTATAAATATTAACGTATGTTTATGTACTGTGATGTACAAATTATTATTTTATTAAATGTGTAAACTCACTCGTGTGTTTTAAATATTATTGAGTCTCTAACCAATGTTAAGGTCCACAATAGTCTGTGGATGATAAACTTGAATTTATTTTAGAAGTATTACTGCTTTTCAAGTACGTGATATTTCGTGTATGGTGTAACACTGAAAGTGGTTCTAATTAGGTACATTACCACCTCTTTTGGCCGTTACAGATATATCATTAATAATGTTTTTTGAGGCGCTGGGTTTAGATTTTCAATCCATTTTTTATCAAACCCCTTATTGAGCCCCCTGTGACCCCAAACAGGGGGTTGAGATACTATGCTTAGATATTATTGAGTGATATATCATTAATAATATTTTTTGAGGTGCTGAGTTTAGATTTGTAATCCATTTTTCGATCAAATCCATTATTGAGCCCCCTGTGACCCTAAACACGGGGTTCAAATAAAATTCTTAGATATTATTGAGTGATACACAATAAATAATGTTTTTTGAGGCACTGAGATTATATTTACAATCCATTTTTAGATTGAACCACTTTTTTTCTTCCTGTGGCCCCAAAAAAGGGATTGCAATTATATCTTCACTTATTATTGAGTGATTTATTAGGTATTGGATGCCCATGTTTTTTGAGACCAACAAAAAACAACAAAATTCAGTAAAACCACTTGCCCGGCTTACTTGTAAGAAAAATAAGATTTTTGTATTAGTACTCAGAAACTGGTAAAACATTATAAACAATATATCACACAATAAAATGTGACAAGTCAAAATTAGCTACTTATATCTGAACCACTTTGGATCACATTAAAAGGAGTTGAATGAAGAAATACATGTCAAAGTAAAACTTCAATTCTAAAAAAATTACCAATAATATATAATACAATATAATAGAGAAATTCAAAATTAGCCCCTTTCAGAGCTCCTGTGGGATCACATAATGGGTAAAATTAAGAAATTATGTCAAATTCAAAATCAGCAGCTAAAAAACTATTACTAATGATGTATTACACTACAAAATATGAAAAGTCAAAATTTCCCCTTGGGCGTCAAAAATGAATCAAATGAATAAAATAATATCAAATTTGAACTTGATGTCTCAAGAAACATTACAAATGATGTATTACATAATAATATGTAAAAAAACAAAATTGGGCCCTTTTATGATCCCTTGGGGTCAAAAAATTGATCAAATTGAAAAATTATAGATAAATTTGAACTCAGTACCTCAAGAAACATTACAAATGATGTATTACATACTAAAATGTAAAAAAACAAAATTGGGCCCTTTTTTGAGTCCCTTTGGGTCAAAATATTGATCAAATTAAAAAACTTAAGGTCCAGTTTGAACTCAGTACCTCAAAAAATATTTTTTTAAAGCATAAACAAACAATATTATACCACCTTTGTGTTGAGTTGGATAATTTCAGTGTATATATGTTGAAAGTTCCAAGAAAATGAATTTTTGGCCCATATCTGCTGCTCCTTTCTTATTTTTGGGATTTCAAGAAAAAAAAATTAGATGTGATACTTAAGCACCCTCATACCAATTTTCAACCTTCTACCTCAGTTGGAAGTACAAAAAATAAATACAGATAGAAATCCAAACTTATTGAATCTTATTTACTTAGGTGATAATTTAGACTTTGAGCTTTCTGTGCCAAATGTTTTCTTGGGTCCTGAAATGAAATGTGCGCCCACCCTTGCTTCAAAGTCATTTTTTAAAGTCAATTTTGTTCACTAAATTTTCACCAAAAACCTACTTAAAAATGAAGTATTAATGAGATGTATTGAAACCAGCAACCTCTGATAATGCAAAATACAAAGATGTCAATTCTATGACATCACAACAACAGGGTGCTCATCGAGGTACTGTTTTTGGTGCAGCGCAACTTTGACATCTTATATCTTCCTTTCTATTTAATATTTTTCAAAAAAAATTTCAGAACCTTCATTCACAGGCTTTAGACTATCTCTCCCATTAATTTCAAGTAATTCTGAGAGTCATATCCGGTACCCTATTCCGCGCACAGGAAAATTTTTACGATAGCATGTCAATCTATAACATTTTATAGGTTAATAAATTCGGCGACTTTTTCGTTAGTTTATGGTTTTATCATAGGAAATTATTTTTTTACGAGACATTTTTGAAATTTCACGGCGGACAGATTTCTATTACTTTTTATTCTGAGAAATGATAATACCTATCAATATAGGTATGTATAAAATTTCGAGTACCTAACGTACAGATAGAGGTGAAAAATGAAATTTAGAAAAATTATTCAATAGTTTCCGAAAAATGTATAAAACAAAAAAAAAAAAAAGAACTGCTGCGTTGCTTGAAGTACTTTTCTGGTATTTACGACGTTTGAGATTACGAGCCTCTTTTCTGCATTGAATTAATTAACGTTAAATGTGAAAATGCTTCTCCAGTCGGTCTGTGAAAAAGTGTCCGCCACCCAATTTTTACCAATGTTTTAGGCCTGAATTATAAGTGAAGGGGTAACGAGAGTAAAAAATATGGAATGAGAAAATTGTAATGAAAAAAAAACTCTAACGAAGCTACACTCCGTTAGAAAAAGAGGGTTTTCAAAAATTACGATTCAAATAATTAAAGCATTATTACTGATTATTTGAAATTCTTTAAAACTTTAAAATGACAATTGCATATTAGAGAATTGAACTTCATAAGGACCAAATTTGAATGACGCCAATTTTAATGAAGTTGAAAATCTTGGACACAATAAGAAAAATAATTGTCGGCCAGTTGGTTAAACTCAAAGATAGAAATCTGGTAATTCCGAGGTAATCGGGAATAAATCAGTAATTCTGATTTTCTGAGGCTAAAAAAATTTTTTTTTGTTTTAAACTTGAAAAATGGATTTTTTAGGGCTGGTATCCGGAGAGTAAAATAGATAAAATCACACTGAATGACTTATAACTGGGGAACAAATCGACCAATTGAAACCAAAATTGATAGTCAAATATGTTCTTTGTACCGAATTTCGTTACTATTGGATAAGAATTGCAAGTTTTAGTGAATCAACATCGAAAATTAGTCACTCCAACAACCCAACGCATGAACCGTAAACCCAATCGCAACGAAACTTGAGAGAGTATTAGAATAGGTTCGAATAAATGTCTACACCAAATTTCGTGACTACTGTTTCGAAATTACGTTTTTTAGAGCTATAAAACTGCCAAAACTGCAATATAATCGCCCATCTCTGATGTACCGTAAAACCAATTTTTCCTAAATTCAAATGGTCTCATCCTCGACTTAATACGAATGTATGGTCCAAGTTTCGTGATTATTGAATAAAAATTACGCCCTTTATCGTATTAACAAGAATTGGACATACATACATATATACATATATACATACAAACATAGGTAGGGGAGCTGTGCCCAAGATTGCGCACTTAATATTTAAAGGTCCTTAGCTCTTCCCGGTGTTGATGAAAAATTTTTAAAATTTGAGGGAAGGTTCTTTATCCTGTTGACTGCTTCGGATTCTCCATTGATGAGATATTTCAGTTTTAGTAAAAGAAGTGCAATGCGCAATCTTGGGACGATCATGCCCAAGATTGCGCATTGCACTTCCCAAGATTGCGCAAGGAATAAGATTCTGAAAAAAATGCTATCAAGTAATAATTTATTAATACTCATATGTTTTCTCAAGTAATAGTTACTCGCAGATTTCACAAACAAAGGTTTTTTGTACTTGTAAGAGAGAAGTACAAGCTAAGTGTGCCCATCTGTGGCACAACTGGCAGCTAATCCATTTTTCTTTTGACTTTGACATTCCGTACAATTCATTACAATATATGCAAGGAGGATTGTCGTCATCAGAACCATCAGACAGGTCAGCAAGTTCTTGATCCATCCTAAAATTGATAATAAATATAAAATTGGCAAAAATATTGCAAATTCAAGGGCGCAATCTTGAGGAAAATACAAAATTATCTAAATGTTGAAGTTTCACGGTTCTAAATTCACTTATTTTCATTATTTTTATAGTGGAAATATTACTTAAATAGTCTACTTTTCAACAAATACTTACTTCTTATAAAAAATTGAAAACTACAGTCTTGACATCTTCCGGTATCAACTTTAGAAATTATATTAGTGAGCGCACAAAACTTATTTTGGCTGATAATTCAAGAAGAAAAACTCCACAGAACTCCAAAATCAGGTTAGATGTTTCTACTATGCATGTATTTTGTAAACAACGTGATTGCATGCTGCCACTCACGTCACATTACAGTATCTTATCACTGCGCAATCTTGGGCAGTGCGCAATCTTGGGCACAGCTCCCCTACATACATATGTAAATACATATGAATTTTTAAAAATGGTACCAAAATGTTCCTTGGGTCATGAAGCCAAAAACGTACTTACTCTCACCCCTCAGTCCTTCCATGAGCACAAGATTAATCAGTGGATTTTCGAGGAAGCCTACTTAATAAAGTGGAGGTGATAATGTTGTTTCATTGCTACCAAAGGAATACCAAAATAAAAGGAAACAAAAAAGGAACAACTCTTTTTTTTTATTTATTCATTTTCAATACCCTTCTCTCATTCTTACACAGTTTAAATCTGTAAATTTTTTTTTTTCTAATTTGTAAATGAAAATTGGCAAACTGGGTTTTATAGCGAAGTATGGCTGTGCGAGAGTTTTTTATACTTAGGTCAGCGTTAAAAATTACGATTTTTAGTACAAAATTTATCATAACTTGGAAACTATTGGTTCCAGTAACCTACGGTTGGTCTCATTCCATTAACAAAAAAAAATTCATCGAGTACAATACCTCACATAAACACAATTTGTAAAACAACAATTTTCTCAAATTTTCCTCTACCATTAAAACAGTGTTCCATCTCCTAATGGCGTTCCTTCTTATAAATTTTCATGCACTCAACAGATCCTCAGTTTTAATACCGAAATAAAACTTTAAGCAAAGTTTCATACACAAACTAATTTTGCTACAAAAGTGGTTCCTTCAGGCCCATACCGCCCACGAGGGCAATGTGGGCCATACCTGCGCCAGCTGGACCATTTGGCAGCGCTAGTAAAATTTTAAAATTTCCACTCTTCCCCCAAGGACTCACTGGTGGAAGGGAAAATTGAGAAATTTCCACTAAATAACACAAAAAACAATTTTCCTTACTGTAACCATGCCCTTTTTGAGATTTGAGTTACTTGCGTTGAAAAAGGGGTTGTGTTGCGGGGCTGGATTACTTAAGTATATATTTCCCATAGATGATAGGCATAGGTATTAATGGAATATCCATTGCCGAGGGTAGGTATGAAAGATTTCATTAACATTAATTACTACATCACATTATGATGCTGTTGTAATGATGCAGGGTACTGCTGTCCCGAACATCTTTCACATTTACTACAGTTAAGTTGTAGGAACCCTCAGAAATCTAAAGAGGAATTAATTCATCGCATAATTTAGCCTTTTGCATATTAAAAACGTAGAATATGAGAGTAGGCATCAGTTAATTTTATTTTGATTTTCTCGTAAGTACAGGTAAATACCGCAACTTAATTTCTATTCAAACCGTTTCAACGTGAACAAAAAAACAATGGGCAGCGCTTTTGAATGTAAATGTAAAATGAATGAATAAAGAATGAATGTAGAAGTACAAAACATGAGATTACATAGTGATTAGATTATTAGTCTAAAGAGGAGGTTTGAGTGAATTTACAGAGTGTTGGAGAAGGTTTTAATCTTATTGGTTAATAGAAATATACATGAAGTATGACCAATGCTCTTAAGAGAATATGACATAAAGTGGGTGTTCACAAATAATTTAATGTAAATTAAGATATATGCATGATTGCAAAAAAAGTATAAACAAGAAGAGTTCATAGGACTTGCCTAAACAAAGTAACTGTTTATGTAAGAAGATGATGTCATCAGGCTAGTTTTGATTTGTTTGAATGATGCGAGTATTTATGAATGGAATAAGAAAATAAAATAAATTAAGAGTAATGATAATGATGATAATAAAAATACGAATTTAGGAAAGTATTAAGTACGTACGGAAAATATCTCGTTACATTAATATTTTGTATTTTAGTTGGATGGTAAAATAAATTTAAAAAAAGACGATAACAGCGATCAGAGTCCTCTAGAATTTAAAAGCCAATTTGTCTACCTACTCTTACTTTTTCTTGGCCAATTTTCTACTTCTCAAGTGCATTAAACATATGACAGACGGCCAGAATTAGTTTCTATTCTTTTTTTCTTTTCTTTTTTTTTTTTTGTATGATGATACCTTTTTTCAACAAACCCTTTCCACCGTGTGGAATCGAGTGACGTACCTACTTCGAAGAAACTGTTTCATTGCTGCTCTCCCAAACAAATAACAAAAAAAAAAAAAAAGAACAAACAGCTAAATTGGAATTTCGACCGAAAAAAAAACACAGATAGAAAAACAATGGAAAGAAAAATGTTCCTAATACACTTTATCAAGGGATTTCTGACCCAATGTTAGCAAACGCCGACCTTTTATTTAATAGCTGGTCGAAAATAAGAATTTTTTGGGAAAGAAAAGCCACAAAAAGAAGCGTTGTTTGAACGACCAGCCACTGGCATTCAAGAAAATTATCCGTTTCTTTTCATCTCGAAAGCACTTTCCAGTTGTTTTTTTTTTTTTTTTCTTCTTCCTGTCTGTCTCTACGTGTCTGTCTCTACCTCTGTGTCTAACTCTTTCAATCTACAATCTATTTCTCTGTGTTTCCTCTCTTTTTTGGTCTCATCGTTTGTTTACTCGACGACTATAGCTCTTTGTGCAGACAATAGCAATACTTAATACTTTAAAAAAAAAAAGTGCTGAATGAGTTCCTTGTTTTTTTTCTGCGATGTCCGTAAAAAGGTATCAAGGGAGAAAAATGAAAAAAACTATTTTTCCTCAATCCCACAGCACGTCAAATTTTAGGTTGGGTAATTTTTTTCAACTTGAAACTGAGTCTAACAAAAAAAGGGAGGAAAACAACTGAAATCGCTTGTGATAGTTTTCAGTCATAGGTAACGTATTTATTAAACGAACTTAATGTGATTTTCGACGTCTAGTGTATCTTCGCCAGTGACTGCGAAAAAATTTCGTTTCAACAAGATTAATAATTTTTCTGACGAAAGGACTAATTACAGTAAAATTTTGTTCTAATGTGCTCGTAATAAAGGTTGAAAAAAAAACAAAAAAAAAAAACCAAAAAGTACTAGAAAGAAGGAGGCGATTAGTTATACTGGAACCGGTTCAAACGAGTGCTCTAAGACTGTGGCTCTCAACATTGTTTCCTTGACGACACATCTGAAGAGTCTCCACACTTACCTGACACACCATTTACAACAAGTTCCATAAGAATTCACTCAGTGGCGTAGGTACTGGAGAGTCAACAAATCCTGTGGTGTTTCACCCAAGCTGGTAGAAATAACAACACCCGTGTAAAATACTCTAAACGAATAGGTACATATTGCTGGTTTGCAAAAATAAATTATGAACCAATGAAACATATTCTCCAGACTCTTCGAACTACTAGCACTACTAGCATTCGTGTTTGTTTTTTCTTGTTTTTAGTGACATTGTCGCGATTGTCTTTCGAAATCGTTATTTGAAATTACTTCGCAGTCGTTTGATACGTTTTTCTTCACTCCCCTTATTATCTTCTTTTCAAATATCTTTTGTCAAAAATATTTTCTCATGTTTTTGTAAAGAGTTAATAATTTTAATACTATTCATTTCTTCCTCTTTTCTCTCATTCTCCACGAAGTCGATGAGGAGTTAAATTTACATAGTAGGTATTTAGGTCCAAAAAAGAAACCAACAATTTTGTTATATTTTCTTTTCTTTATTTCTTCCATCTTTATCGGAATCGTTATTTTATATCCCTTAATTTATTTAAACTTTTCAATAAAAAACAAAAATAAAAAAAAAACAAAAAAAAAACCGAAGAGAAACATTTATCTTCGTCAATGGAAGACGATATTGGAAATTATTAGCTAACATATTATTATTATTTCTTTTCTCATCGTGCTCACAATTTCACACAATAGTATACTCGGATATTATTGAATAAAAATCTTTCAAAAATTTGATAGTGGCTTATTTTTATAAAAAGTTAAAAGAGAAAAAGTTGAATGATTTTTATACGCTTTTATTCTACTCACTCAATTTGTTGAAGTACTACACCTGATGACCAACTTCAGCGCTGCTTCCACGTATTACGACACACCCACACGTACACCTATACCCTTTTTTATCAGTTGTTTTTTCAATTTTTGTTTGTTTCTGTCTCGGAAAAAAAAGTGAGAAATTTTATTTTCTCTTTCGCCGTTATTTTCTTCTTCAAATTATAAAAACGTACTTTTTAAAAACTCGTTTTTTAACCTAACTTATTTATTTTCCTTCAATAAATAAATAAATATATATATATATATATATAAAGAATTGATAATATAGCCTGCCCGTGTGCAAAATGAAGTTAGTTTTCACAAAAAAATATTTGTTATTTCTTCAATGATATTATTCAGGGGTTTCAGATTAAGTACTCTTCCTCCTCCTCCTATTCATGTTCTCTTCAGAATGGGAAAATTTTTCTCTCCTTAATTTCTCATGGAGTTGGCCAATTTGGAATTTTTATTCGACTTAAAAAAAAAGGAGAAGGTTCTATGTTCGGGTATATAATGATATATCTACGGCTTGTTTGTCTAAATTATTTTGGAATCTGTAAATATCGATATAACCGGCGACCATAAATTGTTAAGTACACGAATTCAATACTTCCATTCTGAAGGCGATTGTATCCTGTCGTAATTTGAAGGCAAACTATCGACCTACACAGTATATTATCAATATCTCCTTCAATATTGAAGTTAGACAATCGATGTATAGAGCTTTTTTTGTTTTTCGTGAAAAATTAAGCAGAAATATTATGTCAAAAATTTATGTTTCCTATTTTTTTTTTTTTTTTTTTTTTTTTTTTTATTAGACTGGAAGTACCTACAACTGTGCAGTTTCCTTCAAAGTGAAGATATGCAAAAATTCATACATTACATTTTTTCTTGGTGTACGCCGTCGTATCGATATTTGAAGTTTTTCATCATTTCGACAGTCACGCTATTGATTTTTTCTTCAGAGGTCAGCTTTTTGGGGGTCACTGCTTCGATATTTGTATCAATAGGTAGTTGTATTTTCTCATTTGAAAGTTAAATTTTCCAACGCCTGTTTTCAAGTTTTACGTGGAATTTTTAATGATCTGTAATGAAATTAGCTTGTTACGTGATTGAAAAAATCGAAGTATGAAGATGCTCTCTCCATTTAAGTTTTCGAGGGAACACATTTTCATTTACTTTATATTTCTATCTTTTTCACGAATTTGCCCATTTCTAAAATCCAAAAAATATATATTTTCTTAAGTAGGTATACAAAATACATACATAAATTTGAAAATAAAAGCCATCAATGTGGTATTTCAAGGGGGTGTTTCAATTTATAAGGAATTCACCTTCAAAGAGTACCAATATCCTCTTTAAAAAGAGAAAAATATTAATTTCTGGAGTGTCTGGATAAGCCAGGTGTCTGGATCTGAGATAAGAACCCCCCACAATTAAACCTACCAACCATTATTCTCAAAATCAATGTGGAATACCTTGTCGTGAGAGATATTCTCACCAGAAGGAAATTCAACAGAATTTAAGCGTGTTCAGATACTTCATACAAGCGTATGGGTAAGCCAGAACCAAACCGAACACTGGCGATTTTAGAGCCGGTTCTGAGAGTTTTTATACAGGTTCTGGCGCACACACACAGACACACGTACGTAATATAATACGTACGTTGATAAGGGCGGCCAGGTTGCATCATCCCCTACTATCGTAGGTAACGGCTGGCCGGTTCGTGTACGAATTGTGACATTGATTGATGGATGACGTCACGATTTGGTACTCGTACATTACCTGCACGTATTCGCAGGTAATTACGATCAAACGTAATTGTGTGTTTGTTTAACGTCACAAGGACGATAAGTTAGCCTGCCCTTTGGGGCGGCGACTGTCGTCGAGGGGTCCAAGCCCCTAACCTCATACCGTAGAGTCCCCACAATCAATATTAAAATTATATTTATACAACCTCATTCATCGACCTAATCTTACCCCATTTCAATCCACACCCATTTTACCAAACAACTCGACCCATGATATTGTATAATTTAGCACATTGCAAAAAGAAACATTACATGGTTACAAACGATTATTTTAATTTCCAAAATATTTAACATATCAAAGCTTACTTTTCTAAACTACGTAAAATTAGTAATCATCAATATACTAAATTATTTTATTTATTACTGTTATCAGAACCAGGTCGTACGTATTTGTAAAACATGCGCTCTCAGGAATCTTGAATTCTCCACGATGAATGTCTTTCTCAGGAACTGACAAATTTCAACACCACCAAATTTATTGATTCAGCTTTTTTCAGGAACCGTGAATTTTGATGCCAGTTCTGATCCGTCACATTTTAAAATTCCAGGAACAAAAATTATTTTGGAATATTTGTTTTTCATTATTTTGGTGTGAAAAATTACCAAAAAAGCTTCACAACGGCCATTTTTTCATGAAATAATTTTTATTCCAAAATCTTTAAACAATTAAAACTTTTCAGCACTTTAGGAAAACTTTTAAGTATTTCCAATATACATATAAATTATTCCTGACTTAATAACCTTTTCTTGTTCAAAAATAAAGAAAAGTCATTAAAAAACGTGATTAATTGCGGTGCATATCCAAAAAAAATTTTGATTGTTCAAAAAACACCAAAATATTTGTGAGTTGAATAGTGAACTCTTCACACCTTTATTTTTGTAGTATTTCAAATGAAAGCCAAATATAACCATGGCCCCGGCAACTTTTCATTATTTTAAATAGAATACTTTATAACAGAATTTTACAAGCTGTGTAACTCTACCACCCAACTGTAAAAAAAAAATGAGAAAAGAGCTTGTGTTCATCAGATTATACAGAAAAAATGTCACCTATCAGAGACCTCAGAAATTTGATTAGTTTCGATCATTCCAACTGGGAACTGAATTTCAAAATTTCTTTTCAGGGAAAGAAACCAATAAAAAACCATAAGTTGAAAAAAAATGGACATATTCAGAGAGAAGCTTTTCGAGTAAATTTTCATTTCTTCTCTCTTTTTCACCAATATTTTTCTCTCGTTTTAGAAAAAGACAAGACCATAAATTTTATCATGATTGGAGAAATATGAAAAATATTGGGGGAATCTATTTTTTGTCCGTCGATATTAGTCAGAATCATCGAGAAAACCGATTTATTTGTTAAATTTGATTAATTTTTTACCTAAAAAGCCTCAAATCCACCAGATATTCTACAGAAATCTTTTATATTTTTAATTTTACAGTTTCGAGGCATATTATCTTCGACTTCGAGAACTTTTTAAGGTATAGTTTTACAAATGACGAATTATCTTGGGATTATTCTGAAAAATGATTTGAAAATTTTGGTTTTTATAGGAGAGGTAAAAATTTTTAAAATTTTTGGGATGAAAGGAATCAGCTTTGACAGAGTTAGTTTTTCTATAGTTTTTGATAACTTCTGATACCTTTTTTATTTGTTTGACACAACCACTGTTAATTTCTCAATGCAGTTGAATGCTAGAAAATTACGAGAGCAGAAACCAAGTTTATTCAAACAATTTTTGTGAACTTTCCAATTCCCATTTACAAATATGATCAAATTAATAAGAGCAAGATTTTGTAGCGTACCCAAGTCCAAAGCGAAAGGCCCAATACAGTCGCAAGTACGAAAAATAAAATAATATACAAAAATTTCAGAACACAAGCCTTCTTTTCAAATTTGGCCAGACTAAAGAATATTAAACTGCAGACATACTGACTTAAATTCGCATTCACATCACAACTTAAGCTCAAAATAATAAAGTGAACAAGCTGTTTTGTGCAAGTCCATATCAAACACAAACGCATATTTATCAGTGAGGAGTTGAAATTTGGCCTGAATTAAGAAAATTAGTTTAAGTCAAAACCCTCAAATTGCCATGTTCAGAGAAGAAAATAAATAAGTCTTAGGACCACCACATCCTTGCAAATTGATAAAATTTTCCCTGAATCAAATTAACACATCATGGTAATATTAAACATAAATTTTATTGAATGAAAAAGGATTATACACCTAAATATGATGAACAAAATAATTCGAGTCGAGTAAATTCAAAACAAATCAAACTGAATACAACTTCACAGTAGGCATCACGAGACGCACGTTGAAGCACCAATTTTAAGGGTGCAAGTGACATAGCGCAGAGGCATATCATACTGACAAGAAGGGGAGTTTTAGAAGCCAACGTCAGTAAGGGCCAACTAAAATGATCAAAAATAATCAAATTTGCAATTAATTTCAACAAATTGTTATAAATTTAGAAATTCACAATTTTAGAAGAAAATGCACCGGTTGGCTAAAAATTCTACCACAAGAAGAAAAGTGCTGAAAGACAAACAAGAACAGAAAAGGAGTAATGAAAAATTTTAGCTTTCTCCAGCTGATTCTCACGGTGTCAACTATATTGTAAATGATTGGGCAGAAAAACGAAAGAAGAAAATAATGTAGATTTCAAAATAGTCAATTTCGGAAATTAAAACACAATTTTCATAAATCTATTTTTAAATGTAATTGAAAGAAAGACAAAATCAAAATGAAAAACAGAGTTGTGGAATACCTTACATCGTGAAAAGTAGACCAACAACAACAGGTGTTCAACAGAACAATTTGCATGTCTATGCCAAAATACCTAGAAGGTATAAGGGAGCCAAGACCTCGGCAAACACTGGTGTTTTGGCTTATGATTTTCTGGCCTTATATAGTCGGCTCCCTACACACACACATACACACTTATGTAATATTTACATAAGTACAGTGTAGATTATTTATCGTACTTTACAGTTGCTATGGCAATGGTAAAGTACGGAGAATGCATCTCTGTATTGGTTAGTGACATCACCGAGATTGTTATCTATCGATTTGTCACGGACCGAGATTTATAACTTGTCTATCTGTAAAAATAGACAAGTACAAACAAACAAACATACATTCTGTATTTGGTTTAACATGCAAGGCACGAATAATGGTCACCAAAGGTGACGATTGTCGTCAGTAGGCCAAGCCTATTTCCTCTTACGAGTAGTCTACTAAACCCCACAAGAGTGAAAGACATAATAGATTCTACACTCCACTAAACGGATTGAAAAACATGAAATATTTCAAATTATGAAAATTAATGAACACGCGCACCACTTTAGGACTTTAGTTGAGGTTAGAAGAAGGCTGAAACTTCAACTCTAGACCATAAAACTAACAAGTTTGACATTAATATTGAGAAAATAAATTTTGAGCGATTAATAAAATTTCAATTAACTTAATTTCAAAGACGAAATTTATGCGATCGCACAACAAACTAAGGGTACAAAGTATCGAAGGAAATAAACTATCGATAGTATCCACTCTTCGCATACCAATGCTCCTTCGAAATAAAATATAGCATAGATTTCAAAAATCACAAGTTTTATTCGTTAAATTATTTCAAAAAATGTACATCTATGTACCTTCATAAATATTATACAGTAAAAATGAAATGTTTAACGTTTTGATTCACAAATGATATTTCAAATACCTACATGCTGAAGAGGCAAGCATTTCCGGCGGCAAAATTTGGCTAAATTCGTTCGTTATTCTGTTTGTAACATGAAATTGGGGATAAGACACACAATCATCGACTGAATTAAATTAATTATTAAAACTTCAAAGCAATTAATTTTCTTCGAACCTTTTCACAGTGCCATAATAATAATGTTCACAATATGACATATAAGAATTTCCTGAAAATACTGTCGATACTTTCGATATCTTAAAACCTAAACAGTATCGATACCGGCGTCGATACTTTACACCCCTATACCAACTAACGAACCAGAAATTAGAAATTAAAAAAAAAGGAAAATTCGGAGACGAAAACGTAATGGTCCAGACTTGTAGGTCGTAGCCAGCAGTCGGCAGCTCAGCTTTAGCGCATTGGGTGTAGGAAAAATGAAAAAAAAAAAGAAAAAATTTTCTACACAACGATTTGTTTGACACTGATACCTATGACCTTGCTAACCTAAAGAATGGGAGTACGACAAAATTTGACTGCACTAAATGCCAGACCAGAATATGAGAAAATAACTCTTTGTCCCTCCGTGACTATATTCTTTCAACCCCTCTAATTACTCTCATCAGCTTCCTTCAGTCTCGTCATGAAACAAAACCCACCCACCACCCACGCAAATTATGATTGGTAATTTACTCTTATTTTTTTCTTCGCCACACTATTTACCGACAACACTTAATTCAGTCACTCACTAAATTCATTTTATGAATATTAAAGAAAAAAAAAAGTTTCTTATATCACAATCACCATTAAATGCACCGTATAATCTAATTACTTTTTAATTAACCTTCATCCGCAGTCCGAATGAATATTTTTAATGCTGCAGTTTTGGAGTAAAATTTAATTAAGGTAGTAATAGTAACCAACAGCTGAAGTGGAAAAAAGTAAACGTCGGAAAAAATTACATCCTTCGACGGTGTCGGCTGCGTTACAAACAACGAAAGTAAAAAAGGGATGGCGAAAAAATGAGGAAAAATCGAGCGAGATGAAAAGATTACGGTACCTATTGTATTTTCGTTTGATTTATGTAAGAAAAATGTACAACCGCATTCGGTATCTTTCAACGACGAACATTATCGAGCAGACAACGATCATAAATCTATCTAAACGTGAAATTTTAAAGAAAAAACTGAAAAATGGACGTTTATTTTCTTGTTTCTTATTCATTTAAAATACGAACCGATATAATATCGACTACACTACGTGTGTAGGTACTCGAAAGAGGAGGCGTTTAAATTGATACGGTAGCTGATTTATTATAAGCAAGCTTGGTTACCATTTACAAATATTCGATTTTCAATTTCCTCGTATTTGGGTACGGTAGGCTTCGCCTATTTTTGATTCGATTCATATTTAAAGGACAAAGTGACCTATGCGGCGAACGCCTTCAACCAACGCTCACGCAGGGTTTATTTTTTATTATTCAAACAAAGAAAAAAAAAAAAAAAAATAGGGTGGAAGCGTATATTGCATTGCCACAGCGACAATTTATTATTTACTGGCCATCCGACTTGGTTTCGTATTAGGATGAAATAAAATTTTTCAAATGATGCGTCGATCGCTTTTTTATCTGTGATATTTTCTTTTATCCAAATAGTGAAAGCAACCGAACGATTAAGAGTGCTAAAAATTGTACTGACGACAGATTCGGTAGGTAGACAAATTGGCAATTGGTTTCATTTTTTTGTTGGTTTTCAAGTGACCCCTCGTAACAAATGTTTGGATGTGTACGATTCCAAAATTAGATCAAAATTTTCTACAACTCCAGCGTGCTGAATGTTAGTGAGAAGCATGTTAGGAGGCCAAAAATTGATTTGATTATGAAAATTATAATAATTACACGTTCGAAACTGGCCCCATAAAAAAAAACATAATTATAATATAATTACATCACACATAACACCGAAAATCCGCAGTTTGTATGCCGCATAAATCACAAAGTTAATCCAATTAATGATTAAAAATTTGACCATCCAGATTTACTAGGTAGGTAGTCTAATTATTTCCAGTACACAGTCAGTTGTTTATTAATACTTTCTTCATTTTAATTGAATCAAACGTACGTATCTATTGTGATGTTCAAAAACAACATACATCCCGAGTATTGGGGTTTGAAATCACAAGATGAAGTATATCAAGGAGTGTGGAGAAACTGTAGAGTTAAAACCACAAGTCAGCTCAAATAGTTGGGCCACCAGCCTATCAGCGAAAGCTCCCAAGGCCTACGTGATATGTCAGGCAATCTCATATAGGCGAGTTAAATAAGTAGGCCGACCCATCAGTACAATCAAGTTTAATACGGTAAAATTTATTTACAGTCAAATAACATGTATATCTGGTTGTGCAGTTGTTAAAATTCATATTACCAAATGGTCTTTCGATGGCTGATGAACCATCAGATTCCAACTAAGTATACTCGTTGGAATCAAAAACAGTTATTAGTTGATCAGGAAATGGTTCAGCTAATGATGTTCACTTTTCAAGTTAATTTTGGTAAAAACAGTTTACAAAAAAGGATTTGAATGTCAAAATCAAAAGCTGTAGAATGTTGTGAATATTTGAAGAATTCACGACAAATGAAAAACATTGACATCTAAAACGAGACTAACCGTTCACGGTAGAATCAAATTTGTGAACAGTTAAGGAGATAAAGTGTTGGTTCGTCGGTGTTGGAATTATAGTATACACGTCACCACGAAAGTATATAAAAGTTATCGATTAATTTATCGTCAATATTTTGTAGAAAGGGAATTTTATCTTTTGTAGGATTCGATGTATTTATCTATAGTAAATATACATACAATAGTTCAATCTGGTGGTGATATGAGGGGAAGGCTGTGGGGTTTCAAATGTCTCACTATACAATAATACATAATTTGTAAAAATGTTGAGTGTTTCCATCTTAATTGAGATATAATTTTTTTTGCAACTCATACACCAGAAACTAGTCATTATTAAATTGATTTTGATTAGCACTGTGAGAGATTGACAAATTGATTCCGAACAGTCCAAAATAATTTTAATTTCGCCACAAGGGTAAAAATACAGTTTTTACTTAATCGAATTTTTGTTCTTTTCTTTACAGTGCCGTTTAAACGTATGCAAGTTGGGCAACGTCGGTACAAAAAATTGCACATTTTACATGGTGATGCTTATAAACAGCAGTAGTTCACCTCTTCATAGTTATTTTATTAAATTCTGTTTGTGAAGGAAGTTGACACTTTTATCGAATGCAAATAACGTCTTTTTGGTGTATGAATTGCTAAAATCTAGGTATAAAAAAACATTAGATATTCACTTTTTTGAGGAGTCAAAAATTATCACTGTTTCTAACTGCCAATCTCTGTTGATCATTTCTCAAAAAATGAAAAATTATAGTCCAGCAATCGATTTGAATGACTGAAAAATTATTGTTATGCAAAGATTAATCTTGAGGGATAAATAAAAACATATATTTTATATGAAATAATAAATTTTCATTTATTATTTTGATTCAAACCTAATACCTGAAATTTGTCATTTCATTAGTTTGCAACACTTCTGTTACGAACTAGTCCAAGAACAAAACGTCAATATATTAGACTATTACACCCAAGTTTTTAGCCATTCTTAGGCTAATGTATTGTAGCTACATATAAACTGCCATGTCTGTTATATTTTAGATGAAGTAAAACTTCAATATTTCAAATTATATCTTTTTATTTTGTAAAATGAAGTTGATGTATGTTTTTTTAACAAAATTGTCACAAACTAGTGCAATAACTGTTACTATCTAAACAATTAATACCATAAACTAAGAATTTCCATGTTATATTGTTTCAGCATTAAAAATTATGAAAATAATAAAATTTGGTTCAACTCTATATTTAAAATGGATATAAATAGATAGATTCCCCATTCCAAAGAGGTATTAAACAATTATTTAGAAAAGTAAAGTTGGTAGAAGTTATTTTGACTGAAATGTTCTAAACTAGTACAGTAATTGTTACTATCTAAACCATGATTGTCACAAACTAAGTATTTTAATATTTTTTTATTTCATTGTCATCAGTTTTGAAAATAATGAAATTCAATTTAATGCTATATTTAAAATTAATATTTTATAGATTTCTGGTTACAAGGATCCATGAAACAATTCTGTAACTTTAAAACTGATTTGACAGTTGAGCTTCAAAGTTATAATTTATCTTAAAGTGTCGCAAACTACTGCCCTTACCCTACCTTATTTTGTTTGCCACTTGCAAAAATCAACTAGTTGATAATCTGTTTTTTTTTTTTGTTTTTTTTTGCAAACCAGTTGCACAAAATCCTATTTCCCAAACATCCTACCTTAGCTAAACCAAACATGACACTAAGTATTACCGTAGGTACCTACTCTAAAATATGCAAGTTTCACAAAACTGAATTCAATATTGTAGATCAAACGCCAAAGTTGATTAATGATTACCCACATTCGTATAAAGCTACATTTTAGGTCTAATAGGCATAAATTTTTTCACAAATAATTTTCTGGTAATAAAAAATAGTCTCGATTTAATTGATTATGTTTCAATTCAAACCAACTTTTCCTGGTAATAATTTTCTCGAAGTAGGTACCTGACAGAAATTAACTTGAAAAAAATAAATTATAAATTTCGTAATGAAGGAAATTCAATGCCCTTAAGCAGTTTGTGAGGTCGGCATGAATGAAAAAATAAAACACAAAGGCGCAGAGAAAAAAATATTCAAAAATATTTTCCCTTCATTTTTGCTTTATGATAATCAACTTTTTTTGAATTTCGCGTATTTTCTTGAGAAAGAAAACAAAAATTATGTTCATAAATGACACAAAGTTTTAATAAATATAACGTTTTTTGGAGATGAACATTTCGTTGCCAGAAGCGATAAAACATTTTAAATTCAATGATTTTTTGTTGTTTTTTTTATTTATTTAATTATATTTTAGCTGAAGGCATAGTATTAAATCGGGAGAGACTGACGATTATCGCAATGAAAAGATGAAATATTATGGTTATAGGTAACTTCATAATACTTAATTTCAAACCTACTTTATGGCCTTCCGATGCCAAACGCAGAAAAGAAAAGAATAAAATATACAACCTTAGGGAAATCAGAAGACCTTCGTTTGATGTGGTTGAAGAATTAATTTTTAAATTATTTCAAAATGTTTTAAAAAATAAGGTTTAGAAAACTACAGTGGCTGGAACGAACTGAACGTAAAATCGGAAGCTGAAAACATGAGATTCGTACCCGAAAAATTCCGAAGCCACACAAAATATTAGTACCTATGTATACAGGGTGTCCCATTAACATTAACCCAGTCATATTTTGTCAAAAATATTTATTTATTCCATCGCATTTGGTGTATTTCATATTCTTCATCTCCCTAAAACCTATGTAACAAATGATGAGTAATATTTTCAGCCAATTCCATTCTCACTTTTTCCAGCCGTACTCCACAAATATGAAATCTACCGCTGTATCCTTCAACTAAATAATATACTTCGTGTATGGATCACCATACTGATAAGAAATACATTGATTTAATGGAACTAAATGCGTTCAGAACCAATTGAAACATTTTAAAGGAAAAAGTATTGTTGGGGTGATGATAAGTGTGCAGAATGAGTCATATGATGGTAACAAATTTTTCTTAATTTATGTTCGTAATTAGAATTAGAATTATACTTGAATTACAATAATTGTATTTCAAAAATTCACAAAAACATAACTAAATTTCACTTGTATAATCAATAAACTATATGTTTTTCTGCTTGTTTTTTCATTCGGATTTGAATCAATTTCTTATCCGTATTTACTTCGTCCACATACGAAGTGTATTATGATACTCAAAGGCTACATGATAATATTCGACAGATACACCTGCTGTTCTACATTGTCTTAGCAGGCATGAAAAGTGGTGATTCGATTGTTAATTTATAACAAATGAAAGGAAAGTCACGTTTATTGTTTCTAAACAATGTCACTGACATACAAAGATTTCACGTAAATTTAACATGAAAATTCCAAAAGTCACCTCAATGTTAGAAAATTTTACTAAAATTCTTAATTTTTCTAACAATCGAAGCCAGAGGCAGTTTGAATACATAATTTTTAAGGATTGGAAACCATGAATCAATGAATGGATTACCATGGCTTTCGTAATCGTTCGCTATTCCAAACCTGAGCATTTTCACTTATTATCTCATTCCTACTATTTACCTACTCATTTTACCTAGAATGCAAGTACCAACCACTGGCTCCCGATCCATAAACTTGGACCACTACCTCTTACCGATTTTTAACTTCTAATTTTTGTTTCTTACTTTCAGTACTTTAGTTCCGGACTCTTTTCTCTAACATGGCCTTCTTTTTTATTAGTATTCCAAAATTATCTTAATTTATCAAGTCTTTTTCATGATAAAGTTCAAAGTATTCACTTTCTTTTTTTCTTAAAAGTTTCGTTCTATAATATGGTCTGATTTAGCGATTTTTGCATTATTAAAGTATGTCAGCACCTCATCTGTAAATATGATTTTGTGTGCAATGTAACGAGCATTCTTTTCAAACCTTTATAAGTATATATTTATTCAATTACTTTTATCGCTATAATAATAATATTAATGATAATCATTTTTAAAAAAAACCTCCCATTGGTAATGGAACCCTCTCTCTATGCATGAAAGTTCTTTAACTACTACCTCACAAAAACAACTAACGAACTCTAAAAATTAGTAAATTCGTCTGTTTCCGAAGAGAAAGCGTTTAAATTTAATGGTGAGTACACGGACGCACAAACACACGGACGCACAAATACACGAACGCACAAACGAACTGACATAAGCTCTATTTATATGGATGTACGAAGATATGCCCTCATTATTTGTTCGTGAGATTTTTTAGTTTATTACAATAATGCTGAATAATATCAAGATGTGTTAATTTATTTCGAGTATCTCTCTTCAAGTATAAGTATGTGTGAGGTGAGGGTGAGCGCTGAGTTTGTTTAATTTGGTTATTGTGATCCTGAAATAAGGTGTACATGTCTTCGAAAACCTGATCTCTTTGATTTTTATTGCAAAATATTCGTATGTGTTTTTCGATGGGACTTTTGCACACTACACACCCACCTCATACACATACCTTATGAAGTTATAAGGTTTTGTCATTTAATTTCTACTCTCTGTTACGTTTCAGCATTACAAAGCATCAAAAAATTTTATGTTTACATTTTGTTCTTTTCCTTTCAATTTTGTAAATATTTTTATAAGTTCCTACTATTCATTCGTCCAAAGTGAAATAAATTGTTTTCAAAAACTTGTCAAAGTTTCTGAATGATCTGTTTTTTTTTTATTAACACAATTATTTTTACAAAACTCACAAAAAACAAAACAAAAACTCCTCCTTCGCATGGTTAAATTTCGAATGTTTGAGAAAAATTCGCTTACCATTTTCTTGGGCGTTCGTGTAAACGTTTCCGTTTCCGTACAGGTATTTCGGTTACCTAAATTTATATTAGTTTTCGGCTCAAACTTTGGCTGGGTAACTGTTCACGTTTCATCTCATTCTGCGCGAATACATTATTTTTTATTAGGAAACATCTCAGTTTTCGATAATATTAATTACTTTCGCTTGGCGTTCGTTGACTTTTTCGCCCGAAGAAATGAGGAAAATTCGTGTAGTTTCTATGCCTACGTTCGCAGTTTGATTAATGAGTTCGAAAATGGTTTTATACGGTTGCGGTGCAGATAGGTTATCCACTATTATGGCCTCGCTTAGATTTTTGGAGAATTTATTGGTTTCGTGAGAAATGCATTCAGAAGCTGGTCTGTCGCATTACAAATGCAGACGCAGATGAAGAAAAATTATGTGGCTAAGATAAATTTTGTTAGCTCTTGGCTGTTTCTCGCGAAAATACTTATAGTTTAGATATATAAATAGGTAGGCTACCTATTATAAATTATAACTACGATATCGAAGATAGAAGATTTATCTATTGCGAATATTCGGTAATAAATCCTTATGTAAGTGTGGCATGCCAGGGGGGGCCTGTACAGTGATCCTCCTTCAGTCCCTACAAAATTTTTTGAATCAGCTTTATTTTTTAAAATACATAAACCATGGAATTTGAAAGACTCATACACAAAGGACAGTGGCCACAGAATTACCACTGTCCAACCGGATATCCTGCCGGGTGTCCTTGGACTCGAATTTATACCATGCATAGATGAGAATTTTTATATCTATAAACGATAGATTTTTCGATCTCCATGAAATTTACTTACTTGATTGACATTCTTGATTGAAGACGCAAAGAAATACCGCTAAAATCAACCCATTTACCCAAGGAAGAAAACTCAATACATGATAAATTCACTTCTCATATTTAATAATATAAAAATTCGTCTGTTCAGACATCATTAATTTACATATTACTTCTTCAGTGAGAGAAAACGAACTGTGCAGTGAAGCACTTACATTTGGATTATTTTCAAGAAGAGAGAAAATAAAATAAATTAAGTCGGGGTATGTAAAAATTGGTTATAAAAATGTATATATATTATATTGAGATACTATTCTACGGACAGACGAATTTAGTAGGAGAAATAGGACATGGTATAAAGGAAGATAAGATATTAAGAAAAACCATGGAAAGAAAGAAAAAACTAGCAGAATTGTACAGAAACGTGAATATTCCTGTTTCTGTACATGATGATTTATAAAAAGATGAGAAAAGATTGATAAAAGTGTGGACAGTCCGTGGAAAGTAATAAAGGTAGTATTTTAATTTTCAAAAGGAAAAAGTATAAAAATATATATAAAAAGAACAGGGCTATTTCAAGACGGATGCGTCATAAGTATGTACCTAGGTACGTATCTTGGTATGTAAGGAATTTCAACTATACCTAAGTGTATTAGAATAATATAGGGTTTGTAGATTTCAGTTTTCATCAATATTATTTATTCTGATTCGGTAACCAAATTGAGGGAATACACGCTTAAATTGATGAATCTACTAGAACAGAAGATGCAGGTAGTATGGAAAATTATTTCGTTAGTCTAAATTGCGATTATTTATTTTTTTTTTTTTGATTACGCGAAAATAGAGGGTGTGGGAGACCTATTCACAAAAATATAAATTCTAGCCCCCACCAAATTTTGCCGACTTCAAAAATTAATAAAATAAAAAAAAAAAAGCTAATCAAATAATATTAAATTAATTTGACAGATAAATTTTTGTCATATCAAATTGGCGAAAATTCATATTCTTTTCAGTACTTACTTAATAGATTATTTAGAATTTTATTCATTCAGTTCTTCACACCACACACTGAGTTATTTGTCAACGTAAATAGAATAAACTGTTCTTTCTCCTGACTCTCATATTTTAGGTAAGTACCTATTTCTTATGTCTGCTGGATTGTTTGATTCAACGCAGAATCAGAGTACGTCGCTTTTTTGAAGCCAAGACTAAAATATCCCACTAATTCCTCAAATATTTCGTATTATTGTGAAAATTAACTGATAGTTGGCTTCATATTAATCTTAGTTAATCTGCGTTTTATCTCCGCTTGCAATCTCTACACGTCATATGCTATTGGCCAGGGTACCTATTTAATTATACCTACTTACTGTAATTTACCTACATGTTTTTTTGCTATTGCTCATAATTATGCACTTTATCCACCACTTCTTCTCATTCTTATGTTTTTATATACATGTAGACTGATGATATCTGTCGGCTTCCTGAATAAACCTTTACTTCATGGTTCAGTCTGACTTTTTTTAGTTTCATTAATATTTTATTCAACTTCAAACGTATTCATCATATCTCAAGTCACGCCATTATTCAAGAGGATCTACATTCAAGAGAATATAATGACAATTCTGACGTCTATAGTTTTGATCATACTTATTCTGAGACGTGAGGGTGATCAAGCGATTCATAAGATCCCATGAAACATTTTCAAACAGGTGTATGTACATTTGGACCTATTTCACGTAATGTACGACCTTGTATTATTCAATAGGGTAGTTTTCCAAATTCGTTTGGACGTCACTAGCTGATATTAAATATGAATCAGTAAAGGTATCAGAAATTTTGGTGTTTTCAGTGACTTTTTACGAAGATTTTAGATGAACTATTAAGTATTTTGAAAAGATTTTTGCAAATTTTCTTCAACTTACTCCTTTTGATGATAAAACATTCACAATAAAAACTTATTTTTTTGCAAAACCACGTTCCAATTTTCTCGGTAGATATCGAAATTAGTGAAAACAAATTTTGATCATAGTAAAACCCGAAATAGTTTTCCAATTTTAATAATTTTCGTGTCACTCGGATTATCCCTATAGATAGCAGACATTAAAAACAACATCGTTAACTCAAGCAAACTAAAGAAAATCAAATTTCTTAGTACCATATTCACTATCACTTTCACATTTACGTAAATGAAAATTTTTCATTTTTTAACCTTTTTTTTTTTTAATACTTATTCATTCAGTTTTTCGTTCTTTTGAAAAGAGCAGAGAAAACATTATTGTAACATAGGTCTATTTAAAATTCTAACATTTAACAATATTCTCGCCTGGTTTTTTTTTTTTTTTTATCTCACCTTTCTTAATTATTTTGTACGTTAGATATACCTCTTCCATATTTCATTCCATTTAACTTTTTTCTTTTCTCCAGCTGGTTCTCCAAATCTACCATCGCTTCCCAATCGACCTGTTACGTCTTCTTTCTCTTGCTTTCTTTCGCAATAATTTTACTAGACTATTATCTCCTTGATTTTTTTTTTTTCAATGAAGCATAGCCATTACTGATGAAATGCAGTTATGGTAAAATTTTATATGACTTATCAAGTTGAATTTTCCGTAACATATTATTTGCTGATAGGCTAATAAATAGATTATAACCGTAACAACGCACTTAATAACTTCTATAGCTTAGAACAAAAACATAATATGTCATTTTTTCCATTTTGAAATAATCCACTTTAAAGTTTTACCAAAACATTGGTTGTTCTTGTCCTAAAATAATGGTTGTTAAAAATGACATTGGTTTCCAAAATAATTAATTCATTTATAACAGTAGTGGTTTATACTTCTTAAGAACAATCTACGATGTAATTGGTTGTTTGTCTTTTGATTATAACAGCCTATTTCGACATATTAGGCTCTTCTTGCTCCAAGAAAAATTACATTCCTACGACAGTGGTTGTTTTAACATTCCTCATTTATGATGATAAAATAAGTGTGTCAAGATTTGGTTGTTATTGCATTCAAAAGTAGACTTTACAACAATTTATAGCGTGTGAAAGTCAATTATAATCACAAATACAGTAGAACAACATTTCAAAAGTAATGTCGAAGAAAGTAGAATTGTCTGAACATACGTTTTATTTATCAATCAAATCGATCAAATAAAGAGGGACCTAGTTTACACATATTTACCTCACACAAATACTTATACTTGAAGAGACTCAGAAAATAAATAAATACATTTTGAAGAACATTATTATTATATTAGTAAAATATACGAAAACAAATATTTAGCGTATTTTGAGCATTATTAAAAAGGTATTAGTTGTTGTTTAAAAGAAAGAATTTAATTTCTAATCACATACAAGAATATGTACAAAACTGAAGTGCCAACACAGATACTTTCGATGTGAAAATTACAAACTCGACCACAATTGAGAAATTAAAACTCAATAGAATAGAAAAAATGAATTTAATAACTTCATTTTAAAGAGAACTGACAATAGAAAACAAATTTGAGACCAACAAAAAACAATCATGTTATTGACAATGGTGTCCAAAAAAATAGTACCAAAAAATGAATCTAAAAGTTGAGAGCTTAAGGCAGGACGAGAATATGGTGGTCAAGTTGATGAGAAGCCAGCAGTTGAGGCCTTCGTTTTCCATGTAAACGCAAAATAAACTAAAATAAATGTATAGCCCAAATTAGCGAACTCAAAACTGCTAGAAACGATGTTTTTGTTCCAGGCCACAGATTTATCAATGTTATTTCTCAGTATTGGTATTGATTTAACCTACTGTCGTCATCTCTTCCACTGTTTGTTTTGTTTTTTTTTTTTATTATTTTACTCGAATTCATAGAAAATCTATCTCATCTAATATGAGTCAAAAGTTGATGAATTTTCTTCCTTATTGTAGTTTTAAAAATTTTTTACATAGGAAAAACAATATATAGTAATTACTTACTTACTTGTATTATGATTTCTGGAAATATTTTCATCCAATTTCTCCTCAAGGCTTGAATTACGTACAACTTATAGATGCATTTGGCTGGTAAGTAAGAGACCCCATATACATATAAAATTTTTTAATTATATTTCTGACCGAATTAAGTTTTATTCTCATTTTGCATCGTAAAAACTTAGAGCTATGATTTTTGGAGAGCCTCCGCCATGGTTTTCCACTTCTTTCTCTTTTCCTCTCTCTCAGAGATGGCGCATTTGCACCTAGGTACTCTACAAGTGGCTGCTCAGTCTTTCAAGGCGTACCTTCTCAATTCCTAATAAACCTGTTTTTGTCTGTTTTTGCCTACTTTTTCCTACTTTTTCCTCAATTTCCCCTACATTTTTCCTCTTTCTCTGCGGCTCAGTGCCTATTTTCTGCAATTTGTAATATTGTATGGTTACAGTCATGTAATGTTAGAGTTACAAGGTGGTTCTATGGTTACACAAGTAACACTTTTGTTTGTGGTAGTTCTAATATTGTGATTTTATTAATATGACAATGTTTTTAAGCAAAGTGTTCCAACTTATTTTTGTAATGGTACCCATATTTGTACGTTGATTTAGCGATGATTAGCTGAACATAAACGTGAGTCTAGCTAAGTTTGGTGACTATCAAATTGAAGCATAAGTTAAAAATGAGTAAAGAATAGCATCTGGCTGAATTGTCTGAGGTAAAGTAGCTAGGAAATTCTGATTCTGGTAGGTGGATCGATCTTCTGATCACCGAAAACTAATTCATAAGTATTTGGTTAAAATGTGTAAGACAGAACATGTTTTGTGTTTTTGTTCTGTCTGAGCTATATTCATTTTAATAGGGTTAATTTGTATTTACTTCGGGTTACATAAAAACCACATTGCAATGGGTATGATTGTTTAGTATTAAAACTTTTTTTCATGATGGTACCTAAAAGTTGAATTTAGAAAATGGAATTCTTCAATAATTTTTCAAATCAATTTTCTAATGTAAATCACACATTTTTTTAGCAACCGTAATTCTTTTTTTTTTTATTCAACTCTTTACGTTTCAAATAATTGTTAAGCCTACTTGCATATAACCGTTCTATTCTCAGCTAGCAGTACAAATGCAATGAATTCTGGTAAAACAGAATTATACTTAATACAAAACTGCGTTCCTTTCATTTTATTCATTAACATCATCCATTTTTTAGTCTTCTCAATTACTAACGACAATCTTAAAAGCATATTCCAATAATTCATGTTATTTTCTTGTTAAATATTCATTCATTCGCTTATCTTACCCCATTTTTTTTTTCGAGTTCAGACATTTAATACGACACCGATTTATCGTCAGTCATTATCAGTCTATGACTTAGGTATGGCATATTAATTTTCTAAGACACGAATGACCAAAATTTAAATTTGTTTTTTAAATTGCAGTCATGTTTTTGGATTCGATTTCTCCTTTTTTTTTCTGCAGGATTTATTCGTTTATCAGATAAGTGTTCCTTTTTTTTTATTGCTTAGTTTTGTCATTGTTAATTTAGACGAACATTAGGGGTGAATTTTGTTTTTTATTATTTTTTTACTTGAACTATTATTTTTAAAGGAAACTGGAACAGGAATTATTCTATCAGCCTATTTTATCTCGACTTATTCCCTGTTTTGTTTTGTTTTTCTATTTTCTATTTTGAATTAAGTACGTTAAAAGGATCTTGAAAAATTTTACGCTGCTTTGACATTTTTGTTATATAAATGTTTAACCAACATTACGACTGAACTAAGAAGACCTTAAAAGGACCACAAGTCTTTGATTTTCCACTCGATGCTTTCAAACATTTTAGTAGAAGTTTCGAAGGGAGAAATGTGAATCTTTCACAACCATACAATTTTAGGAGAAAGAAAAAGTTGTTCATTCAAAGGAGTCGGTCTACACATGAAGTTAAGCTCTTAAGAAATATGTGAAGATTGTTAAATATGCGAAGATTGTCTTTGGCAAACTACGTCACATATGTTCTCAGAAAGTTGAAAAGTTTTAACGAACAATGAATGCTATATTTTTGATCGAGAGAAAACTCCAGTAAACTTTTCATTGTGGTGTACAAGAATGCCGGCCTTACGCTAAGTATTAGATATTTTTAAAACATACAAACAGCTGCTACATCACAATAATTTGAAACAGTTATAGAAGGAAAAGTAAAAGCTGAGTTGGACAAAATGTAAAATCGTTTATACGTTTGAAAAACTTCGAATTAGTCGAAAGTAATAATTTTGTTCTCCGTAGTTATAATGAAATATAATTTGGAGGAAACTTAGGTTTATAATTTTCTATTCTAAATGAGAGCTCTAAAACCTAATGATTGGTAGACTGTAAAAAAAAATTACATAGCCACATTTTAGCAGTACTCCAAAGACACTCTGGAACAAATTTATTGATTAAGACTAAGTCTTCATTAGAAAGAATAAATAATTTTGATTTTTGTCAATTTTTTCAAGTTTTATTTCCCAATTTTTAACACTCTCGCTGCTAGACAGGGTTTCACCAAAATCAGTGTAAAAATTTTCTTGAGCCAAAGTGTGAATCTCATTCAGAAAGTTCTAGATAACGTATATTTATCATTTTTTCATCATACCATCCTGTGTAAGGGAGGTTTTCACCCATGTACAATATAGCACAAATGGCCTGAAGAGCTAAAAACATACTTCCACCTATGAGCAATCTAGGCGGTAAATATAATATTAAAAAACTGATAAGACCTTTGGGAATGCCTCAACAAATGAGAAACAATCAATGTACTAAGCTGAAAAGGTACTTTTCGTATGCTACTCTATGGCATTTTTGAAACTCACATCTCTTGTTGCTATGTTGCCAAATTTCTCTGCTATTCCAGAGTTAGATGTATTCAAAGCCATTAGAATCCAAAAATTACATTGATTTTAATGTAAACTGTGTTCTCTACAGCACACAATCAAAAATATGTTGGTATGATCTGTGTGCAATACAGCACACATGGCGTGAATGGCAATCAGATTTGTGTGCACAGGTTCCAAAATGGCAGCGAGAGTGTTAAAGTAGAAACGATAATAAACCTCTAAACTTGGACGATTTTCATCGAAAGAAATTTACTAAAAACATTTTTCTTTGGATTTGTTTATTGTAAAAAAAAATTAATAATAATAATACTAATCAGTCAATAAACGAATTTTCTGGGAAAGTATTTGGTCTCATTTTAACTGAAAAATTTTCTCCTTATCGGTTTCATTTCATTTTGTGAACGGATACAATAAAATTATGGTACATGAATTAATTTGAAATTCGAGAATAGGCTCAGGCCAAAAAAAAAAAAAAGAAGAAGAAAAGAAAAAAAAGCAGCAATCTAAAAAGAAAAAATATAATTTCCGCTAATTAATTCCGCAAACAAAAATGTAAACTTACTTAAATGAGTAAACTTTTCCAAAACAAAATCTACTGGAACGTTCAAATAATATTGTGTCTGTTTAAGGCAGCGTTTTTCTTTTTTCAAACCAGATTTTGAATAACTCATTACGACTATATTCATACATTCCGTAAAGTCCATTGTAAAGAATATTTGGCGAACGCCGAAAGCAAAGAAAAAGAAAGATTCAGTTGGAAAAGATGAAATCAAAAAAAGGCAGAATATAACTTATATGTATATATACCTAAATAAAAGAGAAAGAAAAAATATGGTATTACCCAAAAAAAAAAAAAAAAAGCTCAGGATATTTTATTCTTCTTTCCGTAGTCGTGATATTGAAAAAATGTTTTTTTTTTTCTTCCTTCAGATTTTTTCATATTTCTTTATCCGGAAATAAAAAATTCACGAGTGACTTGGTCCAAAAATAAAAGGAACAGTCGTATTCGCCCGACAAATAAATAACTAATCAACGTTTACGTCTCCGATGAAAGGCTCAACCCAAAGGCTGAACGTAGCTCGACCAAAGAAAGTGTCAGTAGAATGTTCTCTATTTTTTATTTATTTTTTTTTCCCAACAAATAACAACTTTTAAGGGATAACAAAGTGGACTTTGACCGGAGAAAACATTAAAACTAACGAGCTCTTTGACTTTCGTTTCTATTTATAATGAGTTTGGCGCCAAGTGTATAGTAAAATTCATTGAATCTCATCGTCGAAAGTTCAATGAAGTCCTATGATTCGGTTATTGTGAGAACGTCTCTACGATCATCCAGCGTTTACAGAGTGATAAAATATTTTATTTCACTTACTTTTTATTTGTTTTATTTTCACTTTTTATGATCTTTTTTTTTACGGATTTGGATAATTTGGCAAAGAATAAACATATTACTCTGGTGAAGTGACATAGCTCATATATTCGCTTCTTCTTCCGTGTAAGATATCATATTTAGATTCGGGCTGACAAGGTATGGACTATATAGGTATGTCTGTTCTGTTAGAAAATCGGGCCATGACATTCCATTTTCAGGTTCTTAACTAATTATGAGGACTGATGCGAGTATCGATGTTCGTAGTGATTATTAAGATTCTGGAACGACTACTAAATTTTTCCTTTACTGCAAAATAATTGAAAACTATTCAATTATTATACTATTACTTAAAGTTAGCTAAAGTAACAACAACCTGAATTTGATATTGTTTCAGTCTGAAAGACAATTATTTGGCTCAAATAAGGTTATTCATACCGAAATATTTACCAAGTTCAACACATTTCTCTTCTATAATGTGAGAAGTCCGAGATTTTTGAACTCAAAATAAAAATTATTTTGAAAATGTAATAATGTCACAATTTGAATACATCTTTTCAGAAATGAAATACGAATTCGGACATCATAGTATCCGAATTCGAACTCATATTCAAATGAAGACATGAGGACGATAATAGAATTCGATTCTTTTTCAGACAATTCTAACACATTTTATTTCAGTATCGTCCTCACTCATAATTCGACAATTTTCGATAAATAATTTAGTTCGATCCGACAGACTGGCGCCATTGAATAAATAGAAATGAACACAAATTCTATACAAAGTAAAAACCCATCGACGGACATGAATGCAGCCAACTTCATCTGCTTTATCTTTTGCTTCTCCACTCTTTGCTTACAGTTTGCAGTCATATTTTATTTTATTTTATTTTGCTTTATCATTTATACACGCGCGCTTTGTCTATTATATGTCGACATAATAATATATTTGCTCCTTTTATAAAATTGCTTATATATTAATTTTCATGCTTATCGACATCGCATGTTTAAAGGAAATTAAGCAGACAATAAGTGGGGAAATCTTACCGAAAGAAGAACTAACTTGCAAAGACAAATTCTAATTTTTATTCACTCTTGTTCTGGCAATACCCGGTACAAGCTTTGTCTTTACAAGCAGTCCTTTTTGTGTAGGTGGAATAAGAGCAGGTCCAAGTCTCAAGTTGTTCGTAAAGTCCTCACTTAGGCGATTATTAAGTGTACCATCTGTGGATGTAGATTCACTTCAGCTTGATCTACCTTGAAGACAAACTAGGATGGTAGTTTGAATTCTAGTTAGGTTCAGTTGAAGACAAAAGACAGATGAGGAATGTTCTTTCATCATGAAGGACTAGTAGTGACAACACATCAGTCATTTCTAGTTTTGTCAGTTTCCATATTGTATTTCAAAACTATCTTTTAAAAACACCTACGAGGTGAAGTTTTCAGTTGACAATACGATCAAATGGAGTTCCTGGCATCTATTAGGAGAGAAATTTGGTGTGTTGAAGACAAATTTAAGACAAGCTTTGTTCGAGATGACTGCATTGCTTTGTCAGCTAAAGGCCAAGTAGAGCCCTCTTTTGCGCATAGTGAATTTGATTTCATTTATGTTAGTAATTTCCTCACCTCACCTCACACATAAACCAAAAGTTCCGAAGCCTAAAGTTTCATGATAGGAGTCTTTTACATCACAACAACCGTCACTTATGAAGACAAACAATTAGGTGAAGACAAAAAAACTTTCTGATGGTTTCCCCTACTTGTTGTCTGCAATAGCTTTTTTTTATCTTTTTATTTTTTTCTGCTGTACACTTTTCTTTATCCGCTTTGTTGACACTGTAATTCCTTCGTAATTACAGTCTTTGACAAAATAATTCTGCTGTTTGTTTTTGTAAGTTTCAAACCTCTTATGGATTGAAAACTTTATTAGGCTCTTCTGTCAACACCCCCCAGCTTATTGCTGATTTGTCATATTAATTTGCTGAGATATGAAGACAATGTAAGCTGTATTCCATCGTGTCAGAAGAAGTTTAATTCAAGTCAAGAAGAATTCAGCCGTAGGATATCGACAAAGTCAAAAAAATAAAATGTCTTGAAGTCATACCATCAAGACCCCTCCATTCAGTATTTTGGCTGCAAGATGCCCTAATTTTAGGACATTGTGACGTCATTAGCATTTAAACACCACCATACATTAAAGGTTGACTTTATGAGCAAATTAATTTCAGACACCTCATGAAATAAGGCGATCGATTTGGGCGACTCAAATGTTAACATTCTAACCATAAATATTTATGATTTCATCAATTGTTGTGAAAATTCCTTCGGCTGATTGCCATAAACCACAGCTCGGGTCGATTGAAACACAAGATTGTGACGTCCAAAAAAATCACAAAAACCAAACAAACAACCAACAAAAAAAAGAGCCAACAGAAAGGCAGGTAGAGTATAGGAACTCCTGCATGGCCAAGTGTAGGAATAGACAAAAAGGAAGAAAAAGGAGAATTCACCATTTCAGAACTGACATCCTAAAGTCCAGAATAACCAACCACCCCCCTCCCATTACATGCCTGATTATTAAGCTATCATTTTAATTTTGATTCCCAAGAAAAGAGTGACTGAAACAGAGTAATAGAAAAAACCATATATTTACTGATCCTCCGTGACACCTCAGCAGCGGCCTTGAGACGATGCAAATTCAGGTGGTGTGGTTCTGGAATACCTCTCGTCGCCCTGGCTGTTGTAGCCCCGCTGACAAACACTGGTACAGGCAAAAACAGCAAAAAGTTGAAATAAATTGCAACTAACTGGATTCTCTGCTCTGCTTCCGCTGCTCTATCTGGTTGAAGGCAGGTCCACTGTGGAGGTGCGGTTTCTGCACCCCTCTGTGGCCTTTTTCGAATTTTGATTTGAGCAGAATTTGAATTTGACCTTGAAGGTCAAGTATTTTTAATTTCGATTGACACAAAAAGACATACGAATTGGCCACCCTAATGGACAAAATTACAAGAAAAGTGTCAACTTTCAAATATTTTGTGACCTCCAAAAATAGGCATGAAACCTTGAAATCAAGGAAAATTTTAAACACACAATTCGCGATTTATTATGGTAACATTAAACGGTGAGGGCAGGCCACTCCGAGTAAGTTTTCTGATTTTGAATTGAAAATTTAGTGGCCGAAAAAAAACACTTTTGAGGCGAAAACCTCTACACGGCGCGATCCGACTGCTAAAATTCAACTAACTATAGGCTAAAACTATAAGGATCGCGCCAGGCATCGAGAGAAATTCCCCCCCGAACTCACCACCAATTGCATCGCCTCGTACATTCTCATACTACGAAAATACAGCCAATCACCTGTGGAAAAAGATAAAATATTTCAGCTGCTGCAACAGTTTGAATTTAACGACTTTTTCGGTCCGTTAGGCGAGCAACCGAACGGACCGCCAAAAGTTAGGCAAGCAGCTACGAGTATCTATTCTAGGCTATTGTATAAATGCACGAGATTCGCGGCTAGGCTAAGCGGTAAATAATAGGTAACACGGACGGGCGAACAAGTTGAAACTGTGTAGCCTAGCCGCATTTGAGAATACAAAATACATGGTAAAAATATAATTTCATCGCCGAATTTGTGAATCATGATCTCCAAATAATTCGCCGATCGTATTTTGCCGGAGAACAAATATTTCGAAAAAAAACCAGGGGAGAAGTGACGGGAAAAGACGTATTTATGTGAAAGAGAAAATTATAGATCGGGCATCTCAAGATGACTCTTCTTTTTGAATTTCATAGATGAATAACTTTCCAAAACGTTTTAGAATGGCATGATTTGTGAAACTCTAATCCAAATTTACTAAGATTTCAATGAGACAAAAAACTGTACGGTTTTGTAAACAACAATTCGCGTTGGAATATTTTTTTTAAATGGTACCTAATTTACAGTCAATATCTTCTGTTTTCTAATACATTTCATGAAACATTTACTACCTACCACACCATATTATTGTGTCGTGCTTGTTTCGTATTTACGGCAAAACAGATATGCAACAAGTAATACACGGTAATAAACGCTGAAAATCATCGAGCTCACTGGAAGGAAATAAATGTTAAAATTCAAGAAAAATCTGATATCAAATTAACGTTTCTTCCAAACAGAAAAGAATTTTATATTTTTCTTGAATTTCTTTCAAGTCTTAGACGATGCAACAAAAAGAGTAAATACTGATAGCAGATGTATACCCAGTTCTTTTTACCTTGCAAAATGACAGAAAACCAAAATTCCTCGAATGTATCACTATTTTAAAATTTTCACCCACGAAGCAAATAGTATAATTAAAATGGATAAGAATAAACTTTATATTTTCACGTGAAACAATTGTATTGCATGTTGCATAATCAGTTCGCCGTAAATACGAACAATTGAAACGAATAAAAACTTGTGATAGTATATCAGATTATTTTATTTCTAACCTATAATAAGACAAAACTTTTTAGTTGTATTGATAGATATCTAAAGTATCAGTAAAATGATAGGGTAAAATCGTTTTCAAGTATCACTGGAGAACTGCACAACGGATGTTAATGCTGTTTTGCGGATTCATTTTTTGATTTAAGCCCATTGTGAAAGTCTGAAGCTCCCAGGAGGAACAGTTGTGGATTTTGACACCTTAAACCACTTTAAAATTTTGGATATTTTTTACCCCTTGAAACATACTACTATCAATGATATTAATGAGTTTCCAAAATTTCATACACTTCCTACGGCACTCTGTTTTCGAGATATGGGGTTCCAAAAATTTACAAAATTGAAGTATACGCATGGCCCTGTCAAATTAGGAGTTTGAAAATGAAATAATATGCAACAAAATTTTGACTTTTAGAATGCAATAGGAGTAGTCTCCTGAATTAGTGATATTTGGCTCCAACTTCACTCTGAGCATCTATGAAGGGGTTCTTTATGAAAACATTTACCCGATTTGCATTTCTTGCACAGTTAAGGAAACATTGGAAATGATGTTTTTATTTAATTTTCATTTTGTCAAATAAACGTACATATTTCATTTTTAAGTAGGTTTTATATTGAAAATATACTTATTAATCTTTGTGTCAAGGAACGATCTGGGAGGGGTACGTTTTTCATTTCATAACTCAAGGAAAATTTTGCCTTTAATAACTCAAATTCATGTTATATATATTACGGGTAACACTGCTAAATTCGTTGAGTCCGGTAAAAAAACGAACTCGATTTTATGTTAGTGTGCGTGGGTTAAATCATGAATACAATCAAGTACACACGTACACTAACAAAACAATCATTGTTTTTTGGTTTTGTTTACATTTTTTACTTTTCGTTGCACATGACATCATGATTTTAGTATGTACCTTAAATTAAATATTTCTGATGTCAAAAATATAGCTGATTGGTATTTTGTAAAAATACTCAGTTACACTGTTTCCAGTGGAAACGGTATTCATTGAAGAAAATGTAACACAGTAACTTTAGGTATGCAGGTCTCAAATTCGAATCGGTGATCTATAGATGTATTCTTTTGCTGGAGGAAAATTAACAACTACTAGTCTGTAATTCCGTAATTCCACAATCCAGAAGTACCTTTCAACTTGGTGCAGCCGTGATATTGTTTTAATTGTATTCTTTTTTTAAGGGTAATAAGAAGTGAGGTAGAGGAACTAAGAGAAATGGCGAGTGAAAGGGAAAAATAAGGAGGAGGAAAAGAAGGAGGAGGAGGAGAGTGGGATAGCTGATGAAAGGAGGAGGGAGGAAATGATAGGCGAGAAACAAAAAATCTCAGATGATGCCAAAATTAACAGCTAGTAATAATATGATGTGGAGATTATACTCGTATGAGGTATTAGGGGCTTGCACCCCTTGACAACAGTTGCTGCCCAAAGGCTGGCATATATTTGTCTCTAAGACGTTAAACCAATATACACTTGTACTTTTGTATGTTTGTACCTGTACATACGTACAGGTAAGATACATTGCACGGGCCATGATCAATTACCGGATAACAATCTTGGTGATATCATGGATCAGTACCAAACGCATTGCGTCATTTCTTATCACCTCAACAGAAGCAAGAAACAATGTAACTGATGACATAATACCATACGTATATGTACGTATGTGTGTCTGTGTGCGTGTACCAAATCCGGTATATAAACTCTCAAAACTGGATTTGGCTCTCCCGTACTTACAATGTACAAAGTGGCAGAACACGCAAACCTGTAGAAAACCTTCTACGTGTAAATATCTCTCACGACAAGGTATTTTGCATATTACTATACGATAAGAATAAATAACAGTACTTATTTGCCAAAAACGATTGTATTGTATATTGCTTAACTAATTCGTTACCAATATACTGTATTGTATACGAAGAAAATACATAAAACACAGCACAATTTTTGCGAGTTTGTAGGTAATTTTTGATGTAAACACTCCATTAATTTACCAGTCACCAGTACCTATGACATTGAATATAATTAAAGTATTTCGTATATGTTTAAAACGCTGAACGTTAGTCAACCAAAGATTACCTTTTAAAAAAATGGTTTCTTTTTCGGCAAACGGGTAAACTACAGTTTTTAAATGATCAGAAAATACTTCGATTGTTGAAAACAATAAAAATGGTAGAACAGTTTGACCTTTATCCATAAAGATAATAGGTTTGGCGCCAGTAATAATGAAATTCGTTGTTCCTTTCATCGAAAACTGACCGAAGCCAACGAAGCGGCCACTTTTTATTATCACCTCTAAACTGCCTTGTTTATAAGAAAATGAGCAGCTACACTTTTATTTACCGATTCTCATAGAATTGCCAGTTTACGAGTAAATATTTTTTCTTTCATATTCAAATATAAAACTGTTCGATAGGAGGATATTAATCGAACGCTTGAATTATGTTGAATTTACTCTAACTATGCTTAGGTACCGTATTTCGACAATATTTATCTGAACCCTGTACATACCAAACATAGAACCTCTCCCATTTCATCCCACTTTATCGATATTCGATAATAATTTAATTATCGTTTTGAAGTGAGAAATAATTGACCCACGTACTTCTCGTTTATTAGGACGAAACCGAAATTTTAATGCGGCTGTTTCGACATTAATAAAGCCTTATTTCTTAGAAAAATTATGTGCGAAGCCTAAAATAATAATTATTATTTTCTCACATGGAGGGAAAATTATTTTACTAAGGTGTTACCTTCACTAAATGGCTGTTTCCTGAGGAATAGTTTTCGCAATGGAGTTCTTTTAAACGCCTAAATATAGAAGTAGGTATACCTTATTAACACTGATAACGGATTTTTTTTAGGATTATGAATTATTTTATAACGATGAATATTAATTTGAACAAATAGGCTATTCGTGTGAGATGGTCTTTAGTGTGAGCAAATTAAAGTTGAAAATTTTTCTAAAAAATTAATTTGCGAAGGCGTACGATTATTGTGATTTACGACTCATGAAGTAATCAGTTTGATATTGCGATCTTAACTTTCAAGAAATATAATTATAGATATATTACTGAAATTCCTCAACTTGATTTAATTTAAAAATTTTTTCAATTTTCCACATAAGAGCAAAACTCGGTAAACTAGGTCCTAAAAAATAAAACGAAAATTGATTTCTAGCTGAGTCATTAAAAGTTTTCATTCAAACATACTTACTTACCGAAGGATATTTTTTTTAATTTGTACCGATACACTTAAAATAATTCATCTGTTATCAATCATCCTTCCAAAGTACGTTCGTCTGATTAGCTTCAGATTTTTTTTTCAAATAAATTTGGTATAAAGTATTTCGTAAAATACTGAGTTACATTGAAAAGTTGAAAAACACGAATGAAACGCGCGTCAAATAAAAAATTAATAAAAAAGTATACTTGCATTGGAAAATGTGATTCTGAGCACTGCAAATGATTTTTTTTCACTAGTGAAAATTGTCTTGTTAAAAAAGCTTCGTAATCTATTTTTTTCATCACGAAGACCAGTGGATGTTAGCGGAAAAACGAAACATTTCGATTAAAACGGCGATGGACTGCCATCAACAGAACATTTTTTCCCTTTGTTTGAAAAATATTGGAATGGGAATAAAATATAAACAGTAAAAAGAAAAAAGTTACATCATTTCAGAAGGCTAAATCTGTCAAACGTCATCCACACTTTTCAAAGGAAAAAAAGTAATTTAATTTACTATCACTTGTAATGTCATTACAGTTAAGGGCTTTTTATTCCTTTTATTTTCTTTTTCCTATCTACCTAAATTCATCGTAGCTGGGAAAATTTTTGAAAACACTTATTTTCCAATAGGTACTTATTTTACGTAGGTATCAACAAGTTATACCTACGTGATTGAATGGGTATCGAAGACTGTAACTCTCTTAATTATTTAGGGAAATCGAATAATAAAAATTGAAGAAGTAGAATTTTTCTATTCAAATCTTCGAAATAAAAAATCTAATTTGTTCTTTTTTATTTTAACTTTTTTTTTTCACTTTCACTTTCATTATGTCAGACAATAGGTATATATCTTCTTATTATATTTTATTTGTTCATTTTCTCGATTTCTTCCTCAAATAATAATATGCACATTATTTTGAACAGTGCTCTGCACTTAACTGTCACAAAACTGTAACTATGCAACAGGCAATGAACATAAAATGTTTGTTTACTCGTGCATTATTTTTTTTCATTTTTTTTGACGACGATAATAATTTATTTATATCAATGGATATACAAATGAAAAACTTTGAGTTTATTTCCTTTTTAACCATAAACTAACGTAAAACTATTTAAATATTTTTATTTCCCCATTATTTTCGAATGGAACGAAATTTATACTTCGTTTGTATTGCATGGTGCATAACCGGTACGCCGTAAATATGTTTAAATAAAATACATTCTTTGGTGATTTTATAATCAAAAAATAATTTTTCACCAGTCCATGTTAATGATTTTTATTTTATTTCTACGTAAGGAACAAATGAAATCATCGAGACAGGCCCCTTCCCCGGCCTCACGCCTTATTAAATTCCGGCGAACATCAGTAATTCTCTTCACATGGTTTTCTTCATTTTAGAATGTTTTGAAGCTATTGAACAGACTAAAGTTTTTAGAAAATAAACTGAAATATATTTACATTTTATTTGAAATATTTACATTCATACGATTTAACGCAGGCGGATTCTCACGGGTAGTCGTGGATAGCTTACTCAAGTTTGTATAACTAAGAACTCAGTTATTTGAAAACAGTGAAGTTTTGAAAAACGAGAGCAATAAATAAACACTAAATAAATATTTCTAACGTAGCGGACTATTGATAGGAAGTATTTACATAAAAATTTAGAAATAAGTATTCAATAAACAGTAATAGTTAGCAGCGAATAATGTTTCTCTCTTACATTTACATAAACTTCAAACCAATTTTATTTTTTCGAATTTTCTTAAATTTCATACGCTATTTTTCTAGAGGTAGTATTCTTCAACGATAATGTAAAAATACAAATGAGTTTTCAGCAGAAGTGAGATCACGAAATTCGATAAATCAATTTGAAAAGAATAAATTGGTTTCATTATTCAGCTGTAAATTTTTTAAATAAAAGTAAGAACTTGGAAATTTTTTTCCCTCTTTCATTGAGTTTTCTGTCACGTAATCCTACTTCACCGTTTAACATACTTTTTCTTGTAATTTTGTCCATTTGTGAAGTTCAGTCAATTAAGTTATTCTAAAATTAAAATAAAAAAAATAATAAATAAAAAAAATAATAATAATAATGATACCTAATGATAATAGTGATAATATTTCTGTTTTATTATTATTGAATAAATTTAATTACAAATTATTCAACTTACAGTTTCGTTTAGACAATGTATTTCCGTAAAAAAAAGAAAAAATCCGTGAAAGTTTATAAAAACAATATTATTTGAATATATCCACTGTTCTGACTTGTGCATTTAGATTAATTTTGTGATAAAAATTATTTAGTTACGAAGGTGGTTGTCCAGCGAAATTTATGTTGTAAGTTTTTAAGAAACTAAATCTTATCAGGATGGTTTACTTGTACTTCCAGTTCAAGAAAGAAAAATTCAGAAGTACTCACACAGGTCAACAAATATTTGCACAGAAATTTCTCGCTCAGTCCAATAAAATTCAATGTAATAATCCTACATACTTTGGTTGAAATCGAAAAAATTAGTGAGCCTATGATGTTTTGATGATTACAACGAGCTTGTTTGAAAAGATACGTTTTCTTGCAATGATTAATACGCAAAACCTTTGTTTTCATAACTATCATAGGAGCTGAGTTAAAGGGTGACAAAAACGTTCCGCATAATTATGTTTTTCCAAATTGTAATTGTCAGCATTATTATCTTATTGTGCAGCTGAAAATAAATATTTACGTTATTTTTTACATTATTTTCTGATGGCTCATTTTCATAACTAGAGACACCATGTACACACGATGGCGTACCCAAAAGGGCAAAGGGAGTGATTGCCTCCATGAGCTTTTTTTTTTCTTTATTACTTTTAAATTTGAAAAATTTTTTATAATAAATATGAGACAACGGTCTCCATAGAAACTCAATTTCTTAAAATTTCTAAATTTTCAAAAGTGACGAGCAAAAAAGTCATCAGTTTTTTTTAATCTCTTTTGAAGAAATCCTGGCTACGCCCCTATGTGCCCACATATGATGTACAAAGCTACCCACTGTAGGTATGATAGAAGTCCTTTAAACAAAAAAAAAATTCGCTTCACATATTATGTTCTCTCTTCAAAATTGACGGAGTTATTAGCTAGTGAAAAAAGTTGAAAGGGCAAATTCCAAAAAATTGAAAGAAATTAAAAAGAAAAGAAATGCTTCTACGTAGAAATCCCACTAATCTACGTTGATCGATTCGAAGTTGCACTCAATCGTCTGAAACAGAAAAGTATTTTGTGTAAAACAAGTTGCATAGCGCACGTTGAAAGGCAGTTTCATAAAAACATTTTTTTTGGTGCCTTTCAACGGTTGCTACTCAATTTGTTTTAAACGTACTTTTTTTTCTGTTTCAAATGAACGAATGCAATAATTTTGAATCGATTAAGATGAATAAGCTGGACTTTGAAGTTTTTTTTTTTAATTTTCCTGAAATTTTCCTTTCATATTTCTTCATTGGCCTATAACTCGCTCAATTTTGAAGCGAGAGCATAATATGTGAAAAAAATAACTAATTTTTTCGTCTGAACGAACGGTATCATACCGAGCGGGATGAAAAAAAAAAAAAACTAGGATACCCTGTATAGATAGATTAAATATTATGTAAGTTGATAGAAATAGACCGGACAGTTCACCGAAACATTTAATGACTGCATTTTCTAAATTAAAATGTTTTACAGTAAAATTTTATTCCTTCGCGATGACTTCAGAAACCGTACGGTACTAGTACCTACATAATTATAGTGGAACTGGCGAACGCATCATGTCGCAAACTACCCAAAATGTCGAATTTTTTCCCAAAACACTTAAACGAAGTGAACCATCACCTCCTTTTTTGCCAATCAGACATCTGCCTGTTTTGGTACAATGGTTTTAATTTCCAAGAAAGTACATGGCACGTCACTACCTCAGTCGCTACTCGAAACAAGAGAAACGCATCGACTTCGTTTAATATTCCTCGCCTACTCCATCCTCCATAATATACTACCCAAATTATTCAACGTGAATGCACGACTTTAAAATTCGACCTTGCCAACCGAAAGCTTATAGCGAAAAGTTATTTCGCATCGCTGAGTTTTAAACACACACCTGGGATTAGTGCCACATTCGATACTATACAGCGAAAGGCCTGGCACACATAAACATGTATCGTCTCAGTAATCGAAAAACAAAACAAAAATTTTCAAATTCACTCGACTTTACACGCGATTAAATCTCAGACATCGATAGTTATCGATTTAAAAAAAAAAAAAAAAAATTTACGATGTAGTTTGGTCTTTAAGGGGTAATTAACGGGTAAACAGTGACAACGATGCAATTTTTCTCGTGGGGAATTAGAACATTTTTCCGTACAAGATTTTCTGCTGTTTTCGTTTTTATTTTCCCAATAAAAGAAACAAAACCAGACGACCCGCGCTGCTCTGCAGCATTCAAGCACACAGACCTCCGGCACTTTTTTTCTATACACAATTTCCAGCACGTCTGCCTTCTAATTCGATTTGAACCTTCACGTAGGATTCATAAGACTTCACTTCAGATGATTCTGCAAAGAACATGCTAAATTGATCTCGTGTCTAGCCTTTAACTTTTTTGATTATCACGTAGACAGCTAACTGTGATGGATATTGCTTTCTTTAAAATCAAAAATCATTCAGTGCTACAGCACTTTGCCAAATATTCACTCTCCTGAAACGAAGAACTAAACGTGTTGTTAGGTACTTATTTATAGTCCGGTGGCCCTCTTCGACTTTTCATTGTTTTTCAGGAATACGTACATTGTTTCCTTGTAACTTTAGTCAAAATCAACCAAATCAAGTAAATAATGGCTTATTTAATTTTATGTAATGAATCATGTATATTATTTCCATCAGACATTTCACTTTTCGAATCAAAGGCGCATAAAATCAATAATTTCGTTTTGTAACGTATTCAACCATACGTTTGGTTCAAACGGACCAAATGACGCAAATGAGAGTTTAATATTTATGATGTGTACCGTTTTGACTGCCGTAGGCTAATTTAAGTCATCGTAACTCAATTAGGTGTCAAGATATTTTGGTTTAAGTCGAGTAAAAACGGCGATTTTGTTAATTATTTTAATACGTATATTCTTCTGTCCTTTCATAATCAAGAAGTTGAATGTTCGAGAACAGCTTTCGTTGCATTACAGACCTTATATGGCGATGGTTTCGGTTAGTATTTGAAAATCACCTCTCCTCCACACTCCACTCTAATCATCGATTTGATTTCTCAATGTAATTTGCAGAAAGGTTGATAAGTTTCTAACCCGATGAACAGAAAAAACTATGCTCGTGAAACAGGCGTTGTTTTCTTTTCGTATTTCGTCGAAATCACTTTTTTCAATGAAAATTTACGTATTAATTTTGGCCTTATGAAACGACCTGCTGATACGTTTTTTGTTCCATAACCCAAGGAAACTTTCGGCACCAAACGCTAAAATTCATTTATGTATATAGAAAGGTATATCTGGTATCATTCTTAAATATATTTTTTCATTATCTTGTCACTATAGTACGCACAGGTCGCAATTTTTGTCCGATTTTCCAGAAATTTGATACGAATGTTAGTACTAAGCCGAAGACCAAACCTATTGATTTTAGTGAGGATCAACCTAACAGTATTTTCAATAGATGTGTTCATTTTTGTTCCCATTACGGAGGTTTTATAGCCATAAAATGATTAATTTTTGACAAATAACTAAATATGAAATTTGGAGAAATATTTATTATGGTCTGTTGTTAGACGTTATGAATGTTGGTGTGGATTGGCAGATGGTATTTTCGTTATGTCCGATTTAATTTGAACTTTGGACTTCAAAAGCTGTAATTTTCAATCATTAACACAATCGTTATTGGGGAAAGTTTTTTTGTACATTTACTATCTCGAAATATGCATTTGAGATTTACAAAATATACACTTGTGTGTACTCATAATTATGAAGAAATTCATTCATATATGACTATTTTTCCGCATCAAAAAATGTATTAATTCGAAACAAAAATATGAATAACCTGACATTTTAGGAAAACTTTTTTTTTAATCAATTCTAACTCGGACAATAGAACAGCTTCTTCAAAATTTTAGTGTCGCACTTGTCCTAAAAATGTTAAAGTGTCGCTCACATAGATAGGTATGCGCGTAACGAACACAGTCAGAACGTATATCAACGAGAATAAAGTGCAACATGATAAAGACAATGAGACGAAGAAATATAGACTTGAAAGTGAGACCAACTTACAGCACCACCCACACGACAAACCAAACAGTCTAAAATATCGAATTAGGCTACTCTTGTTTGATAGTCTTTCAATCAATCCCCTTCAACATCTAATAATAGAAATAACAACGTACCGAAATAAATAAAGTACATGTGATGGAACTGATGAACATATTAAAAGTGATAACGGTAATTGCAGACAGTAGTACGGTGTTGATCTTTTGACTTCTTTTGACTGGATTCATAATTTCCGGAACGATGATCGTGAATAAAATCCTGATATGTATGACTAGAGGTCATAACAAAGTGTTATCAAAAGAAAAATAAAGTTTTTTTTTTTACTTCACATTGTTCACTTGAAACATTTATTCGAAACATATTTGACAAACGACATATAACTCTAGATTTTGCTTAATGGTGATTGTGGGGGATTAGAATACTCCTATGAGGTTAGAGGCTCGGCGTCTCGATGACAGCCACCACCACAAGATACATTGTATGCTTGTTTGCACTTACTTGCAAATTCATGCAAGTATTTTGCAACATTTGTACCATGACGAATCGATATTTCACATGTTTGGTGACTTTATGATCCAGGTTATTAGTGCATATGCCATATTTTATCCATTGCTAGAACAACAATAAAATATGTCGCAAATAGTCATCACACACACGTACATATTCTTTGCATATGTGTCTTTGTGTGCATATATGAATTTAGTATATATGCCCATGAAATTAGCTGCAAAATTGTCAGTTTTTAACGAGGTCTTAGCTGCCCCACATCTTGTGTATGATATGTGGTGAACATGCAATAACTGCAGAACATCCTCTGTTGTTGAAATATCTTCCACAGCGTATGAAAGTATTCCACAGCAATAAAAAGAACCGATTTTCACTTCATATACAGAAAATGTAACCGACCAACTTCTCAACATTTGTCAAGAGTGCAGAAATGAGGTACGAGATGACAAAAATATTAATTAGTGCAAGATAAATAAATGCATAGCAAGATCGACTTGAATTAGAAGTACGGCGTTTAATTAAAATCGTGGTACTAACAAAGTGGTTGACTTGACAAAAACCGAATAAATTATATATTTTTATTTCGTAGTCTACTGAATGGAACACAGAACTTTAATCACTGATCTGGTACCGATTAACTAAAAACTTCGGTATTCAAGTATCATAATATTCGACTAACCCCTAATTTGATACTAAAACGTTCTTGTACTAACTTACATAATACAATGATGCCTTAGATTTTTGTTTTTGTCCCTATAAGGTCATCTAGGTATATTAAATACGACTAATTGATTTTAAAATGTGTGGTAATAGTATATTACGCAACTAGGGAGTAATGTGAGCAATTTCTCAACGAATGCAAGGTTTGTAAGCAGGAGGGTAATTGCACGGGCTGATAAATTTCTCACTTCGATGAAGTTGGGTCCTATATTTTTTGAAATGAGTGTAAGGAATGCTGCATTTGAGCCAGAGGTAATAAAACCTACGTGCTGATGGGTGGAATCTTTCTCATGACAAAAAGAATTTTAAAGAAAACAAAGGAATTAATTTAAATGAAAGAAAATAAGAAATTTAACAGTATGGGGAAAACTGAGGAACCAATTAGAAGTCAAAAAAAAATTAAAATATGAGAAAAGGAATAAATGAATGAGAAAAGTAAGATTTCTGAAACTGACCACTTTCGTCTCGCCATATATGCCTCGAAAATATAAAATTTCGTTCACATGTTGCAAAAAAAAATTTTCAACCAAAATAATTGTGCACGATAATATAAATTTTTGTGAAATTATCTTAAAACGGGTACCTAGAAATACAAAAATATTCATTTATTCTAAAATATACCAAAATTTGCGAAATGAAATTAATATTTTTGGAATCCGGAGGTCATAAAACATGAGGATATTTGACCATACGGCATGTAGGAGATAGAAAAACAAAACAAAACAATGGAATAGCATAAAAAACTTACCCGGATCATTATTTATGACGCATATATACATACTCGATGTCTAAATTTGGTCGTAATTAGCTGTTTTTAAAAATCCATGTATTCTAGTTGAGCGGTTGCTGCGCTAGAATTTTTTTCATCCTATGTACGAGTTGAAATTGGCTCCTTTAAGTACGGACAAAGTACCTACCAATCTGATATTTTCGCTGGTAAGAAGCGATCAAATTTAAAACTCGAATACAGTGAACGAAACCTGGAAGAAACCGAACAAATCCTATATAGGTAGTCTTCTTATTTAATCATTGCACATAAAATAGAAGCGCAGAAATGAATTAAGGATTGTAGAATTCGAAGAAACCATCGAATAATAAATGAGATATAGAGAGCCCCTCTTTCTATCATTTTAAAAAAAATTTTTTTTTTCTTTTTTCTAAAGGGGTGAAATAAATTTTCCATTTCCGAGCGACGTATAGTAACGAAATGAAATGGAAGAGGGTCCGGCATTAATTATTACGTAATTACGTAAAAGAGGAAAAAAGAAAAAAGGAAATAAAAAAAGGAACCAGCTATCAGACTTAATTAATTTTACGTGTGTGACATTGTGGAGCATCGTAGTGATAATATGCCACAATTGACGAATCGTGTAGCCCGCGTCAAACTGCGCGATCGCCACAGTGAAATCGAAGTGTGTACGAAATTCGGATGCCGAAACTTCATCTTGTTGCCCCCCAAGGAGCAGCCATAAATAATGTCAAAATGTTCCGGACGCGGGACATTCATCAAACCATAATCGTCGATTAATTAATTTCGCGCATTAGTACGGAAGGGAAACTGAAATTAAATAACCGCCGTAACAACCTAAACCACCTTACCTTACCGAACAATGAATCCAACCCCTTACAACCTTCGAAAAGATTAAAAGCCAATTTCTTAGGATTTAAGCTGAACTTTGTACATTGTTTTCCAACCCATTTACGAGACGCTGTGCTCTGTTGCGTCTTAAATTGGGATTTCGAATTTAATGCGGATCGAGTTTTGATGGGACACAGTATTGTGGACGAATGCCGACAAATGTAAGAAATATTACGGATTACAATTTCGTTTACAAAATGTTAGTCGATCCAAAAAATTTAGCGAATTAACTTATTCTTTACCTGCTGATGCGGAAATGAGTAGAAAATGCGAAAAAAATTACAATTTTCGCACCATTTTTCTGATATCTTATTTCCATTTATTGGGACACCATGTATATATTATATGTATATGTCTGCATTATGATGTATAACCTACATAATGATGAAAAATATCAGTATGCTAATGTTTTTGGACACCTTTATACGTACAGATCAAATTCCATCTTCCCAATTAGAAAATAACGCGGGTTATTATGATTTTAAAAATAATGCCCATCTTGACCACCCTGTATCGCAGCTCTTATGAAAGTTACGATAAAAATGTATTGAAACTTTTCTGTCATAAATTTTATAGACATTATTTTTGTACAGAAACATTTATATTGAATGTCTCTTAGTTATTATGGAAACTTGAAAAAACTGAAAATGGTCACATGTTCGAGCCCCTTAGGGGGAAGCACAGGGTATGGTGATTGAGAATTTTTATCACTTATTCAGAACCTTGCCCTATCAAATTTTATGCTTAAAACGTTTTCTTACTTTCAATTTAATTTTAAAAGCTAATAGTACTGGGCTATACTCGATACAATATTGATAAATTTACTTTGAAAGTAACAAATAGGTATATTGGAGAGAAGTTTGAGTCCATAATATTTTTCATCCTGCTCAACTACTCCCAGCTATCAACAGACGAATCAATATTATCTTTACAGCCGAACACCTTCTAGTGTTCAAATTTGAGAATCAAATATTATTTTCAAACCGCTTTTAATCTTCCCAATGATTAATTTTTTTGTATTTTTATTTTTTTGTTTTTATTTTACTATCAGCTCTGTCAGAAAAAGAATCGGATGAATGTGTAATTGAAATTCGTTCCAAATTTTTCGCGCCGAATGTACTGATGTGGAATTAAAATTTGATTTCACCCCGCATGCCATTAAGCCTTTTATCCTCTTTTTTCCAGCTTCTTGCACTTTTACAAACAGTTTTGTCAATGTTGATGAGTAAAATAAACGGAAAAAGCTGAACAAATGCGAAACTAATAATGAAAAATTAATTTGACGAATTCAACCAGATCATAACAAGCTTAATTTCAATGGTAAAATTGATCACATGTTCGCAAAAAAAAATTTCTAAATTATTTTGTTTCATGAAATTTTTATTTTGTTTGTACATTTATTTATTTATATTTATTTTCATTAGTGGGTAGGTAGTTGCCTATAATATTTATTTTTTGGCGAATTTTCTTTTTATTTCTGATCACTGAAATAATGATAATGATAAGAGGAAAGTTCCTTTAACCCGGTTGTTTTCAAATTAGGGCGTACCACCCACCTGTGGCGATGAATTTATTCAGGTGGGCAATGGAAGAAGTCCTAAGAATCAGGAGGATGCCAAAGAAAAATAAGGGACATTGAAAACAAAATTTTTTTTTCAACCGAAATTGTTAATTGTGCAGTTGCTGCCAAATTTCTCTTATAAAAACAAAATGTAGAAAAGGGGAATTAAGCCAGTTCCCCAATGTATCAGATGTGGACAAATATGACGAAAACTTTTTTATTTACCGTCAACACGTCTTAGAATTTCGCTATGTCGATTTGAACAACAGATTTGAAGATATTCTAAAATTGAATAAGCCTATATATTTATTTGATTAGGAATTTGACTAATTTTCAAGTGCAACTTCACAACGCTCTCCAATATTACAAGAACTGGTGGACTAATCAACGAATGAGAAACAAAAATTTTAATTTAAAGATGACTACCTAAAGTTCTGTAAGGAAACGCAGATTATTACGCTTTATCCTGGATTGTGTGCTATAGTTTAAAAAAGTTTAGTTAAATTTTCTCCATCGTATTTATTGGAGAGTAGATTCAGTACAGTATCAACAGTGTTAATATAAAAATAAGAACAAATATTGGACATAATTTTTACATATAGAACCTAAGCCCATATTCACAAATATCACTTTAAGCTCCCTTTACTTAAATTTCACTATAAAAAAGTTTTTTGCACAATTTTGTACTTAAAGAAGGGGGGAACATTGTATCTCTTATGAGAGTTCCAATGTGAAAATAAAATATTACCACACTCTTAAATACAAAATTGTACCAAAAGTCATTTTTAAGTGAAATTGTAAGTGAAGGCAGGTTAAAGTGACGTTTGTGAATATGGCCCTAATACTTAGATATAATTATTGCCACTTACATTGATAGTAGCCAACTACGTTCATCGTTCTCATTATAGTGATTGGTATTACCTATTTTATTTTATCATTTTAACTTCTTTAATTTTTAATTACTCGTGAAAGTACAGATTTTCTAATTAAACTCTAGAAATACAATAAGTATAGTTAGTTTTATAAAATTATTTCCTTCAAAAGTGGTCATGGATCAAAAAAAGTTTTAGAGCCACTGTTTTAACCCCTCGAAGAGAATATTGGTTTATTGTTGGAGTCTTGGTAAATACCTACCAAGAATAATATTATACTGGATATAAATATAAATATGAGATTGAAACTTCACTACTTTGAAGAAAGTATCAATCCACTGCCGACTGACTACAATTTGAGGTGTGGTATGCGAATAGATATGGCAGAAAACACAACTAACATAATATAATTATCGAACTTCTCACATCCTCACTCCTCTTGACGCATCTGGCCATCAGGTAAATTAAAATCTAAATTCAAAATTAAAGACTCTGTTATGAAATACTAGACTATTTATTTTTTCATTTTTTCTTCTGGCCTTCCCTTTACACCACTTCCGTAGTACTTTCCTAGATACACGTGTGTGATAATAAATTCACCTTCTGTCTTTATTAAAAACTGGTTTTTTCTTTCCATCTTTATTTTCAGTCAGACGAGGAAGTTTTTAAACTCATTTTATATACTAATTGCATTTTACTTCTCATCTCTTACATTTGGTTCTGTTTGTACAAACAGGAACACTTTTATGTTACTTCGTTTCAATGTGTTCACATCAATATTACTTTAATACATTGTGTGATATGTCGATAATGGCTGTTTGAATTTTCTTCAGTGGCACTGGACACTGGTGGTGTTTGACCTAGGTACAGCTGGCAATTAATGACTTCATAATGTAAGTAAAATCCAAGGTGCATAGCCAAGGTTTGCAATCTTTTTAAACTTGATTGGCATGGTATAAACTCGAGTTCAACAAATTCCTGGGAGACTATGTGGGTTGAGTGATGCTGATTCTGTGGGCATCATCCAGTGTAGGTGGTTAATACCTTGGTTCCTCAGTGCGTGTTTCTTGGGGTTGAATATGTTGTTGGGACTATAAGAGGATTGCCAAATTGGCCCCCTTGTAGGGTCAAGGTTTTGATAAAGATATCAAAAATCACTTATTTTAATGAAATTGCCCACAAAGTTTGAATTATTTTTTACAACTCTGTTTCAAGTGAAATTACCAATTCCTAACAGATTACACTCTAACCACATTCTAAAGAAATTGAAATTAATCAACTCATCAAACACACGTCAGAAAACAAAGTATACTCGTGAAGTAACGAAGTCATGGCCCTAATCCTCTAACATCTGCTGTTCAGACTGAATGGAAAGCTTCAGCCGTTCCAACGATTATCCAAAATAATCACTTTCTATGCTGTGCCGCGGAAAACGAAGCTCCATTGACGTCGTGTCTGAATGAAAAATTATTTTCCAAAAACGAAAAACGAACGATGAAAAGTCATCAAAAATTACATATTGTCACGTTGAGATGTAGAATTTTTAATACGGTATTTGTGGGTTGGATAATAAAAGGAAGAAGAATGAAGTTGTTTTTTTTTTCTTCTTCTTTTCAGTTCGTTTCTTCATCAGAAAAAGAGGCAAGAATAAACAACTTTGAATACAAAACTTACTTACATTATCAAGTGAAGCCATTTGATAGGCAGTTCCATTATAGAGTTGAAAATAATGGAAGAAAACAAAAATACAAAAGCTGCACGCCGTATAAACCTACGTAAGTTGAGGTGTATATATATATGTATAGTATAGATAATGAAGTTTGTCGAAAATAAAATTGAAAGTAGAAAACTTCGCGAAAGTAAGATAATGTAATGTGATATCACCGAAACCCAGAACCACCCAAAAGACAGTATGTTGACAAAAGTGTTTTAATTCATTCAATATCGATTGAATCGTCTTGACACGTGTTGAAGATAACAAAACTTCGGGTTAGCGAATTTGTTCCGTATTCTCGAATTCAAACTTTCAAAAACATTTCGTTGGTAGGTATAATATGTTTCAATCATTTCCTCGATGAATACTTGGAAATGTGTCGCAGAATTTCACATTTGTCTTTTTTTTAGTCTCTTTTGTCTCTTCATTTTAACTCCTTTCCCAACGGCCGAATCAATTACAAGGGTGAAGGAAAAGAAAGTATACAGAAAAAAAAAATAGATAGTTGGTCACCAAGATAAAGCAATATATTTCACAATAAAAAAAAAAAAACAAAAAAAAAAACACCGATAAAGTACAATAAGATAGTTATAATATAGTACGTACCCTATATTGCGCATAGTGCACCCATATACGTGTTAACGTAATACTGGCATACACCCAGAAAGCACCTACAGACATCCATACCCAGTGTTTGCACCGACACTCGTGCAAAAATGTAACTCACCTTCATTTACTTACACATTAATACTCATATTCATAATATACAAACACAAACTCACTTGAAAATACTTACTCTTAGGTAATCGCAGATTCATAAACTCACCACGTGGAGATCTAATAAGGGTTTTTGGCGTTGGTACGGAAAGAAGAAAAAAACGAAAACAAGGGAATAAAAAACGAAAAATTATATATACATTATTTATAATTATACAGGGTGTTCCACGAGTGGTTCGCTAAACCTGAGATTCAGATATAACCTGGTACGACTAAGAAAACACGTTCCTTTTAACATAAATGGCCTATCTACAATTTATTTTACTTTCGAAATTTTAATGGCCAGAGGACTGAAGAATATAGAAGTTTGAAACTTTCTTATGATCAAATTTGGAAAATGTGGTCGAGGACAGGGGCGTAACTTCTCCAAGAGAGAGCAAAAAAAATTTGATGAATTTATTTATTTTTTTTCGTCAATTTTAAAAATTTAAGAAATTTGAGAAATTTAACACCTATGAAACCTACTGTTTCATATTTATGACTAAAATTTTTTCCAAATTTTAAAAGTACAAGAAAAAAAAAATTCCAATGCAGTAGTTAATAACTGAAAATGTAGATTTTTCTAATGAAAAAATTAAATAAATAAATACAATAAAAAAATTAAAGTATGAATATTATTTAGGAAACATGATCACTTCCTCATTATTCTACATTGACTAATTTTAAAATTTTGATGATTTGAGTTCATCACATAAGTGAACATAATAACTTCAGGAAAAACTGTTAACAATAAGGAAGCTAATCTTCTCCCAAATATTCTTTGAGAAAAAAGTCAGCATTTAAATCTCTCTCAAATTTTAATGTTTTCTAGTCCAAGTCACAATAAAAATTTCTAAAAATTGAAATACTCGTTTTAAATCAAATCAATGTCAGAAAATGGATGCTGAATGAATGTAGAAAAATGTATATAGGAGTATAAAAATTTTGCATAGGATTGATATAGAAAACAGATATAATATGTAAAGAATAATATAGAAAAAATCTATATAATGTAGATATGTAAAAAGGCAAAGAAAAAAATATATCAATTATGTACATAGAAAAAATGTGATGGAGGAGAAAGTAATCTTTATAACTGTGAAATAGATACACCTATTGAAAATCTCTATAAAAATGGACATATTTTCTCATAAGTTTGTCAATGGAAGTCATAGTGCCAAATTTTTCCTTGGGTCATGAAAGAAAAAACGAACCTACCTTCACCCCTAGGTCTCAATATAAGATCAATTTCAAAACTCTACATAAAAAAGTCATTGGGACAATTGCCCCCTTTGCTTCTTCTTGATTACGGCACTGGTCGGGGAAAAGAGGAAAATGTTAAACTCATCAAGTAGGGCAAAAAAGATGACCTCAAACAATTTTCAAACCACTAAAGTACGAAGAGTTGCATATGCCCGAAATTAAGGGGTTACCAAGAAATCCGCTTTTCTGTAGCAACTTCAACTTTAAATATAGGTAAACCAATTATGTTTTTTCTTAGTTGTTGAAGATTTTGCCCGTATTACAAATTTTCAAGTTTGTAGAACCACTCACGAATCACCCAGAATATTTTCAAAACCCCTCTATTCGAAATTATTTTCTATATCTGCGACTGAAACTAGCGTAAGCGCTACACGCACGCATGCGCCCATTCACCAATGTTACGAGTGTAACCCCATTTTTGCAAACACACTCTCAGATTCACAAACACATAAATACACGCAAATCCAGAAACGTCTTACCGATAAGTATCTAATTTTCATAGACCTTTTAATGGGTAAAGCTGTTGTATTTGATGACCTTGAGATGTTCCGAAATTAGTTGCAAGTACGGTAAGTCTATTCACACTTTGTAATTAACAAAATATTGAAATGGATTCTGCAAAATAAGCTGGAAAACTTGGGCTCACAAGAAACAAATTCGAAAATAATTATGACTGATACTGGACCATGTTGTGCGGAAGCCATTGATATTTTAGAAGAGAATCGGAGTCACTCGAAAAAGAAGAACGATTTTTGTACAATGGTGAGAACGGGGAGAATTCAAGCGTTTCTGGCGTTTCCTAATCAACCCAAACCACAAAATAATGACCAGAGGGATGTAAACAATAGAAGAGTTGAATAACAATAATTCTCGTTCGCTTTTTGAACAATATTTTTTTCTCCTTCACTCGTTGTATTCTTAATTGCAAATAAAAATCAGATAAAATGCAAACAAAGATTCAATTCCCTTTTTTTTTTTTTTTGTTTCTCACTCATTATTTATTCACCCTTTTTTTCTCGACGTCAAACCGATTTCATTTCAACAAGAACTGTAGACTATTCTACAATTAGTTTTACAAATACAATTTATGATTAAGTGTTAAATCTCTTTCAGCTTTAGTTGGCAAACAAAATTCAATAAATCGTAATTAGAAGAAAAAAAAGTTAAGAATAACTTTTTCAAATGCCTATTGTTTACGAAGAAGAAAACGGAATTTCCTTGGAAAAAGAGTTGTTTTTTTTTTTTTCGTTTTTATCAATGAACCTTCCTTAAAACAACTCCGAAGTAAAGATTAACTTTTCTTTTCTACAAAAGACAGAAACGAAAGTAAAGAAAATCAAAAATTCAAACATCCAATTTTTTATAGGTAGTTTATACAATCCTGGAAAAATAATGCAGGAAAGACAATGAATTAAGTTGTCGATGATCTTTTTTCCTCCTTTTTTTTAAATTTTTTTCTTCCCCTTCTTCCTTTTTCATTCTTTCCATTTTTCAACTCGAATTAAGAAACGGTAAGAAAAAAAAAAACTTCATCGTAAATACTACTTAGAAGTTCTATTTAATAACATTAAAAAAAAAACTTTGTTATCGTTTTCAGTCGAATATTCATGCGTGTTCAGTTTTCAACTTTCTTAAAGAAGTAAAATTGAATAAAAAAGAAACAGAAAAATATGAAGAAAAAAAATCTGGCTCCTATAAATGACAATTGAATAGAAATATTGTGGGCCTAGTGTTAAGTAGTCTAGAACTGAATTTATTAAATTGAAAATTAATTTATTAAATCAGTTTACGGAAAACCTAACATCCAACTCAAAGTATTGTGTAGGTTTTCAAAGAAAATCTACATATTAAAATTGATCTGATATGAAAATACAAAGTCGAGGGTAGGTTCGTTTTTCATCATTATGACCTAAAGAAACTTTTGGCACAATTAGCTGAAATTCATATGTATACAATGTATGTGTATATATTCACAAAATTCTAAATTACACTATACGGTTGTAATTTTTATCCAATGGTTTTGAAATTTGGTACATGAGAAGGATGTGACCTACAGTTTTTGGTCCAGATCGGCCAGATGCTGCGTCCATTATATTCTTTTATGAGGCATTTTAAGAGCTTTAATGGTTCTAAAATGCGTAATTTTCAAGCAATATGCAAAAAATTTAGTAAAATGACTATATAGTACTAGATCAGTAAAGAAAGATGATTTCTGGTTAGACATTCCGGCGCTAAATAGGCAACCAGAGTGTACCTTTTAACTTACTCTACACAATATGTATGTACGCTATCCTTGTGAATTTAAGGGATTTATTTATCAGATGTATCCTAAATTGGTGTATTCAAGCAAAACTTTGAAAACACGCAAAAGATACGCTGGGGCTGCTCACTTTTTTGCCGGCATGTCTTGACATTAAAAATTACATTGGTCTTACGGAGCTTTACTGGTCCAGTACTATACATTTAAAGGGTAGAAACATTAAATATATTATATTATAACTGTGGCAACCACAATAGGAGGAGTTAGCTCTCATCACCATCACCTGGGGCTGGGGCTGTGTGTATACGGTTGCCGTATTTTGGTGATAGTGATGATCGAGGCAGGTATTCCCATCGGTTGATGGTTCTATTCCCCGGGCTGGCAAAATACCTACATTGGTTACCCCGATGTGATATGGGAGATGGTGAATGGCAGCACCATCTCTTGGAAGAACACGTCAGCCCGCTAGTACACCTGCTCACCACCTCACAATGTGATGGCATTGAGCGCACTAGCAATGAATGAGGTAGCGTGTACAAGGTGCAATATGGGGATGTATTGGAAGGAGGCATCCACCACTCTCTTACACACACCAGCCTATCCTTCCATTAGTAGCTCCACCTCCATTGATTTGTACTGCGCACTGCTGCACCGGGGGGGGGAGTAGTGTGGCAACCACAATAGGCGGAGTTAGCTCTTGTCACCATCACCCTGCACCGTGGCCATGTGTATATGGTTGCTGTATTTTGGTGATGGTGAAAATTGAGATAGGTATTCCCGTTGGTCAATGGTTCTATTCCCTAGGCCGATGGAATACCTACAGTAACATTCTGCAAAATTTATTTTCAATCGGCTGAACAGTTCATCCACAGAAGTGATTTAAAAAAATCTCAAATTATTTCTAAGAAGAGACGATAATTCCAGATGAACCAACGAAACTGGTCAGAAAGAAGGCTTGCTGTTATTTTATTTGCTAAAAAATCATTTAATAACTTGTGTGTGTTTCATATAACTTCACAATAAAATTCATTTTGAATTTCCTTGACACTTCATTTAAAATGTACGCAATTTTTACCCATCATTCAGTCAAAAATTCTTTTTTCATATTTATTTGTTTATTTGGTAATATGCTACATAGTGGCAGCTAAGATTGCTAATTAAAATTTGCGTGTATTTCCACAAAAAAAAAAAAAAAAAGTCAAATCAAAAGTCGATAAAATTTCTGTAAAAAATCTATTCAAATTAAGGAAAAACTTCATAATATCATTTTTCTTGGCTTTTGAAAATGGAATCAAAACAGTTTAAACTGTTTACTAAATATATTCTTCAGTCTTTGAAATCACAATTTTTTCAATATATTTCCCTAAAATTATACTAGAAATAAAAAGGAAATGATATAAGGTGGTACTTATTTTAATTATTCATTAATTATAATCAATCAAATACATTCTACTCTGAGTATTTTCACTATTGGTGCGGCATCTTAGCCACTATGAATGTTGGCCACATTAATCAGTTTGGATGTTTTATTATTCTACATTTTTAAAATTAAATAACGACAGTCAAATCAGTGGAATTAAATACTACCACAATTCACACAAAATTTGCTAATTATTTCATAAATTATTGGAGGAAATAGGACAATTTATTCCCATAATAACTAGCATCAAAATTCAAGTTAATTATTTTTATAAGCTTTTATTCTACTCACTACTGCAATTTTAAAATATACCAATACTGCAGCCAACCTTCCACAAAAAAATAACGTTTATTTTGCAAAAAGCTAAAGCAAAAAAATAAAATAAAATAAAAGTTTATTTTTTTTAAATTTATTTTTTATAAGGTTTAAGCTTATCATCAAATATAAAATTCATTTTAAAATCAAATACAAGGGGGAACTAAGATTTCTTGTCACAAAAGCCCAAACACAATGTCTGCTGACTACCTTGTACATATTAGTGATGTCATTTTCCCCTCAACAGTGCTACCAACATGACTTTGTAAAAGTGTAGCATCTTTGCTGATGCACCATCTTTACCGCCTTTACCTTATGCTTTACAATATGAGAGTAATAAGACTTTCCCCTTTTTCATCAGTTTTTTTTTTTTTTTTAAATAACATATAATTTGATTAATCCACTCTCGAAGATACAACATAAAAAATAAAAAAATAATGAAAAAACAAATCATAAAAAAAAATTATTTTTATAAAGATTTGAACAACGGTCACCAGATTGGTTAGTCCATGCCTCATGGCAAGGAACTATAGAGAAGCTTACAAAGTAGCCTCCTGAATTCCAAATGCGAAAAAAAATTACAAACAACAATCGATAGTTATCGATATCCAATAAACATGCTGATCTATCGAAATTTCATTGTTACAGTTTTATTTCGTGAAAATTTCAACTCCCATCTCTTCAGTAGTTTCTCTAAAATTCTAGGAAAACCACTTTTCCAGTTTTCTCAGAAACTATTGAACTAATGGGCACTCTAAACATCTGTCCAACTTACGCATACATAAAAACGATGTATCGTAAAAATTTCAGCCCCATCCCTTTCGTAGTTTCCTCAAAATCTTGGAAAAACCATTTTTCCAATAATTTTTTATTCCCTAGTTTTCTCGCAAACCACAAAACCAATAGGCAACAAAATCTTATCAAACTTAGTCTTAAATGAGGACTACGTACTTTTCGTGAAAATTTCAGCTAGCTATCCTTCGGAAGTTTTCTTAAGAGCCGTGAACACAAATTTTGGGTGATACATAATTACATAATTATTAGATAATATTATGCATATAATATATTCATGAAAAAATTTTAGATAAAAATAGGAAAATGGTACTAATTTCGTTTTATTTTCTCATGAAACGGGTAATTTTCATCATCTCCATCCCTAACCCTTTTCCGAAGTCAATTTTAATCGCTCCGCGTGCAGGCAAACTGAGTAATATTACAAATTAGACATTCAAGAAAATGGAAGAATTTTGCCTCGAGAGAAATACAATTCGGAAAATAAAAGCAGCCCATCGAGAATTCACTTCTAAAATGACTGACAGATGGCAAAATTTTGTTCACAATGAACAAACATCAACGTCAATGCAGTAAAATAATTTTTGCCAAGAAAAAGTAATTTTTTACTCATCCAAAACAACTACTATACTATTTTATTTTTGCGACCGTTTTCATATTGTGTGTTTTTATTTGATTTTTTTCCGTTTAAAGTCAACTTTAAAATTTTCTTCATTGACACTGTCTCGACATCGAAATTGTCGCCCAAAAGATGCCTCGACAGGGTGTAAAATGTTCATAAAAATAATATTATTTTTCTCGAAATAAACGATGTAACAGAGCTCGAGCGGTGGGAATAAAAATAAAACCTCAAATCAATTTGAATAAAACTTAAATTCAAATTAGTTTTGATGAATGACCTAAAACTTTTACGTCACTTTTTTATACGTTATTATACCTACTTAACGAACGAATATGGCTGGAAAGAACGATATGAAAAATTAGAAATAAACTTTCGGTTAATTTATGCGTAAATTGGTCTCTTTTTTTCTTTTTTTTTTTCGTCTTTAACCAAAACACTGGTAGAAAGCAAAAATTTTTAATATACCGAGTTTTGATTAATTAATTTTTTCCTACGTTTTGCGAACCAAAAGTTTGCCACTGTGATAGTCACTGTACGAATATGGAGTGTGCGAAGTTCTCAATTCGAAAATTCAACCTGTATCCTAATTACCGCCAGGTGAACGAACATAAAATGGGTTATTTTACTTTTTCCAACCTTGAATATAGTCTCATTTTGAAAATTTTCGCATTTGCCTACCTCAGCCAAACTCGTTATCCAGTGTCCAGGCAAAATCTAAATTCAAATTCTGACCTTTTTCTTGCACAGTTTTTGGCGAAAAAACTATTTCCATCATTCATTTTTGTATCTGATTTGATAGATGCATGTGCAAAAGCGTGATTCTTGCTGCGTTTTTACAGCTAAAATGTTTCGTTTGTGTTCTTCTTCTCTTTCGATTGTAATCTCGTATTTAAAAGGTTCTTGTAGGATAAATTTTTATCACAGAACTATACTTTTTTTTTCTGGTTTTTTTTATATTCTAGCACTCGCAACTTATTTGTAATAAAAAGAAGGCAGTTATTCACGTAACATTTTGTATTGCACTGTCAATAGGAAAACATTCTACATCTTCAAGAATATGAGATAAAACGGTGGCAACTCACGAGTCAGTGTTGCCTAGTTCGTCTACAAAAATAGGAATTGATTAAGGATACAACACCCTTCTCCCCTATGGTGAAAAACGTTCCGGCGGATTTTGAGTTCTATTAGTCCGATGGGGAGAAGACAAAACGTTAGGTAACTCTGGTGCAGGCAGAGCATTCGGCTGTATAGGTTGTTGTAGGTCTGATGTGGCCAGTGGTTGTGGAGCAATGGCAGGATCAACTGGTAATTGAGGATCTAGTGGATAGGCATTGGCATTGACTGCAGCTGTACGATCACTTCTTATTGGAGTCAGGTGTCGACGATGAATTTTCCCTTGTTATCTTGAACTTCGACCATAGCTTGACCCAGACGTCGAAGTAGGATTCTGCAATCCCAATTTTTAGAACCATTGAAGACCTTGAACCATATCCTTTCACCATCAGCAATTGAAGGGTCAAATTGACACGAAAGTTTATCAGTCCCTTTCAATAAGTTAATTTGAGAACGGATACTCTTACCGAGTATTAGTTGGCAGGGGCTCTCTCCCCTATGAGCGGAGCTCGTTGGTATGCCATCAAAAATGTTTGCAATTTCTTATTTATGGATTCTTCTGGCTTTTCTAAAATTGCAATTTTGAGTGCATGCTTGATTGTTTGTACAAATCGTTCTGCTTGCCCATTGGATTGTGGATAGTAGGGTGCAGAGTGGAGTTGCTTAATGAAGTTTCATTTACAGAAAGCAACAAACTCTTTACTTGTAAATTGGACTCCATTATCGCTGACTAATGTAGATGGGCAACCAAAACACGCAAAGCATTCAATAAGTTTTTCAATCGTTGCTGAAGAATTAGTGCTGTGGACTTTAGAAGAATGTATTGCAAAAGCTTCAGGCCATTTTGAAAAAAGAGTGCTGCAAAAATGGTCCGGTGTAATCGATGTGTACTCTTTCCCATTGGCCTGAAGGTTTTTTCCAAGGGTGTGATGGCACAGAGACTGCATTAGCATTTTGTTGACAGGGTCCACAGCAGCGTACCAAGTTTTAAATTTCTTGGTTAATGCCTGGCCAATAAATGTAACTACGAGCTAGTCCTTTCATTTTACTTATTCCCAAGTATCTGACATGCAGCTCATGAAGTACAGCATTCCTGTATTTCTTATGGACAAAAATGAGTGTACCGTATAATACACATCCCTTTTCAATTGTGTAGTTGGTTACTATTTTAGAGTCATTCAACTCTTTCTATGATGATATCGGTTGTAGAAGTGTCTTCAAAATTGGCGCAGTTTCCATGTCTTTAGATGTCTCATCAGCTAGTTCCTGCAATAACATCAGCAGGGTATTTATTTGATGCAGGTTGACAATGCTTGGCTCATCTATTCTTTCATCCATTATGTTACTAATTGGGAAATGAGATAGAAAATCTGCATTTGAATGATTTTCTGATCCACAGTAACGAATTTCATAATTAAACCCTTGCGAGAAAATAGCATAGTACAATAGACGAGTAGCACTTAATGCGGGTTTAGCCACATTTTTTGCAAAGATTGACTGCAAAGGCTTGGAAACAACATACAGCAGAAAAGGATGACCAAACAAGTAGTTGAAAAATCATTTAACACCCCAGAAGATTGCTAAACTCTCCTTGTCAATTTGGTTGTAATTTCTTTCAGCTTTTGATAATGAACAAGAAGCAAATGCAATTGGTTGCTCTCATTCACCATATTGGTGGCTGATGACTGCTCCAATGGTATAGGGTGAAGCATCTGTCACTGGTATCAACTCCTTTTTCAGATCAAAATAGCTCTCATGATTCTTGGTGATCCAATTTCTTGTTTTATTCTGTTGAATGCTGCTTAGCACTTTTCATCCCAATAAAAGGTCACATCCTTTCACAGCAGATTGTTGATAGGATGCAAAACTGTGCTAAGGTTAGGCAAGAAATGGTTATAAAACACAAGACTAGTAAATGACTTAAGTTTGGTAACATTTTTTGGTGGTGGAGCGTTCAGTATAGCATCCACTTTTTCAGATGTCTTATGGATACCTTTTTCATTTATTTTGAATCCTAGATAAATTAGTTCATCCGTTAATATTTGGCATTTGGTCTTACGCAATTGTACATTATTTTCTCTACAAATTTCAAAATATTGTTCAATGCTACTTAAATGAACATAAGCATTATCAGTAGAAATTTTGATGTTGTCATAGCACTTGCAACCATTTTGTAATAAAAAGAAGGCAGTTATTTACGTAACATTCTGCATTACACTGTCAATAGGAAAACATTTGCTAATCGTCAAGAATATGAGATAAAACGGTGGCAACTCACAAATCAGTGTTGCCTAGTTTGTCTACAAAAATAGGAATTTATTAAGGATACAACAGGTTTCATTACAATCGAGGTACTTTTAAAATAGGGCGGACAAAATTACTAAAAACTCGCTAGAAGATATGCAAAAAAGAGCGAAACTGACAGAGATGCGAGTTTAGGAATTTTCATTGTAAATTACGGGATGAACTTTCTTCTCGTTTTTCAAATAATAATATTTTTGTTTCTTCCCACCATTCTGGAAACTACAATTATTAAAACTTTAGAGGCACCTAATTCAATTCTCGACCTTTGAAGCCAGACAATTTGTATCACGAAGAATTCTTGAAATATTATATTTATATTTTATTAGGCATGTGGGAGGAGAGAAGGTTGACCATAGGACTTAATTTAAAATTTCTGTGGTGTGCGAAAGTTTCACAAAGAGCGTACCAACAATCAAAGGATGAGAGGTTCCAAAAATAAAATCAAAGATGAAGATTCGTGGACACATACTGTATTTCTAAGCCTAAACAACCAAATTATAGGGACCGAGTGCATACACATACCTCACACATACTTACACTTTGAAACAACTCATGAAGAAATTTAGTACATTTCGTTGATTGAAGTAATTATATTTGAGATAAACAAGCAAATTGTAAAAGGAGTGCATCTCAAATAAATTAATTTAAATCACAAATGACAAATAACTTGAAAATTTAAAGATTGCGAACCATGTTGAAGAAACGAAGGTGCCGACATATTTTAATACTGTAGAGGAAGCGAACTTGGATCACGTTAGAAAAGGAAAACTTTCAAGAGAAAAATATAATTATTAAAATTGACTTCATCTTTTAAAAATGAGAATTGAATCGTAATTTAGAAGAAAAAAAAAAGTAGCCATGTTAAAAAGATGGTATACAAAAATGAAGTGACAATTGAGAAATTTCCATTGCTTGGTCCACGAGTTGACGAGGTTGATTTTGTTTTCAACGTGGATGCCTTTCAATCTCAAGTTGACCTGGTGAAGAAACACAGTGCTCTGGGACGACAGTGAGTTGTATTTGCATATTGGCTAGTTGCCAACGCAATTGTATGCAGCTTTGACATTGTGCCGTCTGAAACAAAAAGGGGGCATGAAAAAAAGAAAAGATTAGTGAGCGCGTGCTTAGAGTCTGGCATCAGATTTTAAGATTGTTCTGATTAGTTGCTGGCGAAATATTAGACAATGTGAAATTTAAGAGCATCATTTCTTGAAATAAAAAATAAATTAAGATATGATAAGGTATGGTAAAAAATCATATAATTTTAAATAAAATAAAGTTATAAACTAAAAAAAAAATAAAACATGAACAAATAAATAATTTTTGTGAAAAGAAAAATTGATGAAAATTGGAAAAAAAAAAAGAGGAAAAAAACTCTTTACTGGAAGTACCATCTGGTCTATCCTCACCAAAACTGGTGGCATGCTGCAATAAAATATTTTAAATATTTTTTCATAAATTCCGTACATATTTTTCCAAAATTCTGCATTTTATAACCAATATAAAAACAAAAATAACGGTATCAGAAGTACCGTTCAGCCGATCCGCCCCAAAATCAGCAGCGTTCTACAATAAATTATAATAAATATTTTTTTTGAATTTTACGGCTATTGGTGGAAAATTGAAAATTTTATAGTCAAAATAAAAATTAAAATGGCGGTACAGGAAGTACTGTCCAGTCGACCCATACCAAAATCAATAGGTCTTGTCCTTAGTTTGGTACAAACGTTCGTAACAAATTTCGTAATTATCAGACAAAAATTGCGACCTGTACCGTTGGAAGAAGAAAACGGAATATATATGACCATCTATTCATATAATATATACATATGAATTTGTGTTATTGGTGCCAAAATTGTTTCAAGGTCATAAAACGAAAGACTTACCCACCCCAAACCCTCGGGGCTAATATCGCACCGAGCGTAATAATTAGATTTTATAAAGAAAACTTACTTAAAAATCGATTAATTTATAAAAAAAATTTTCCATGAGATTACTGGATGATATCAATTAGTTCGTCGTAGGTTTTCCATGAAAAATATCCTTCATTCGACACAAAGGAGGAAATACGAAATCTGGTATTCATAAATTTAACATAAATTATAAATGCCCATCCACATATACCTAACGACATAAAATATAAGACAAAAATTTCTGAATCGATCTACTCTCGACAACGCGTGTCAAGAAAAGACATTGGTTCTTGAAATTTTATCAAATTCAGGATATGGCCATCAAAAAATAAATTCACCATAGAAAAAATTCATCGGAATTGTTCATGTGGTGCCTGCGTTATCAGTCGGGGCTTACGTGGCAAAGTGGTAAGGTGCTCGACTTTGCAGTTAAAAGATTACGAGGTCCAGGCCAGCAGTCGTTACGTTCCCAACCCAAGATGGCGGTATGACTGGGTTTGGTTTTATTGGTGCTCCAGTATGTTATATAAGTGCTTTGTAGACTATTGGCTACCGGATCGCTCACTTCGACATCTAAATAAACTGTTCTAAGGCTGACGAATGCGGCCACGTAGCCAAAGCCCATTAAAACAAACAAAAAACAAAAAATTCCGTTTGTGTACCTAATATTCGGTTCATCGATCCAACAAAAAAATTTAATTTTCGATTAATACGTTTTGCTCTTGAAAATTTCTCAAGAAACCGCTATCGTACAATTGTTGCGTATTGAAACGTGGAATGAATTTTGAATGAATTTTTTACGAAATTTCATCGATCGTGTTTACAACAGCAAGAAACTTTCATCGAAAAATTTCAATTTAAACTTCGTGAAAAGTTCGGTTAATTTATATGAAAGTGTGACATTATCACGCATGTAGATTGGCCGAGAGAAATAGGAATTTTCCAAGAGAGCAGAAACAATATTTTTCGCTTTGTCACATTTATACTCAATAGGAAGAAATAGTTCTGGTAGGAAGTTCTGGGACAAACGTATATGCTTCCTTTCTTTTCTTCTCCACAAGTTAGAGCAGACTGATTTAAGAACTCCAAATGTGTAATATAGATTACAATGATGAATGAAGATTGTGGGAACTATGTCCCAACCAAATATAAGAACGTATATATATGCTAGCATGGAAAATTGTCCGTAACAAGAGTTTGGTCCTCCACGATCATTGCTGTTCTGATTTGAATCCCACTAAGTAAGATAGGGAAGGGCTTCTCCAGGGGGGAATTAAAATTGCCGACTGAAATTTTTGAAATTTCCAACACCTGAAAATTTTGAAAGTGGCAACGAAAAAAAAAAAAAGTCATTATCTTTCACAATTTGTCAAATGTCCAACCGATGAGCATCGAAATCCAACTCATCAACATTTGAGGGGAAGAAGATTTCCCCTTTTGCCCTCTAACTACATCCTGATTCGACATCAGATTTTTCAACGATTATTGAATATGCACAAGAAGTCAGCACCAATTCTCTGAACTTGGAAGAAACAAGTTGTTAACCTCGACTCTTTGCAATATTATTCCAGGATTGACACTTCCCTTGCCCGTCGTTTAACATCGTTATGCCATCTAATTTGTCACTACCCCATCACTATTCCCTCCTGGTTTAAACATTCCACAATTACCATCAATAAAACTATATCTAGTTTTGATGATTTTTCAAATAATGTACCTATCATTTTACAAAGGTAAAATGCAATTTACATTCTAACTATTTTTTGGAATTTTGGCTTTTAAGCGTTCTAGATTTATCACACGTTCTTTCAGAGGACTCACCTTCAGACTGGAAACCATAGAAATATATCCACAATCATACTGCGTCAAGCAATAGTAAAGTAATGTTCTGGTATTTCAATGGGAATACCTTCAATTCATAAGGAATTTACCACCGTGAGGCCAATAACCTTCCTACTTACTTCAAATTCTGACCAAAAATTTTAGAAGAAAAAATAAAATTTCTGGAGTGTCCAGATAAGGCAGGTGTCAATCAATAATAACAAATATATTTATATTAGCTCACTCTCATTTCCACTCTAACCTTAAAGAAACATACATTCATCTTACCCCACAACTCAACCCATGATATTAAAATAAATTAATACATTCCAAGAAATAATTTTACAAAACAAAAATCCATTAATTTAATACTAAAATATCGAATTATACAGCTCTTATCTTAAAACAGCATGTAAAATTATATTCTAGAAGTAACAAAATATTTGAATTGTATTGTTACTGCTACCGATGTCTTTTCAAATTTGTAATAATTGCCAACTTGACTGTAACTTGATGTTTGAATTTCAATTTTCTCCGTGAAACCAGTGAAATCAGGATACACAGGAATTGGTTGAATAGAAATTTTGGTATTGTTGAACCAAATTTTCTGGCTTTGACTCGAAAACATGATGATTGCAGCAATGACAAAAGATTGTGAATTTTCTGACTCCAAAAATTTTGTATCAAAAATTTTATCTTTTTCATAGAGTTTTTATATTATTAAATAATTCAAATTTTTTTCCAAAGAATTTTACATTAGCCGAAAACTTTTAGATGAAAACATTTGCAAAATAATTTTGTAATGGCAGATTACTTCTGGCCTTTGTCATTTATAAAAGATGTTTTTAACACAAATAAGTTGACCAAAAACTTGACTATCATTTTGACTTTTTTCAACTGTTAACCATATAATACTTTATAACAGTACAAAATACTGTGTGACTCTAACTGTGGAAATAGTACAAGAGAAAAAAGTGAGGCTGCAGGCTCATATCCTGACTTTATATAGTCTTGAGGCATCCCAGAAGGTTCCTCAATATTAGGAAGGACCAATTTCTGATTGGTTGAAATTTTTTCACTTGACCAAAAGTTTTGCAATGTCCGATAGAAAAAGATCCCCATATATCGGAATGAACCAGAAAAGGACAGAAAATAAGAGAATTCCTTTTAAAGTGAGAAAGAGATAAAAATCTCCAATATTCTGAGACAGATAAAAAATAAAATGGTTTCACAACCAAGGCCAAAATCGAAAAGAATTCTGTATATGGATAACCTATATAGGGCCTCATCTTTTAACGAATTCAAAGTAACTTTTGTCTAAAAATAAAGTATTTCTTCTTGATTGAATTCCATGTTTAAAACTCGTTTAGGGTATAATTCGAATTTTGGATAAAAATTGATCCAATACCTTTTTGGATGATTAATCATCGTGATAATTTCTGAAAAGTTTTAAATTTTTTTGGTTGGAAAGGGATATTTACCACAATGTTAGCAGTTATGCAAAAGTAATCTAAGCAATTATCCCCAGTGCATACTTTTCACACTGCTCTATCACTACCTACAAACTTGATTCATAAATTAACAAAGGATAGCGTTGACTCCTGCCGGATTGATAATAGGTAATTGAAGAGAGCTTTTGAGAACTATCAAAAGTCTCAACTGTGACGAACTAAATTTCTCACAATCTCCTAAAAACTCCACAAGTAGGAACTTAATATATTATAATTTTGTGACATTTCATTCGAAACATTTAAACTACAGCCAGATTGCCTCAGCTACAGAACTAAGTTGATAAAGTATTTTAGAATTTATTTTTTACCTTCGCAAATAGACTACCTAAGGCATTTTTCTTTCCTTCATAACTAGCAATATATTTCCTGTTCAAATACATAATTAATTTATTTTCATCGATAAATCCTATAACCCGAACGCAAATAGCAAAGGCAATACAAGAAAAGCCCTTCGCATTTCTAAAAAAAAAAAAATCCAAGCGAAGACCTTTTATTTTTATTTTTGGTATTTTTGCTCACTATGGCAGTATAGGAGTTGGTAAGAACAATGTCCTTTTAAAATAGTATCTCATGTAGCGCTGGTAATCATCAGTATCAAGATCGGCTTTATTATGATGGCTGCTTAAATTTGAAATCAGTTTAACACGCCGAAAAATTTTTTAAAATCAATTCTAAAAAGCAAAAATCAAAATTTAGGCGTCTATTAGAGGACTAATTCACGAAAGAAGGAAAAATTAAAATTTAATAAATATGCAAAGACTAAGCTATCCACAAGTAGCACCGCAGACAAATTTTTATACTAGGTATACCTAATTTTGTAACATCAAATTTCGTAGCTGTTACCCTTTGTATAGAAGTTTCGTTTGAAAAATAGAAAATTTAAAATAAAATGCGTTATTAGGTATGGTGCGTATCCAAAATAAAACGTTATGATCAAAATAAATGAAAAAATAATGAATTTTGATCGACTTTCAACGTTGCTAACTTGAAAACTTTTGCGAAAAAAATTAAAAATCAACAACGTCAATTTCATAAACTTCAAGATATTTTAGGAATAATGGAAGTACCTACCTAAGCACGATGATATTTTTATTCGATTAAAGATTGTGCCATTCTACAAGATTTGCGTGAACTGTCAGTTTTACCGGTGATGAAGTGTGAGAACTTTCAAAGGATAAAAAGAGAATCATTTGCTTCATAAATACGAAAGTAACAGTTTTATCGAATATTTTATGTAATAGCTTTCCAACAAATTAACAGAGATGAAAAACAGATTTAAACAGAGAAAGAGGAAGAAATTAATTTCACAACTGTAATTTATGTTAAAATATATTCCAGCGGAAAATCAATATTATAAACAAACCTAAAGAAATTCTAGTAATCAAAAACAATCAAATTAAGGTTTCGAATTCAAAAACAATTTTTGTTCCAAAGATTTTATACTGTTACCTAGTGTAACAAAGTTAAAATCAAAAAAAAAAAAATGATAGTGTAACAAACAGAAGAGTCAAAAAAAATTGTCAAAACATGTTAATGTAACAAACTCAGAATCAGAAAATAGAAAAAAGTGGTACTGTAACAAATTAGGAGTTAAAAAAATTGTAAAAAAGTGTTGGGGTAACAAATTCGGAATCAAAAAAATTTAAAAAAGAAGGCGAAGTTTCAGTGGGGACTTATGAAAGATTGATGTGTAAACATAATAGTGTGGCTATGAGCATGTGGGTTGCATACAGTACAACCATACACCTACACGTCAACAATTTACAACATTGTGACTATTGTAAGACATACAAGTTGCAATCATAATTTTTGTTTTAGCCTTGGTACTCTTGGTAGAGTATCAGACCACCTGACCAAATGCTAAGATGTTTACACACCAAAAATTGTTAATGTAACAAACGCAGGGTCAAAAAAATTAAAGAAAAATATTAGCGTAACAAACTTTGATTGAAAAAATGTTTTAGCATAATAAACTTGAATTAAAAAAAAAAGTGTTAGTGTAACAAACCAAAAGTGAAAAGTTAATGTTACTGTAAGAAACATAGATTGAAAAAAAGTATTTGTATCATAAACTAGAAATAAAAAAAAAAACATTTTAATGCAATAAACTTACATTGAAAATAAAAACTCTAGCATAGCAATGCTTTCCTGAAAAACCCTAGTATGCTGATGGATATATAGAAAGAGAGAGCTTTAAAAAATTACAAAATAATATAGTAATTCGTATTTATATCAGTATCAATCAATATTTATATCGGTATTAATTGATATTTGTTGGGACCATCAATCCTCCTCCCCTCTCACTCCTGCAAACACTCAACTACCTTCACTTATATACTTTTATACCTTTACTCACGGCTACACTGATACATTACTCTTCATACCGTGTACATGATTTACATCTTTGCTGCAAATACACACACTTCTGAGTCATTACTTTGAGTACATCTTTATTTCTTTTGTTCAATTACTCTGCTGCATTGATCCACTACCTCTATAGTATTTATACTGATATTAATCGATATTTATACCGATAGCTATCAATATATCGATATTTCAATGCTGGTTTCAGGTTAAGAAATTACAAATAACTATCAATAGTTATCCATATCTTTAACAAAAAAATCGATCTACCAATGTTTCATCACTAAAAACCACTTTTTCAAAGATTTTTGTTTCCAGTTTTCTCGATGGGCAGCAAACTTCTCTCAGACCTGATCCCATACCATAGCAATCTTTCGTAAAAATTTCAACCTTATTGGTTAAGTAGTTTTTTCAAAACAGTGAACAAAAAATTTTTTCCAGACATTTTTCTTATCCACTTTCCTTGGAAATTACTGAATTAATAGGCACCAAACATGTAAGAAACTTGCACCAACTAAAGGAAAGTTTATTGTGAAAATTTCAGTCTGATCTCTTTTGTAATTTTCACAGAATCTTGGAAAAACGACTTTTCCAGATATGTTTTCTTTTCCAATTTTCTCAGAAACTAATTAACCAATAAGCAAAAAACTTCTTTCAAACCTGTTCTAATACAAGAACTATCTCTCGTAAAAATTTCAGCCTTATCCATCCAGTAGTTTTCTCAGAACCATGAACGCAAAATTTTGGGCGATACACACATCCATACATATACATATATATTATATACATATATGATTAAGTTAAAATGAAAAAATGGAACCAATCGTTATCTTTTCTCATGAAACGAATAATTTTCATCGTCCCCACTCCTAACACTTCCATGGGGTCAATTGTAATACTTCGTTTGCAAGCAAACTAGGTTAAAAGTGTTAGCGTAACAAACTAAAAGTGAAACTAGTTTTCATTAAACTAGAATATTATGAAAATTACAATGAAAAGCGAAGACTTATTTCATGTATAGAAAGCTAAACCAGTAGAGAAACTGTAATCAATGATTCAGTGTAGCGATTCGTGTAAAAATAAAATCATAGAAAGTGAGTAGTACTTACTTCGTTAAAGAATAATATGCTTGAATAGTATAAAACAACCATTAATTAGTAACAAAGAAATACAACAGTGAATCTGCTTGTAAAAAATAGTAGCAAGAATAGCGAAAATTTGAGCCAGTAATATTTTAGAGTTCAACCAAAACCAAGCGATGTTAAACAGAACACCTTGTTTAACAATGAGTTACCTATGTAAACTGTTTCAGTCCGATATCCTGACTCTTGATATTATTCGTTTTATTCAATTAAATTACTTATATCTACCTAGTTGTTTCTTCATAAAATATCGTACTGTTGTCATTCTCAATATGATATATTTTTCTAACCGCGATTTTACCTGACATGTTTTCAGATTCAACTATAAGGCTAATCAATGAAAATCAATCTAATATACCGAGCAGAAACATCAACTATTTTTATTCGTAGCCAACGCCATCTAATGTTAATTTTTTCTACCAATTCTAACATTTTTAATGCGAATTATTGACACTAAAATACCACGAAATGTTTACAAAATTAATGAAAACACACTCGTAAATCCATTGTAAAATACTGGAATGAGATTACAAATGCCAAAAATTGTATAATTATAACTCCTTTGTATTCGATGTTTTTTATATTCTATCAATGTACACGATATGCGATTTTCTTTTTATTTCTTTCCGACTATTACTACATGTAGATGTAACTTTGCTCACTATTTTGTTTTTTTTGTTACTACATTAATTAGCCTATTGTCGTCATCGTGTAAATTAATTACATAATTAATTAATATTATGAAAAAGGGAGAAAAAGTAGTGTATCACGGTCTGTATAGTGTACTTACCTTACACTGGCTTCATTTTCTGTCGATATTTGTAACGATCAGTGACAGATAAAAGTCACCATCGAAAATGTACTAATGAATGTTCAATGATTTTGACAACTACGAGCCCCAGGGGTTAAAATCTTTGAACATTCATAATTTTGCTGTCATTTATACCTACTTACATTTTATGTGAAGTGCCCAGTTTTTTATACATAGACTGTAAATACTACCTATAAAGAATTTATATGAATGTTATTCGCGTGAAATTAATTACTCAATTGTGTGATCGAAAATTTAACCATTTTTCTATGTGTTTTATTTTACTTTTTTTTTTTTTTTTTTGCTGTTTCTTATTTACTGGTACCGAACAACATCGTAGGTTTAAATAAAGATGAATACATTTTGTGTTTTTGTTTTCAAATATATCTCATTTTTCCAACATTTTCTAATTACGCCTTTATTCTATACATCGTCATAATCTCATTGCTCACATAATGAATTATAATCAAAATATAGGATAAAAGCTGCAACTATTTTGTGCTGCTTGAGTGGAATTTCAAGAAGGATGACCATCAAAAATGGAAACCATCTCCAAGACATCCAAAATTTCTGAAACTATTCAAATTTTAAAATCAAAACCTTGAATTTTGAAAAATACAAAATTTTAAGTTTCCAGATGTATGGTGCGAAAGTCTAAATAAAAGCGCATACACAGTGGAAGTAAGGTTCCAAGAAACGGATCAGGAAAAGCAAATTTTTATGACACAAATTGTATTTAAATGTGAGATGGATTTACTGAAAAAGGGGAATCAAGCGCTCATGACATACTTCACACACACTCCACTTTGATTAGGTTTAAAGAAAATTATGATATTATGGAATTTATCATTACCTATAATCAAGATTTGACATCCACAACTTTAGGGTGCGAAACATATTTAGGCAAGGAAAACGCAGATAAATAAAAGAATAATTTAAGGATTTAGATTAGGAAAAACGAATGATACACATATTACCAAATTTCAGACGGACGTGCCGACTTGAATTGGATGAGCATGGAACCATACGTCTGACCACTTCTTGAAGACAAACTAGATGAATTTAAATCAAAATTAAAAAGTTGATTCATCTTTGAGTGTGAGAATAAACTGCTCATGAAAAGGAAATAATGCTAATCAACTGATGTTAAAATCAAGAGTGCCAAAAAGTCAGCAGTTTAAAAAGAAAAAATGGTGGTAGAGACCTGAATGGCTGGCCAACAGTAAATAGCTCCGTCTGTAATTCTAATCCAATAAAATAAGAAAATAATAGGAAATAATGTTCGCGCACTACACGGATAATTCAGATTTCTGGAACTCGGAAGAGTAACCTACATGTTTTTGCTTACAAAATATCATCATCCTCAAAACCATATTGAACTCTATTTTTATATTATTACCTCATTCTCTGTCATATTTCCACCCAATATTTACAATTATTCATCTTGATCGTTGATTAAACCTATTTCTTGGATATTAACATATTTAAAAAAAAAAAAAAGGAATATAGCAATCTTAAAACAATTTATTAATTTATTATTAAGGACCAGATATAATTTGCACGATGCTTACTCTATAATCTTTTACTATCTATTCTTATTTGAATATGAAAATATTTCCACTTACGAATATCAACACTCAGATATCACAAATCTGCAATCGAAGAAGATGCTGCATCCCAATAAACCAAGAGAATTGATCGATACTCGATTCTTTGTTTTGGAACAGGCTGAATTACCTTGATGGTTGACGATAATATAACCAACCGCACAAATTCTTCCTACGAATATTTCAGGCTACCAGGTTTTTTGACTCGTAGCTCCGAGAACACGACAGATATGCAATTTTCTTCGTAGGTATGTTAAATACTTTAAAATTTTAAATCACAAATGTTTTTCTCGAAAATTTACTCGGTATAATTTAGACTTATTAAGTACTTCATTTATTCTCGACTGTAAATTGGGCGAAGGGTCTAGATCCCATTTAGTTAAGAAAAAGAAGGCATAATTCTGAAAATCGTATGATTTTGTCGATTTTGATGAGTTTATTACTCAGGTGGGGGTAAAAAAAAACCAGTTACCAGTGAGAATATTACGACGGAGTAATTTCATTGGACAGTGTTATGGTGTTCTTTTTTCTTTCCTTATCACGAATACGATCAGTCAGCCTATTGATAACTATTTTTTCAAGGTCTAATAACAACTTTAGTCCTTCTTAGATACCGAAGATTTTCCAAGTCAGTAGGAACGTGTATCAAATATCAAATAAGAATCCAAAATTTCATTAAAAGTAAGAAGATTTACCTTCCAACCTGTTTCGGATCTTTTAGCAAGTCCACACTTAAAATCTTACCTAAGCTACGTAAAAGTTGGAAACAATTTTTTTCTTCTAATTTTGTTGAGAAATATTGATGAACCTTTTTGCAAAAAATATTGAAAGTTCTTGTTTGAAATTCGATCGTGTTCCATAAAACGAAATTTACTGAATGGGAGTCGATAAAAATCAGTCCTATAATATTTTTGTAGGTAACGACAAAACCATTCAGGATCAAACATCAGTTTCTGTATGCGTTTACCTTATTTTACGACTGAAAATTTTCGACGTTGTAGTTTAGTTTTTTTCCGCTTTGTCTCTTCATCTGCCTTCTCCAGAGAAATGAAAAACTTTGAAAGGTGTTATTTATCGACAGAATACCTACGTTTCGTTTGTAGCTATTCTGAAAAATAACAGCTCAAACTCGCATCGGGGATTCAACCCACAAAAGCGTACACAAAGGAATAAAAGAGGAATATTCTTTTAATCTCAATCTCATCAGCTGTGTCGTGGGAGGCGAATTTTTCTCACGAAGTGTCGATTTAAAAAAGAAATAAATACAAAAAATTTTTAATGATTTGAAATATGATATTATTTTTTTTTCCCCTAAAAATTGCTAAAAATATAATCGTGCTTCAATGAATTCATTGATTCAAAACAAAAAAAAAGTATTAGGTATTGTAACGATATTTTCGTATCGTTCATAATATGAAATATTTTCGTATTACTAATTATCATCATCATCATTACTTTCTCTCTATTTTTCTATTATTTCCCATTCATTAACTCTCATGTCATTTCTTCAAGTCAAGACTTGTTTGATGACATCATTTCCTACATAAACAGTTACTGTGTTTACTCATAAACAATGAACTCATCTTTTGTTTATACTATTTCTGCAATCTTGCATATATACTAATTTCTACTAATTTATTTGTGAACACCCATTTTATGTCATATTCTTACGAGACCATTGATCACACTTACTGTACATATATTTCTATTAACCAATAAGATCAAAACCCTTCTCCAATACTCTGTAAATTCGCCTGAAACTTCCTCTTTTCACTTACTATATAATCTCATGTTTTGTACTATTTCACACACTCTACTTAATTCTACTCAAGTCTAATTAACTCTTCTTAATGTTGTTATAATCTTACCTATTCTTTTAATTCTTGATGTTAATTACTGTTACTCTTCTATAAAGTTTATGTCTAATACACCTTTTTAACTAACTTGTGTATTTGATTGTTCTGTTACGATATATAACCGTCACAGGTATCTACCTATCAAGTTTAAAACAATGTCAATAGGCTATATTTTTCATTTCACTTGTTATTTGCACGATTTATTCCCTCTCCCCCTTACGCATTTAACTCCCTATACTTTCTGTTTGTTTTGTTTGTTTTTTTACCCATTTCTCGACAGAAAAAGAGAACGCTACATCCCCAAAAAGTTGTTACCCAATATTTTGTTTCTGTCGAGACTTTGAGGGAGAAGTTTTGTAATAATTATAGTTTTCGAAGTTTTAAGAAGGAAGAGACCATTTAATTCTACACCACTTCGACGGAGGGATAGAAAATGTTTTTTTCATACGCTTTCATTTTGTTGTTGATTTTCGTGTTCCTAATTGTTATTAAATTTACAGCGAACTGAGTAGAGTTGAGAAAATTTTTCTTCCATTTTCAAGAGGGTTTTTTTCGAAAACCTGCTTATTAATCGTGATCTCATAAAACGAAGTGGGGCTGGCGTTAGGTACGTTTTTAATTTTATAACCCTAAAAAAATTTTAGCCCCTAAAACTCAAATTCGTGTATTTATTTTCTATTAAGTATATAGAATTCTTAGACGTCCGAATCTCATTGACAGTACTTCTCAGTATAGTGGAAGGTTGAAATTTAGCATGAGGGATTTTGACTATGAACTCAAGAAACACTTTTCTTGTTTATCCCAACAAAAAAAAAAATAAATGGGTCCAAGATATGGGCCAAAAACCATTTGTTTTCTTAGGAGAAAAATAAGTGTACCTTAATAAAAATAATACTTACTTCAATTATTGAACCAAATTAAGCTGAAATTGAAGGTTTACGACGTTCTAACTTCAAAACACTTTTACCTCCAAAATATGGTGAATTTTAGCATACCATTCTTGAGTATCATGGTAACATTTTTATCGATTTGCGTATAACTGTGAGTGAAGCCATAGGCAAAATCACCAGCAGGTATGTATAATTATTATATTATAAAATAGGTATCTATGTATGTATATTCCACTTTCTTGTTAGCAGGGTACAGGTCGTAATTTTTGTCCGATAGTCACGAAATTTGGGACGAAAATCAGCATAAGCCCAAAACCTGACCTTAACTGATTTTCGTGTCGATCGACCGAACGGTACTTCGTGCACTATTATTTTCGTTTTTATTTTGATTATAAAATGTCTGATTTGAGATCAATAACTACGAAATTGGGAACAAATATTAACTATGATTTATTCTAATATGCCACCAATTTTTTCGCGGATCATTCGAACGTTCTTCTAATATATTACATCGATTTTTGATGTTATTTTGGGTATAAAATTCTTGATTTCGAAGCAATAGCTACGAAATTTGCAAAAAATATTTACTGGATATAATTTATTGTAACTTGTTGTAGGCACCTCCATACTAATTTCGGTTGGATCAGCCGGATGGTACTCTCATAAAATCCATTTTTATTTCGATTTCGAAAGAGAAAATGATTTTTTAAACTGTATGTAGGTTTAGATCGATAGTTAACAAAATTTAATACGATCATCTATTATGATCAGTTTCCTTTTTTACTTTTTAGCAACTAATTTTCTACCTTTTGGAAACCTACTTTTTCGAACGCAGTCGATGCTGCATTATAGTTTTTGTTTTTGTTTCATCCACTTTTTCACGACTTATAAACGGTTTTCTCGTTCCGTTTAGACAAATATCAAGTTTTATCCAAGTTGTATACATACTTTCTCGATGATGCTGGAAAAATTTACAGAGAAATTATCGAAATTCGAAACCAAAGAAAATGTAAGTATTACTTATAAATCGAGCATCTATAAAACTGGTAAAATTAATTTTACAGCGATCACACTTCTCCGTTATTAAGATATAGCTAAACTGGTGTGTAGAATTTTTCACGCTCGACTGAGATGTGGGAAGTGAGTTAAGGAATTGAGAAATGCAAATATCCTGTTGCGGATTTTATGGAAGTTTTAAAGATGGCTAATATAAAATACCGGTACCACAGAATGTACCTATTCAAATTAGAGACACAGATTCCTCTAGGGATCGACCATTATTTATTACCTTTTTTTAAAGTAGGTTTTGTATGAAGATCTACTTATTAATTTCGTGTTCATGAAACATATCATAGGTGGGAGTAAAAACATTTTTCGTATTATGACCCAAGGAAAATTTTGCCATCATTTTTAGAAGTTCATATGTACTTATATATATATATATATATACTGAGGCGTCCAAAATGAATTAGCTCATAAAGTTAACCTTTAATGTATGGTGATGTTTAAATGTTAATGATGTCACAATGTCTTAAAACTAAGACATCATGCAGCTGAAACACTGATTTGATGGGTTTTGATAGTATGACTTCAAGATGTTTTATTTTTTTAACTTTGTCAAAATCCTACGGCTGAGTTCTTTTTGACGTGAATTAGGTTCCTTGAACACGATAGAATACAGCTTACCTTGTCTTCATATCTCAGGAAATTAATATGATGAGTCGATCAGCAATAAGCATGGACTGTAGATAGAAGAACCTAACAAAGTTTTTGATCCATAAGAGGATCAGAACTTACAAAAATGAACAGCAGAATTATTTTGTTAAAGACTCTAATTACAAAAGAATTACAGTGTCGACAAAGGGGATAAAGCAGAAGTGTATAGCAAAAAAAATAAAATAATAATAAAAAAAAAGTTATTGCAGTCAACACGTAGGAGAAACCATCAGAAAGTTCTTTTGTCTTCACCTAATTGTTTGTCTTCATAAGTGATGGTGGTTATGTGATGTAAAAGACTCCTATCAGAAACTTTAGCTTCGGAGTGAGGTGAGAAAATAGCTAACATAGATGAAGTCAAATTCACTATGCGCAAAAGAAGGCTCTACATGGCCTTTAATTGACAGAGCAATGTAGTGACCTTAAACAAAGCTTGTCTTAGGTTTGTTGGCAACACACCAAATTTCCCTCCTAACAGATGCCAGGAACTCCATCTGATCATATTGTCAACTAAAATATCACCTCGTAGGTGTTTAGAAAAGATCGCCTTGAAATGAGATATGAAACTGACAATACTAGAAATAACTTTTGTATCGTCACTACTAATCCTTCATGACAAAAGAACATTCCTAATTTGTCTTTTGTCTTCAACCTTATCTATCCTGAATTCTAACTACCATCCTAGTTGTCTTCAAAGGTTATTGCCTAAGCGAGGACTTTAATGTACAACTTGAGACTTGGACCTGCTACTATTTGCCTACACAAGAAGGACTGCTTGTAAAAACAAACCTAGTACCGAGTATCGTCAGAACAAGAGTGAATAAAAATAAGAATTATTTTTTACAAGTTAGTTCTTCTTGTCCACAAGCTTTCCTCACTTGCTGTCATTATTAGCTGTTAAACACGCGATGCTGATAAATTAATAGCATGAAAATTAATATAAGCGAGCATTACCAAAGGATAGAAAATATATATGTCGACATACAACAGGTAAAGCATAAGCGTAAAAATGATAAAGCAAAAATAAAATAGATTTGGCTGCAAACCGTAGGTGAAGTGCAGAGTACATGCGATAAGTAAAATGGCTGTTGGCTGCATTTAATTTATTTTGAGGTTTTTACTCTCCATTGAATTTGCATTTGTCGACATTCATCTCATGGCGCCAGTCTGACAAATTAAATCAAATCATTTTCCAGGAAATTGTCTAAATATGAAACCATTGGTGCTGTAATAAAATACGTTAAAATAAGGAATTGGATTCAATCACTGTCGTCACGATTTGATCTGAATATGAATTTGAATTTAGACAGTATAATGTCTGAATTCGTATTTTACTTCTCATATAATGTCGTCATACTTTTGTCTTCAAAATAATTTTAAAATAATTTTTATTTTGAGTCCAAAACATCTCGGACTTTTCAATACCTATATAAAAATAATATGTGTGTGTGTGTGTATGTGTGAACTTGAATTAAGAGAGAAGAAATTGGGCTCAAGCCTACTTACTTACTTAATTTTCAGGTCAAATTGATTTTATAACTCAAAAATATTACCAACGGTTGGTGAATATTCTTAAAATTTCAGTAAAGGTGAGCAATTTTTATGAATTATTTCTGTCATTGTAAATTAATGACCATTGACCAACACTGTAACCAAGGTACAGCTGTGGAAAAGTTCTGTTATTGCATATCAAAAAAGTATAAATCGGCTAACAACACTCAACAATTTCATACAAATAAAAGCCAAAAGAAAAAAAAAAACCTAAACTCGAAAAGTATGTATTTTCAAGCCAACGCCTGATAAAAGTCTCAAGAAAAGCGGCACATTTAGGTGCACGATATGAAAAGAAAAATTTTAGGTATAGTAAGCCTAAATAATATCCCATTCTAATTTAAATACGTCTTCAGCCGTATCTGTAGTCTGTAACTGCTTGTAATTCACGAGGTAAGTTACGAAAGTTGAAAAACTTTTGCGGTATTTTCTTTTTTCTCGTTTATCCTTGAACGATAAAAATACATAGGTAGCTGTTCTTCCTTCGAAAAACTTTGACGAAATTTCGTTACAGACCAAGATTTGCATAATCTCTGTGTTTATTCTTACCGTCCACCAAAGAGAAACGAACTATTGTAATATTGTTACATCAAAATTAAACTCATTTCTGATGTAAAAGCTCGTTTCATTATTATCCTTCGATCACTGTGGGTAAAACATGTTTTCATTAAAAACGCGAAATTCACCGAACACAGAATGTTTAACAAGTCAAATGAATTTGCAGGGTTGGCGACGAAAAACTTTCGAATTGCTCGTCAAAATACGACAAATTGTTTAACACCTAATTGTTTGACCAATTACTTATAAACGGAACGGCAGAAGAAAACTCGATAGATTCTAATCACACAGAAAATTACTTATACCTTTACCGTACGTAAAAGCTCATAAATAATTGAATTTTCTTCTTATATCAGTCAAATTATTCTCATCGATAGAATAAAATAAGACGACTCGTTTTCTGACTCTTCATGCTTCTACTTTTTTATATTCTTATCTTGATCTCGTTGGTGTTTCTTCTGTTCTCAACCTATTTTTTCTTTTGTTCAAATCAGTTCGAACATTTTGATCCGGCACCAGACTGGTTGAGAAAATCAGATTTTCTGGCTCTAGAAAAATAAGAAGCAAACTTATTTTAACCTAAAAATCAAAAAACTGTAGAAAAATGTCACCGATGAAATTTCACTTATGTTAGTTAATGTGGGCCAATATAAACAAGACAAAATTCAAAAACGAAATAAATATTTATTTGAACAGAAATTGTTTGAAAATAACCATTATTTAATGACTCGGTGCAAAAAAACCAAAAAATAATTCTTCAAACACAAACCGGTCAACCGGTGTTGTAACCACAAGAAACTAAAGGAGCTATTAATCCTTCCCCAAAGAGAATATCGTATGGAAAAGAATTTTGGTATGTTAAAATCTGGTGAAAAATATCTTCATTTTATAAACATTGTTTTAATTTTCTATTAAGATAGATTTCCTCCGTCTTTCTCATATTTTTTTAGCAGTTTTTCAGCCAAATATTTCTTTCTCACATCCTTTTCAAATTTCATTCTACCTTTTGTAGCCCCCTTTCTATAAAAATGTAGAAACTCGGTTGCGCTAATGTCGTTAGGTAACAGGGGACCAAAAATTTTTGGGAGCCCATTCACTTAGGCTACAATATATTTGAAGATCTCATTCTTGTTTTATTTTACAGAGAATATCTTTAGCTTTCACACCCTGTCTTGTTTTTCATCTAAATTGATATTTGATTTCACTATATATACAAAAATATCAAAAAAGTGATTTAGTCCTCCTGACCAGATCGTTTTTGATTTTTGATGTTAATTCACCTAATAATAACCTATGATCATTTTATCCCAACGATGGTTAGTCCACACAACTCAAATACACTTTTTTTTTACTTTTCATTTCCTAGTTAGAATTCATTTACATTTTTGCTGCCAAACGATGATTTTATCAACTGACTTAATACAAATCTTAATTATTCCAACAAAAAAAATGAAACAGTTTATTCATTAATAGAGATGTGTCGGTTGACCGAGAACTAATTCATTTGAACTAATCTTTTGAAAGACCGAAATGAACGAGACCGAAAGATGAGAATGAACTAGTTCACTTTGAACTAAAAGATATTATCAAATCAAAGTTATATTGTATAGACATAAAAGCTAGTTCACTCTTATACGTCACAGCATTGTTGTTAATCACTGGATTAGTGAAATTTCTTATCAATCAACAAAAAACAAAACGAAATAGTAAGCTTTTTTGGGGAATGAAATGACTACTTTTATACGCGAGTATATCTATATATACAAATTATATATAGATATACTCGTGTGTAAAAGAAGTGATTTCAATCCCTGAAGGCTATTTCTATGTCTGAAAGTAACTACGTATAGAAAATGTATACGAATCAGCTCTCCATATGAAATAATACATACTGAAATATCTGATTCATGCAGCTCATTTCGTTCATTTTGAACTGGTTCACTGAACTAGTTAATTCAAAAGACCGAGACCTGTTGAACTAAATCCACCAAATGAACTAAAACGCACATCTCTATTCATTAATGTTTGGAATTTAAAAATGGTGCACTATTTCTGCCACATATACTAACTCTTCATGATAAATATTCAACTCGATCTACATCAATTTTGTTTTTATAGACTTCAAACTATCACCATTCAATTTATCGTTAATTTTTAGGCCAGAAAAGTTTATTTCAGACCTTCGAACACACACTAGCCACGTTTTATATCAAGAAAACTTAAATTCTACGTATTTTTTCTGTGGAACAACGTCAAAGTTACCAAACCGTATATTTTTAAAACTTTTTATCAACAAATAGTTATTTGTAACGGACGTGTCTATAGAGTAGATGATTTTGATTCGAGTGTGACTTTTGCAGCACAAGCCAAAAACCAGTAATGCAAATCACACGAGTATCAATCATCTACTGTATACACATGTGTCACACTCTATTTTTTGCAACTCTCCCTCCCCTAAAAAGAAAAAATAATAATTATATAAAAGCACAAAAAATTTAAGATAGATAAATATTTTTGCAAATGGAAAACATATAAGAACAAACTATCCTCTATTCTTCAGCCAAACCTCATAGTATTGATTATGGTGCTGACCTGCGAGTGTAAAAGACCAAGGTTCAAATCCAGATAGTGGAGAAACTTTTAAATAAAAAAATTAAATTAAATTAAATTAAAGAAAATGCCAATGTAGACCATGTTTAGTGGTAAGTAGTACCAAAGTATAAAATGACGCATGCACCCAAGGCGATGTATAAAGTAAAGACCGATATATAAAATAAATACTTAATATGTTAGTCCTAAATGGTTCTAAAATTGCCCATTTTATATATTGTCAAAGTGCGTATAAAAATGAAATTTATATAAACAGATATCGTAAAATAGTATATCAGGTACACACCAAGGTTTGAAAGTGAGGAATCAAATGCGAGGGCAAGTTTGCAAAACGAGCGTAGTGAATGAGCAATTCCCGAGTAATGTAAACTCACTTTCAAACCATGTTGGGGAAGATATTTTTTATAATTAATGATCAGAAAGCAACAAAATAATTAATAAGTAATTTTAATGAGAAAAAAATAATCAAAATAAACAGATATAGTCACACTGACTGCCATTCCTCAACTAGCTTATATAGCTCAGAGGTTAAGAAGTCTCCCTTCTAATGTAAAGGTTGCAAGGTTGAATCCCTACATGGGTGGTAAATTTTTCTAAAATAATTATAATTATAAATTGGGAGAAATCACTTTACTTTGAGGCTAACATAAATTCACAAATGATAAGGGCTGCTTTTTACCCAAAAAATACGATTGTAAACATTGCCTTTCTGATCATATAATAAGTATTACAAAAAAAAAAAATTTCAATCCTGAAATTTTTTACCTGCTAAGCAATGCTCCTCTTGCATCCATTGGTCACAGATTCAGATGGTCCCGTCATACTTTTTTTTTTTTTTTTCATCTGGCAGTCCCTGGTGTGAAAAGAAAAAATATTAAGAACCACAGACCTACAATGTTGAATCGGTGTTAACTGTACAGTATAGATGATGACCCCCCATGACCTATACACACCCTTCGAGGGTCACTATTGGCTGCGATTTGAATTGACTGCAATTTGGTACCCTCGGTAAATTGAGGTCGTTACTACTACTTATTTCTTTTGAAAACCTATCGACTATTCTACGGCTCTCGTTGAAAAGTTCTCGCAGTTCAAAGCAGCTACAGCATTCTTCGTCGAATAAACTTAGCGGAAAGATGTTGAAAGCGTTACGTGCCGGACTGTCTGCAGTAGATGAAGGTATTTGTTTCATCAACTACAGTTGTCAACAGAAGTCACCCTAACTTCGAGTGCAACAACTGGCGAAAATTTCTTCATAAAATTCTCGAGCATAATGTTGACACGCGTTTCTCCGAAGGGTAACAGGCGCATTACTATATTGCAAATATATTATGAAATTTTCACGTTGAACGCGTTTCTACACCCTTTGGAAAATACAATATTGTCATCGATTTTTATATTTTTTTGGAGCTATTTTTCGACGGAGTTTCTGTTTTAAGATACGAAATTTCAACAACCGTACGTCAAAATGGAAAGTAAATTTTATTCGCTGAATACTTCATGCGAGGGAAAAAAATACACATTTTCGATAACGAATTGGTTTCTTTTGAGAAAGTTTTCTTCATTATTTTGATTCTTTCGAATAAAAAACAATATAAATTTATGTATGAGTACCTACTTCTTTTATACATCTGAGTAAATGTAAATAAAATTTTTTTTATAAAGTGATATAGGTAGGTAATTACCTCATTCTTAACTAAAATTTCGCAATAATAGCCCTGTTTCATTTTGAATATTGATACTACTTACCTACATACATTTTTTTCACACATATATACCAGTATAATTAACATCTTTCTAACACTTATATTGTTAAGAATGAAGGAGGAAGATAAATATGGAAAATAACAGTTAAGATACACATACCTACTCAAGTACCTAATTCATGTGATATGCATTTACAAAATTATTCAGCTGTTATTCTCTGACCGATTTATTTGAGTGACGGCTAATTTTAGTTTAACAGAATTTATTCTCACTTAAATAAGTACGTAGGTACCAAATACCAATTGAATAAACCAAGAATAGGCTATACGAGAATTTTTTTTGTGCGAATTAATTTCATGACAAATTAATTTTAACACTGATATGGAGTGAATGCACTTAGAAGATATCAAATTAGAAAGAAAAAACACAATAAAATGAAACGAGGAAAGTCAAAAAAAGAAGTAAAAGTATGAAAAAAGAGAAAATTCAGCTGTCGGATGTTAAGTGGTAGGAGGGTTGTGGTTCAGCGCATTTTAAAGCTAAAATGGCAAGGTACTACCCACCTAACATATTTAATTTTGGTTGTGTTTCTTTATTTTTTTATTTTTTGGTTACCTCGGTAAGTTGTTAAAAGAATTGTTGTCGATTTGTGGTTTAAGTATGGGAGGATATGGAAAATAATAATTATATTATCCCTTTTTCATTTGAATTTTTTTTAATGATAAATACAGCATTTTTGGGTACGTTTTGAATTGAAAACTTATGAATATGAAAATATTAATAAAATTTTCACCTCCTATATTTGAAGAATCCTATGTATGCCACTGTTGTGAATGAGCTCTATTTAAATTTCAATAAAAATAAAAAATAAATTAAAAATTTGAATTCGAAATAAAAAATTGACGAAGAATAATACTTTGAAAACGTTTCATTAAGAGGAATAACTACACTGGAAATTAATTTTAAATAGGTAATTAAATTTCCGTACAAAATGATATCAAGAATTTATAATGATGAACCAAAAATACCAATACCCAAATGTTAGTACGTATTATATATATAATATATATATAGGTACGGTCAGAATTCCCAAAAATTAGTCTACGTTGGTAAAAAAAAAAAAAAAAAAAAAATAATAATAATAATAATAATCGCCATTGAAATAAACGAAAAAATCTGAAAATCCTACAATCAAATTGGTATATTTTAATAGCTTCAAAAAGTCATTAAAAAGATAAGAATAAAACTAATAAAAATTCCAGACTCCTGTAGATTTTCTTTCTTCAATATTTATTCTTCTTTCCTTTTTAAATATACTTGTATAGTGGGTGCGATGAAATGTCGGCAATATTGTTTTGGTAGATAGTATTTGATGAGACGAATAAAAATGTCATGTCCACATTTTCTCTGCACTCCATATTATTGGAGGTATAAAAGTTTCATTTTTTTCAAAAATTTAGACTATTCTACATTAATTTTATAACATATGTCTCAGATTTAGCGATTCTCAATTCACAAGACTATATTTTTTCAAAACTATTTCCTTCAAACAAGGATATGCAACATTTTGTACACATGTAGAATAAATTGCATATCAAATGTGAATTCCAAGTACTCATGGATGTTATTATTGTTGTTACCGCCTACACATTTATGTAAGAAAAGTTGCCTAACCTCCCTTTTGAAAAGGTTGTTTTGTACTTTTTTCATATTATAGGCACAACTTATATCGGACACCTTGTATAATAGTCGAGACAATAATTTCTCCAAAAACATTTTTACTTACTACACTTTTCAACACTCATTCTCCTAACTTTTAACAAATCCATTTTTTAAAATGCCCCATACTCTTGATTGAGGATTTTTTGGTTGATTTTGAAAAGTTTGGTCTGCTTGAATCTGTAAGTTAGTATTACTCAACTTCAAGATTACGAAAAAATTTCTGTTAACTTAATATGTCAGTTGTGATTTCTGAAAACAATTTCCATGGAAATAATTAATTAAAACCCGTGGACACCACTAACTCGATGCTTATTAAATTAGACAGGAAGGCATCAAAAATTTAAAGAAAATAAAGAAATTTATTGACACAATTTCATTAAACAACAACGAAAAATAACAAAGCAATTATTTAAATAGGAAAAAAAATAATCTGAAAACTAAACAAAACAAAAATGGTATATATCAACTAAGTAAAACAAAAGTTTCAATGTGACATTCAGGTAAATCAGTTTTAATCGAAATTAGCAAATAATTGAGAGTAGTCCATCATTTTGTATTCTAGATGGACAATTACAAATTTAATTCATCCAAGAAATAATCATCGACGTTGAATTGACCATCATCACTGAACTGGTTAAGCAAAAATTTCACATTGCATTGACCTCAATCCATTTGATGTATTCAGAGACTCGAGTATAGATATCCGGATAGGCTGGCACTAAAGCACATCCGGTCAAACCATAGCTCACAATGCCAATCAGGACATGTTTTCCTGCGTCAGTTTCTACGCTCAGTGGGCCACCACTATCCCCCTAAAAATGAAATCCGTATTTCAACATTGACATGAACCAAAATGAAATGCTTCAAACTGAAAAAAATCTGATTTTCAATGCAACAATGAACCAAATTCAGAATGTGGAATACCTTATGTCATGGAAAGTATACCAACAACAGAAGGTGTTCAACAGAACAATTTGCATGTTTATGCCAAAATACCTAAAAGGTATAAGGGAGCCAAGACCTTGGCAAACACTAGCGATTTAGCCTAAGATTTTTCTGGTCTTATATACTCGGCTCCTTACAGGCACACATACACACTTACATAATATTTACATAAGTTATAGTGTAGATTATTCATCGTACTTTATGGTTGCTATGGCAACAGTAAAGTACGGAGAATGCATCTCTGTATCGGTTCGTGACATCGTGGAGATTGTTATCTCTCAATTTGCCACGGACTGGGATTTGTAACTTGTCTATCTGCAAAAATAGACAAGTACAAACAAACAAATATTCAGTTTTGGTTTAACGTGCAAGGCACAAATATTGGTCACCAAAGGTGACGACTGTTGTCGATAGGCTGAGCCTATTTCCTCATACGAGTGTTGGTCTAATCCCCACACAGAAATTTGATGACAAATAATTTTTCTCAAATAATATTTCTCAAAAATTAAGAAAATAAAAAAAGGGTAAGGTGATCAAGAAAATGTTCATAATACTACCTTCCAGGAAGGAAACCTAAAAAATGTTCCAATGGTAAGTAGTGTTAAGGAAAAGAAGGCAAAAATTTTCCGAATGTTATAAGAGAAAAAATCTAGAAAATTGTTGGAGGTGAGTATTGGTTAAATTTATGAAGGGAATGGTAACCAAAACAAATTTTTTTTGCATGTAAAAATTATATAAATCTTTGAACGTAAAGTCGTAATCCAGTGATGAGTAATTGACTCTGGTGTCCCAAACTACAAGTTGTAATTTACATTCTCAATATCACTTAGAATTCTAGTGCAAGTAAGAAGCATTTGAAGCAGTGTGATTGGAAACTTTTCCTGATTTTCAAGTGGAATAGTAGTAGTACCTAGTAGTAATAAAGAGAGAGAGAGAGAAATCTAGACCGAATAAATACAAATGACAGAGGAAGTTGTATAGGAGAAAATCATTTTATTTTATATCGATACGTATACGTACTCAATTGTACTATTCACATTATACTCACGAAACAAGTTCCTTGCAGAGCTGGTGGTGCAGCACATATCATTCCAGGACCTATACTTTCCTCAATAATACGCGAACAATGAAAATTGGAGACAACTTCGACTTGAATTTTTTGTAATATCGAACTAGGTGTTCCCATTGGATAACTCGTTATACCCCATCCAACAACGGTGGCTTTTTTATTAGTGTACATTTCGTCTAAAAGAGTACAGTTCAATCAGAATATTATAACAAAATGGATAGGTAGCCCACAGATTACAGAAGCTGATATAAAATATGTCACATTACTGGGATCTGGTAAACAAATTGGTTGAATGTTATCGGCGAATGTGACAGGTTTGTCCATCTGCAGCAAAGCAATGTCGTTGTCCAACAGGAACGGATGAAAATGCGAATGAAAATAAATCCTTTGAACTTTACGAATCACATGTTTCGTTTCGTTGGTCATCATTAGATTGTGGTCGCCTACGTGCAGCATAAGACTATCGATTGGTGTATCACGCCTTCAAAATAAAAATTACTTCACATATCAATTATACATTATACAGAATTACATAAATACATTTAAAGAACATTAACGTGGATGTTCACGTAAACATATTTTTTTGTCCCCACTACATTGACATACCACTGCAAATGCAGGTAAATTCAGTATATTATCTTCAGTAGACGAAGTGTTTCTTGAGTGGCCACCCAAACCCAAAATACTGTGGGTACAACCATTTTCCTATCATAGTAATTGCCTTTCTTCAAACATTGTTTTTAAAATTATAGTACTCAGAGGGGCTGCAGAGTCCTAAAATTTGGAATTGTCTAATCAGCAAAGTTTATAAATTTGGTCAGGAAAATGAGAGAATTGTTAGTCTCATTATGTACAAACAAAAAAAGCTTATATATACTACACAATTTCATGATACTGAAGTATGAAAAATTCCATATACATGAAATGAAGGGACTACTAAGAAATTCGCCTTTTTAGGGTTTTTGCAAGCAAATAACGTATTAAAATCGCCATTTTTCTTAATTTCCTTCTTAATTCTCATCAGTCCGAGTTCTATGTTTTCTTTTTCAACTGTAAAAAAATGAAAATAAAATTTTCATCTATTTATATAATGTTATCTGCGACCATTTATTTTTTTTATTCTAATTTTTGGATAAATTTATGGAAAATGTGACAATTGACAATAATATTTCAACTGTTTCGTCTTTGTTAAGTATTATTAAATTAAATATATAGCTATATCGCTTTGTTTCAAGAGTTATCTTCCTCTTGAAAATACTTCTGAAATTTCTCGATTATTTGTATTTTTTTATTTCAAGTTTTTATTCATAGTTGATGTTAATGGTGTCACGCTAAGGTCACTTTTCATGATCAATAAAACAATTATAAAAAAAAGGAAAAAAATCGTATAAAAAAAAAGCAAAAACCCTGTTGCCACATTGTCTAGCGATGTAGCTTGTTATCTTCTTCAATTTCTAAGATAGGTCTAGTGAAGGTGATGATTTGATCTTTTTAGTTGTACATGAGCTTTGTTTGATAAGATTACACTAACTTACACCAACCTACACCGGTAGGGATATTCCACAAATATTCAAGTAAAACTTGGCGCAAAGTCATATAACATTCATACATTTGTAGAATCGCCTTCCTGGTGTTGGTTGGTGTAAGTTTGTGTAGTCCTATCAAACAGAACTATGATTACATCCATAGGTAGGTATTTCAAGTTTTAGAAACCACTTATGAATATTATCCAATATAATTTATTTTATTTACGAACTTGCTTGTAATTTCATTAAATTCTTGCAAATTTCCTAGCAGATACACCATTTTTTCTGAATTTTATTTTTATACCACTCCCTTCTTGTTCAAAAACTACTCTATTCTCCATCACTTTATACTGCATCAAGTATAATATTATTTCACATTATTCAAATTGGTAAGCACTAAATACATTCATTTCTAGATCAAATGGTGCTATATTATTTAACTGCCCCGAATATTCTTCCAGTCTGCCTACTAGCGGACAAATATATTCGTTACAATATGAATTCGAAAAAAAGATCAATCCATTGTGACACTAACATTAATTTATTAAATCACCAAGAACTTATCTCCTGCGCTTTAAAAAAATTGAAATTTTACCATTTCTTTCGTGATCAGTTTCAGCCTTAAACACAATTAAATAGTGACTTATTTCGAAGAAAGTAATTCATTTTCTCTCTGTGCCAAAGTTTACGCAAATATTATTTTTCACAATTTAATTTTACTACCTATACCTACCTACTTAAAACAACTTTCCACTGTGTTTATAACGTTTTAATTTTTGCATATTTCTATAAAATTCGAAAATTCTTACTCACGTTAACACACAATGAGCAGCAGTCAGCACGAAGTTATCATTTATGAGGGCTCCCCCACAGAAAAACATATCATCTAATGCAATGGCAACCTGCCAAGGAAATTCTTGGATTCCAGTTTCGATTCCACCAACGATTCTTCTATCCGCGTTTTCATTTTTGCTGATAGTCGCTTGTCCCAATCTTTCTTGCATGAGGTGTTTTTTGGTAGAAGCTGCGATCAGAACCATAATGGATTCAATGTTAACGATACTGCTCTCCTCATATTACGTATTCCTAGATACAAGAGAGCAACAGCAGACCACCACCCATAGAGTGCGGTAGGTATGTACTCGTCAATATGACTCACAATAATAGTACATATTAAAAATCGGTTCCGGATAACTCCACCATACATCGTTATTAGGCTTTCCCTCCGGTTCTGACTGAAAAGAGAACGAGTATCGAGTAAAACTAGGCGTAAAACGACTTTCTGACTGCGTCGGTTCTTTTGCAGTAATTCCGCAAGGATGTGGCACTGCAAGAAAAGAATAGGTGACAGGAAAACAAATTCATCATATTCTCGAACTTTTAGTTTAATGAAAAAATTCCGTGCGAAAATTACCTTTGAGTTTGTACACATCGTTACAAGATAATTGTGATATTTTGATGTCCCAATTAAAGGTGACGTCATTTTGAATCAACAGAGCAATTTTTAATGGCTTATCTTGCTTGGGTTTCACAGCAACGGTGGCTGTAAGAACGTTAGAAATTTCGGAGAGTAAATCATATGAATCATTTCAGCGATCATAAAACAATCTACAGTGAATTGAATGTTATAGGTTATAATTTTGTTACTGTATAAAACTCAACGTGAATACGTTGGTCAGTTTTTCATTGCACCTGAAATCATTCTATAGGAGCGTGAGCTATAGGTAGATTATTTTTATTTTACATGATGTAAACTGACTGACCAAACTTGAGAGCTATCGTTCTGCTGCGCATAACCTTTCATATTTAAGCTCCTCGAAGAGAATTGAAAAAATTCTCTTCTAGATATTGACTTCCAGACTTTCCTTGAAATGTTTCATTTTGGAAATGTTCTCCTTAAGAAAATATAATTCAAGTAAGTATGTAAGATTTCTTTCGAATTCCCTTCAGCTAAATATTCTTTTGAGATGCATAATAGAGCTCGAAAAACAAAATTTTCTTAATGAAAGTTATGTGTCGTATTGTGGATTCTCTAGCCAGCAGATATCAACCTACAGAATATTATAGCAATAGGTTCATTTATAATAGAGAAGTCAAGCTCTATGTCTATAGGGGACAACGTCACTGCAATACTGCCAGAATGCAAGCAAATATACAGAGGCGAAACGTCGCCTTTCATACTCCCAAAATCAACCCCTGTAGCTATGACAGTGGCGGAGTGTGTTGTCTCCCTTATCAATGCGAGCACAATCTGTTGTGCCCATATTAGGGTAGTGAAAAGAATATATTTGTCATTGTGATATCACGCGGTCACAGAATCTAAACTTCCTTATCACTGTTCGAGTGGACGTGTATGAACACTAACATGCACTTTTGCATACGTGAACTTTCGTATTTGCTCCTTCAACAGTATAAATGGTAGTGATGGGAATTTTAGTTCTTTTCATGGATCTGCTTCCATTACTCCGACTTTGTGAGTGGAAGTAATTGTTGAAAGTATTTCATTATCATTACTTCCTTTAGTTACACCAGTTTCAAAAAATGAGACACATCATGCATCCTTGAATGAATGTTAGAATGGAAGGAAAGAAAAGAAGGAAAGGAAGGAAGTGTTGATACATGCTGAAACAATAAGTTGATAACATAACACTCAGTCAATCACTGAACTAGAAGTAATCATGTAAAACCATACGTACCTACAGATTATAAAATGAATTAAATGAATTGAATGAATAAATAAAGAATGAATAAATGAATGAATGAATGAATGACAATGACACTAAAATAGATAGAACTAGTTCCTTTTGCCAAGTGGAATGACTCCGAGTCATTCCTCTAAAAGAGTCATTCATTGCAATTTTATTACTTCCAGATGGAACGACACATCACTAATAACTGGAGAAACTGGTAATGGATCAATCCTCACTAAAAAGCTTGATAAGTGAACCCCGCAAATTTGTATATGTATTTCTAAACTTTAGCAAAAAATGAAATCAAACGAAATATTTGCAGCACTAAAAAAATCACCAAATATACATTTGAAACATATTCCAAACTCACTTAAAAATATTTAAGCTCAAAATAGATAATAAGCAAATGGGTTTTGCTGGTTTGATAGGTAAGAAAATTCAATTTTTGCAGCTGAAATTTCTTGTATTCTAGCTTGTTTTCGTTAAGGTTCATTTGGAAATTACTTATAGTCCAGAAATCTATGGGGTAAATCTGCCAGAAAAAATTAAAGAATTTTGAATTTTCAAAATCTGCATCTTTCCTTCTTGAAGAAGTCCAACAAACCAGATAGAATAGATCATGCTGCAGCTTAAGAATAACATAAAATAAAATTTTAATCCATCCGTCTGATTGTTCTTTCATCCATCAATGTAAATTAATGTTTAAACCATGTGTGGAATACCTTGTCGTGAGAAATATTCACACATCGAAGGTCTTCAACAGGTTTTGCGTGTTCTGCCACTTCATACTGTAAAGTATGGGAGAGCCAAATCCTCGGCAAACACTGGTGATTTTGTAGCCTGTTTTGTGAGTTTATATAAGGGATTTGGCACACGCACACAGACACACATATGTACATAGGTTATAGAAAGTACGTCATTTCTTATTCATTGCTATAGCAATGGATAAGAAATGACATAACACGTTCGTGTACTGGTCCAAGACATCGCCGAGATCTTTATCTATTATACTGTCATCGGCCAACGTTGTATCTTACTTGCCTATATCTGCAAGTTAGAACATACGAACAAACAAAATGTGTATATGATTTTGGTTGCACTTGATAAGAAATTACGTCGTGCGTACGATATATATATATATATATATATTCCCCACACCATCGCATACCATTCCGTAAAAAACAACTCAAACCTAATCCATCTCACCGGACAAAAGAGGTCCTATAACCAACTTATGGGCTCGATTCACAATACAGAGTTTCTCTGGTCACTTATAACCAAATAGAATTATTCTCGTCGGCTCTTACACGAATAAGGCAACGATAAACCTACACGAGCGAATAAAATTTGCCGTTTCGATGCAAGCAGCCTGAATACTGCAGGCTCGGATAAACGCGCTGTTATACACCAAAAGTAATCGAATGACATACGGAGACAGGACACCGTAATAATGGTGTGTGGGTAGGCTAAATAAATTTCAATCGCACCTTTTACAAAGCAATTAATTCCGACATAGGTACGTTTCTCGGAGGATAGGTTCGAGTACTTACTCGCATATCCGCTTAACGGGCCGCACTGGCCCGTCGTTGGTCCATCAACTGAATTCAAAATATAAATTTGGTCGATGTCGCAAACGCCACCCAATTTACGTGCCAAGTTCACGTGCGTATATTCTATTCTGTAATCAGAAGTTAATTACGTATTGCGCGATTCAGATAAGCGCACTTCGCAGCCGCACCTATTTTCCGCAAGGTATGATAACGACACCCGATGAAAATACCGCCGGCTCGAGGACCGCCAATATTTTGGGCCAAAATACAAGGTGCGCGTATTACGCCGATGGAAAATTAGGTAGGTACGCGGGTATCGGTAATTAACTACGCGATGCTGAAAAACCGATAACAGAGCACTATGTGCACTCTGCTCGTTGAAATTACAAACGAGCCGATCAACCAACGGCGCCGACAACGTGCTCGTATCGTGTAAACCTTTTTTAGGTGTGCGAATAATGGGTGGCCACTGGACACGACGAGCACTCTTCGCGTACGTATTAAACGACTTTTTTTTCTTTCTTTTTTTTTTTTTTGGTTTGTCGACTCGCATGAAAACACGTAGGTACTAAATCATATTTCGATCAATTCGTCGTCTACTTACCTGACAGCGCACGTATCTTTACGAATCTGCGTGTCGTAGTCGCAGGCTAAACTTCCTTGCGACTTGGCGGATGTGTGTGGCGGTGATCGGAAATATGACACACGTTCGTCGGATGAATCTCCACACGTGTGCACGACTGAGACAACAAACAACGTCGTTCGATTAGTATACCTACCCTGGATGCACGATGCCGTCGACAATGCCAACAGAAAACGCAAACTCGATGTTTGAACACAAAGTGTAGAATAGGATGCACAGTGCCGCCTAGTAAGTCTCTCAGCTAGCAACACGGGATATTCAGTCCCTTATTTTTATCAAATTTGCTCGCCAAACGGGGTATTAACACTCTCGCTGCCAGACAGGAGCTTTGTTTGATAGGATTACACTAACTTACACCAACCTACACTAGTAGGGATATTCCACAAATATTCAAGTAAAAAACTTGGAGTAAAGACATATAGCATTCCTACATTTGTGGAATCGCCCTCCTGGTGTAGGTTGGTGTAAGCTGGTGTAGTTCTATCAAACAGAGCTAGGGTTTCACCAAAATCAGTGTAAAAATTTTCTTGAGCCAAAGTTTGAATCTCATTCAGAAGGTTCTAGATAACATATATTTATCATTTTTTCATCATACCATCCTGCGTAAGGGAGGTTTTCACCCATGTACAATATAGCACACATGACCTGAAGAGCCAAAAACATACTTCCACCCATGAGCGATCTAGGTGGTAAATACATTATTAAGAAACTAATAAGACATTTGGGAATGCCTCAACAAAGTGAGAAACAATCAATGTACTAAGCTGAAAAGGTACTTTTCGTATGCTACTCTATGGCATTCTTGAAACGCGCATCTTTTGTTACTATGTTGCCAAATTTCTCTGCTATTCCATAGTTAGATGTATTCAAGCAAGTAGAATCTAAAAATCACATTGATTTTAATGTAAACTGTGTTCTCTACAGCACACAATCAAAAATATGTTGGTATGATCCGTGTGCAATACAGCACACATGGCATGAATGGCAATCAGATTTGTGTGCACAGGTGCACAAATGGCAGTGAGTGTTAAAATATTGACCTCGACGCGGGGCCAAGGGTGGAGATAATGAAAATTATCCGTTTCGTACGACGATATCACATGACTGATGAGTACCGTTTTTGACATTTTGACCTAATTTTTGTGGTCTATGCAGTCTCCTCAACTTGTTTAATTACCTACCTACGTTTTACCTACTAACAGACAAATTTTGTGTTCCAGGTTTTGAAAAAAAATCTACAGAATGGATGAAGTTTTCAGAAACATTAGTCCTCATATAAGACCAAATGTGATAGTATAGTTGCGGGCGCGCATTGGTTAGGCAGTTTCCGAGAAAATTGGAAAACAAACAATTCCTGGAAACATAGTTTGTTCACGATTCTGTGAAAACTACGAAGGGAATCAGACTCAAATTTTCACGAAAGATAGTCCTTATATAGGTAAAAATTTTATGGAAGTTCGGCCGTTTTTGAGTAAATTGAAAGAGAAGACATTGCTTGAGAAAATTTTTTTATCACCGTTTTGAGAAAACTACAGTAGGGAGGGGGTAGAATTTTTATGAAATACACTCGTCGCATAAGAGTGGGTCGGAGTGGACGGGCTTGGTGCCAGTTGATTCTGTAATTTTCGATATGAATGTAAAACAAAAACTTACTGGAGAATAAGTAGTCCTTGCATTGCATGAAGTATCTCTTTTCGTATTTACGGCGCAACGGGTCACGAACGTCATTCGTGCGCACCGTTGTAATGAGGAACAGATTTCTCGCTCTTATCGTCATATTTTGGTGAGGAAATGTGGCAACGGGGAGAGAATAGGGTGATGATATTCGCCGAATTACTCGGTGTTGGCAGCGGAATACCAGCAGTATACCGGACAAAGGTTTTGATGTGTACCTTTGTGCAGGTAGGTTTCATCGACCTGTGGGATTTTTTCTTTTCTTTCTGTTTCTTTGTTCATAATTATAGTCTGCAGCAAATGCAGGTGCAGTTTGAAATACAAATTATGTAATGATGTTCAAGAGAAAGTCTACACCGAAAAAGCCTGAACAGTTCATTGAGGAACTAAAGTCTTTCTTTTGACACAAAATCAGAGTAGCATCATGGTACTTGGCCCGCGACATATAAATTAAAAATTTTGCTATCAGTAATTATTAGACTATAGAAAGAAGACTCTAAATTTGGTTTTATGAAGTTTCTTGAATAGTTCTGTAAATATGGAGCAGGTACATACTGTAATATGTTCATTTAAATAGGCATGTATCAGTACTTACAATTTATCATCATTTGATACCTACCTACCTGCTCAATTCGACATATAATATTTGGTAATTTATTTCACTACCTTAATTCATGAATTAACCCAAAGCAACTAAAAGTAGGTCAGAGGTATTAAGCCAGACTTTAAATCATAATTATGCATCAAACTTCTGACATTAATATACAAGTAGGTAGGTACGTTGAATCTTGAAAAAGGATTTGTGCTATACTACCACGTTTAACTGAACTTAATAAATTCTCAAAAACTATGCAAGTGTATATATATATATATATATATGAATATTATATGATACTCACAGGTACAACAATGTAAATTTTTTTCACGTTTGCATATATTTCCAACAGTACCGCCGCGTTTATGGCACAAATCCTTACTTAAACAAATACCGTCATTTTTGTTCGAAACACAAGTGACTTCCGTTTTCTTTTTCGAATCGGAGGGATTAAATGAAAACATGGCATCTGGAATCTCATTGAATAGAGTGTTATTTGCCTCGACGACAATCGAATCTTTGTCATCAAGTTCGTAGACTGAAAAAACAAAGAAATGTGAAATTCGTTTTTATTTTCAGTCAAGTAGGGTAAAGGCAGTAGTTTGCGACACTTGAAGATAAATTATAACTTCGAAGCTCAACTGTAAAATCAGTTTTAAAGTTACAGCATTGTTTCATGGTTCCTTGTAACCAGAAATCTATCAACTATTAATTTTAAATATAGCATTGAATTACATTTCATTACTTTTAAAACTGATGACAATGAAACAAAAAAATATTAAAATACTTAGTGTGTGACAATCATGGTTTAGATAGTAACAGTTACTGCATTAGTTTAGGACATTCCAGTCAAAATAACCTAGACCAACTAATTACTAAATAATTATTTAATAGCCCTTTGGAATGCGAAATCTATCTATTTTAAGTATTGTATTGAACTAAATTTTATTATTTCCATAATTTTTAATACTGTAACAATATAGCATCAAAATCTTTAGTTTGTGACACTAATTGTTTAGATAATATAACAGTTATTTCATTAGTTTGCGACATTTTTGTTTAAAAAAAAACATACATCAATTTCACTTTACAAAATAAAGAGCCATAATTGGGAATACTGAAGTTTTATTTCATCTAAAACGTAAAAGACATTACAATTTATTTATAGCTACAATATAGAGGCCTAAAAATGCCTAAAAACTTAGGTGTCAAGGTCTAATATATTGACTTTTTGTTCTTGCACTAGTTGGAAACAGAAGGGTTGCAAACTAATGAAATGACGAATTTCAGGAATTATTTAGGTTTAAGTCAAAATAATAAATGGAAATTTATTATTTCATACAAAATACACGTTTTTATTCATTCCCCAAGATTAATCTTCGTATAACAATAATTTTTTAGTCATTTAGATCGATTGGTGGACTATAATTTATCACTTTTCAAGAAACGGTCAACACAGGTAGGCAGTTGGAAACAGGGATAATTTTTGACTCCTCAAAAAAGTGAATATCTAATGTTTTTTTATACCTATATGATGAATTTTTTTTGCAACACATGCACAAAAGAACGAGTATTATATGCACGTGCAGCGAGTGTAAACAAACAAATTTTTGGCTTGTGAAGATGACGATAATTTTACTATTTCTCGCACATCCAAATCCTACGCAAGAGTGTGTAAAGTAATTTACACACTTTTGCGAAACCCAGTCCTGCGCGATAGGGTGTAAAATATTCGAGCTTATAATCATTTTGATATTATTATTTAGCTATTTCATGAAAAACTATTCGTCAAATTTCCAATCCAATCAAACACAAGATTTCAATTTTCAAAAAAAGTTTTTCAAATGATTCTGCAGCCTCAAATTAAATTAGAGAGCTGGGGTTTGTAATGATCGAAAGCAGATAAAATTTAAAAAAATTTCCACATAATTTTCTAATTATCTTTAGCTATTTGATGACAAATAAATGAAAAAAACCCAAATTAATGGGAAATTTGCCTTATTTTGTTATCTAGAAACTTCTCCTCTTATCCTTGATGATTCCTCGGTCACTATTTAAGCTAGTAGTATCTCCGAAAAGAGAAGAAAATCTACCTGAATTTAGTTTTTGTTTAATTTTTTAATCGTCTTCAACAATTTAAAAATAAACAAATAAAAAAAATGCAAATTGATGAAAAAAAATTTTTTTAAATCTAGAAACCTCTCTTTTTTCACTTAATGATTCCTCAGTTCCTGTTTGAGCTAGAAATTTGGAATTAATAATGCTAGGAAGAGGAAAAAATTTAGTTGAAACTACTTTTCTTATAATTTGTTAATTTTTCTAAGCTGTTTGAAAATAAAAGAACAAAAAAATGCAAAATAACGGAAAACTTGCCATTTTTTTGTTTTTTCAGGTATAATTTCAAAAAATTATTTCCTTTAAGAGTTTTTTTTAATTGAGATTGGGAGTTGTTGCTATACTTTTTTTTGTGCAATAGTTGCAAAAAGTATGGTGGGAGATAAGAGCTTGTGGGCTATTTTAACTCGTGTCAGGTTTGAAGCACTCGCCTTTGGCTAGTTTGAAAATTCTTCACACTCGGTATAAAAATTGCCCACATTACGCACTTTCACACAATATAGGAATATGTGTATGAGATGTTTTCTAAATAAGAAAATAGAGAGCGTCTTAATAAATGTTGAATAACTTACTTTAGTTCAGCAGTAACCTTAATTTTTACATATCTAGGTGAAAAGTGTCGCAAACCTATGCAGCGTCACCAACTACTGCCTTTACCCTACCTACCTATTTATCTGTTTATTGCTACACATTATTATGTATGTTCAATACAATATTTTACTTTGACTATTCTGCATTCGTCGTTGAGCTTTGGCTGGTTTTCGTCTTTTCAACAATACTGGCTCCTCTAGTCCAAAGTATCTGTTAACGTTTACATGACTTCGTCTTATAAGTGTCTTCACTCGTGACGGATTTTCTGGCATTAAATTGGCCTCAGTCAGCGTTATAATCGTACATGACATTCTGTAAACCGAAACAAACCGATGCGAATATTACTTTTGATTGCATAAATATTTTTAATATCAAGAAAATTTTCGAACAAATTTGTGGTGCGAAATGCAGTAGGTATTTTATTGATAACTAGACTATCAAAATTATTGCATTCCTGATGACTTGACTCAAAATAATACATTCGGTCTGAACAAAACTAAATTAATCAGTGTGTCCTATTAATATTATTTCAGCCATATTTATTCAAAAATATTGGCTACCTTTATCAAAAAAAAAGCTAACATACTCGCGTATCTTATTAACTTACGAGTTATGACCAACATAAAATCAATCAATTGAACATGTTTTGCCTTTATTAGAACCATGCATAATATTATGCACAGTGCACTCTCAGTATAGAAATGTGGTAGTGACCGGTAAGACCAGACATGACATATATAATTAAATCCAAAAAAATAAAAATACCCCTAGTATTTTCTTTTGCGCGCTCTCAGACACGTTATTTCCTACAAAAATAAAATATAAAATAATAATAAATGTAATGATAATTTCGTATCATTCATAATATTTCTCTCTTATACATATATTTCACATATATATCAATCACCTAAAACAATTCTCATTATAATGACGTCATGTAAACAAGTCTTTACTTGCCTTTAATGACTCATTTATTCTACTTTCAATGTTTATAAACAAACATAAATACACTTTTCATAACAACTCTTTTCTATGAAACCATTCTGCAGATATTGCAAATACCCAAAATCACCATTTATGTCATTTCCTTAAACTCCTATTGGACAATATCTAAACATGTATTGTCATAATTCTCCAATCATATCACTACCATTTCCACTCTCCAAGAAATCGCCATATTCTCCTCCCAAAACTTATAGTTATAAAAACTCATGTAACTATGTACATTTTATCTCATCTTTACCTTACATTAACTTATCTTTTACCTTCTCTGTTAATCTTATTATTTAGTATTTCACTGTCTTATATTGTGTTTAATACAACCTTTTTCATTTACGAGTATTTAAATTATTTTGTAACCAATATTCTCGTTACAATAAATTAAATAACTTTTCCAATTATTAATAAAATTTGTTGTGAGCGCCTAGTTTAGGCTAACTGTATTAGCCTAGGTTTGTTCACGATGAACTAACTTTCTCTTTCCATTTTAAAATGTGTTTTTATTCTTTCCTTCCACTAATACAATAAATAAGTGTTTCTACCTCGGTACATATTCTCCTTTTTCCTTTTTTTTTGATTGACTCGTTGTAATTCACAACCAATATAAAATCCTTTTCTAGCCTGATCGATCAACCAGCATTTGGCACTCGAAAGACAAACACATATTATTTTTCTCTCTGTGATTTTTTTCATGTTTTTACTTTTTCATCATTAGACAATGGTTTGATTTTTTTCCCTGACATAGCCAGACTTTGGCAAAAAACCTCGATATTTGAGCACCACCTCGGATGCATGGCTTCAGTTTTGTATTTTTCAAATTAATTTTCATGGTATAAAACGGGTAAAATGCAATCGCCTGGTTAGCTGTGTGGGCTTATATGGATTTTGGTGGCTGTCAGATGTAGTTGACAGTCTACCACCTCAGCAATTTATAACGGAATGGGTTTGGGAGGTATGGGTGTGTACCAGTGGGGGTTTAACCTACCGGGTTCGCATACCACAGTGGATCCAGGGGAAGGAAATGGGGATATTTTCCTCCAAGTGTCAAAAAAAAAAATATTTCTAATGGAAAAAAATGAAAATTGACCGAAGAATTCAGATAAATTGCAACAATTAGTTGAAGAGAAAAAAAAGTCAACTCCATAAAAACGTTTTCACTTCCCTTACCCAAAAAATGATATTTTTGTTCCACCATTGGTGGAAAATTCAAGTCTTCAACAAGAAACATATTTTCTCATTTGAAATAACAAGGTTATAGTGCGTTGGGCACATTGTGCATGGTTTTTAAAAATGTCCACTATGCTCAATCGACAGGCTTTTTCAACATTACGATACAAGTATTTTTGCTTTTTTCGATACCTATTGTAAGTAATAAAAATATTTTCAAAGAAATATGGCTAGTTCAATGTTAATGATACACTCTATATTTACCAAAGCTGATGCTCTTCAAATGAAAACTTTATCTTAGTATGCTGTTGACGTCAATGTTTTTTATTTATTCTACAATCTACGAGTAATATATGATTTTGTAAAAACAAAGAAGTTGTTTGTTCACTTTTTAAATGTTTATCTTGGTCCAATTATGATAAAATATATCTGATGCTTGAAGAGACGTTCAACCCTGAAGGTACTACAACCTTAAAAGAGATACTTCTCTCGAAAAATTATCACTCAAGCATCTTCCAAGTAGTATTCTTTCCACCGAGTTAAATTTAGCCTATTCTCTCGTCAGACCTTTAATCTCTACTGAAATGAATGATAATCATCACAACCCGACATTATTATTACTGAGAGACAGCATATGAAATGTTTACGTTTGTAATAGACAACGTTCATAATGATTCGTTGCACGATAGTACAAAATGAAACTAAACAATACCCTCCTTTTTTTTTAGCAAATGTATAAAAATAGGATTTTTCTCGAATTATAATGCACAGTAGGTACCTATTTCGACAAAGAATATGCGTGTAAAGAAAAATCCAATTTACCGTCGTGAATTTCCTCAATTATTTCACTGCACTGTGCGGAAAACCGAAAAGAAAACGATTCACCCGGAATAATGAATATTTCTAAACTTGGTACCTCCTTCAAATTTTTTACCTTTCCATCATAACATCAATCGGCTTGAAAATAAAAAACCCCAAACGCAATGAAAGAAATGAAAGTATGAGTGGATACATAGTTAATACAAATTCGTAGGAATGATTAATTTATGATACACACGATGTGCATTTGAAACGAAGATGGTCAGCAATGATTGGGAAGCCACCGAACCATATTGTGGGAAGGAAAAAAAAATTTTAATAACTTTTTGAACGTATCACAATTTGGTGTTGAAGTGATTTTCTTCTCCTTACATAGACAGACCTACGACATCGTACTGAATTTTTATTCTTACAATTTATAGTGGTCATATTTTATGCCAGATAACTACCTACGGTACTTCGATTTTTTATTCATGAAACAATGGAAAGTTAAAAAATATTTTAATAAATTATTTACTCGTCATTTTAATTATTTAGATAAATATGGGATTTTTATTTGGTCAACGTAACCCACTCTTAATGTCGTTTTCTTGTAATAAAAAATGTTCATTTTTTGTGTTTATTTTTTTTTTTAAGATTTAACTTCAGTTTTGAAAAAATGCAAGTCATCTTTTAAAAACAGTAAGAAGAAAGGATAAAACTAAACTGTAGGTGAATAATCTAGCAAACAGAAGAAGGAGATTAAAAGGTTTAGTTGGTTAGAGTGATAGGATAAGAGACTACTGATAATTCTTAATTAAATAATTAATTCTCATAAAGTAGATTATCAACGACATGAGGGTTTTCGTGAAGGGGCAGTTAACATTTTCCCGATAAGAAGTTGATTGGTAGAGGACAAGAACACATGGGTTGAACAATTCAGATTAATAAGGAGTAAGAAACGAGTAGAAAAATAAGTAAATTTGGTAAGTCGAAAAAATGAATCAATCGAACAATTGTAGATACAGAAACATTCGATAAAATTGACCGTTGTTTTATCCGAATTAACGAATCATTCAACGAGAGAAGTGAAAAAGAAGAGTGACTATGGAAGATCATAAATATTTTCAACAGCTCAATTATGAGGATTACCAGAATAAAATGAAAAGCGATGAAGTTAAATGGAGTACACTTATGAAAAGGATTGAACTGAGTTTCAAAGATGAAAATAGAATGCTTTTGAAGTACCTATGAAATGATAATGTCAATACGTGAAGCGTAAAGATGTTTCAACGTGTTGTACCATAATATGCTGAAGTCATGAAAATGGTGACTTAACTAAAATGAAAGCAAAATGAAATTTCAAGGTAAGGAATGAGACGACTTAGATACCTTGAACATTGAAAAATTCATAATTGTCAAATTTTTACAATCATGACCATCTGTAAGAGGGCAGAGGGAATTATCAAATAAGTATTATGAGTGATAATTCAAGTATAACCTCTTTTCGACAGCTGTCGTTTTAAACTAATTCAGTTCGTAACTGCAATTGAATCGCCTGATTTGAGAAAGTGGGAAAAAAAGTAGCTACCAATAAAAAGGCATTCTAATACACAAAACGCTAATTGAAAAATATTTGGACAAAAAGTCACTGTGACAAAGATACGAAAACATTTCGAGCAGCTTGAAAAGTAAAATATTTTGTAGGAGGAAAACGGAATTACAAGCAGCCCCCTCGCAATATGCCCAGTCATCATCAGAAAGGAAGGAGACTTAGAGTGGATAGCAACGGAGTTATAAAATTTGCATTCCTATATGGTACTGATTCTTTTTTTTTCTTTTCTTTTTGTGCAAACTCGTCAACATACTCATACGTACGAAAAACGAAATTTACAAACGTTCGGTGGAATTTAACTTTGCATGGAAAACAATGAATATTCATCCTTAATGAAAGAAAATAAAACGTCAAACTGACAATGGTTATTGAAAAATAAAACCAAAACTTTGTATCATTATTGAAAAATATTTTGCATATTCCCGGCATAATATTTTTTATAATTACAAAAATTCCATAAAATAACGAATACCTGAAATATCTTGTTTGGATGAGAATGAATGAAAATGACGTAAAGAGTAAATCATATTTAAGAAAGGAGACGTAGGATTTTAACTACCAAGCCGAATTCTGGCATCAAACCAAGAAACAAATGCAATTAATGAAAGAAAAGAAATAAATACGATTTTTAATTAAGAAACTCCGAGATGCTATTATGTACTGGCCTTATTAATGTTTTTATTTCTATACAAATTTTTATTTTAAATTCCAAAATTATTTTAATAATATTATTTTTATTGTTAAATTAATATTAAGTTTAGGTAAATTTAATTTAATTAATATGCATAATTTTTGATAGTGAAAAATTTTAATAATTTAAAAGTATGTAAAAGTTTTTAAATTAAATATAAGTAGGTATAGGTACCTACCTACCCAATAATTACTATAACAAGTATAGGTAACTACTTAGGTACCTTAAAGTTAGTCAAAAATTTTATCAACTTATGAAATATTCATGATAAAAAATTTCGCGGTCCTTATGAGAAAAAAGTAATATATTATGATCTTCATTATTTTGCTCAGAACGGAATTGGTGGAATCAATGCCAATCGTGCGCTCAAAAATTTGATGAAAATTTAAGGCGCAGAAGGTATGCTTTTTGCATGTCATCTCTGTAAAGTATACGCAACGTATTCATTTCGTTTCAGTGGATGTGTGTGATATTTTAATTCTCCAAAATGAAAATTAAAAACCAACCTAATCATGAGAACAGTTTTCATGAGTAAATTTTTCTCTTTTTATGCTGTTTAAAATAATACTTTCATGACCGCCTTCCAACAAATTTCAGTATTGTACAATTTCAATCGTCCTATCACATGAACCTACTAAAAACAGTTTCATTCGTTCAAGGTCGTATTTAAAAAAAGAACGTATTGCTGTTTTTCTTCCATTATTTAAAATAAAAGGATACTTCGGTGGAAGAATGTTATAATTGGAATTTCGTCTTAATTTGAAGTCTACCTTATTTCCTTAATGTGTGTTTTAAGGAGGGTTTCTATGAAAATCTACTTATTAATCTTGTGCTCATGGAAGGACCCAGGGATGGGAGTAAGTACGTTTTTCGTTTCATAACCTACGGAACATTTTGGCACCATTTTTGAAAATTCATATGTATTTATATATGTGTATGTATGTACGTATGTACGTATGTATGTATGTATGTATGTATGTATGTATGTCCAATTCTTGTTAGCACGATACAGGACATAATTTTTATTCAATGATCACGTAACTTGAACCATACATTCGTATTAAGTCGAGGATGAAACCATTTGAATTTGGGGAAAATTGGTTTTACGGTATGTCAGAGATGGGCGATTGTGTTGCAGTTTTGGCAGTTTTATGGCTCTAAAAAACGTAATTTCAAAGAAATAGTCACGAAATTTCGAACAGACAATGAGTTTGCGATTGATTTTATGGTTTATGCCCTGTGACTGTTTGAGAGGCTAATATTTGATGCTAACTCACTAAAACTTGCAATTCTTATCCAATAATCACAAAATTCGGTACAAACAGCACATTTGACATAAGGGCAAGCCCTACCAATTTTTCTTTCAATTGGTTAATTTGTTCCCAAATTATATGTCATTCAGTGTGATTTTCTCTATTTTACTCTTCAGCATTTTTCAAGCTTGAAACGAAAATTTTTTTTTCAGTCTCAAAAAAGCAGAATTACTTTAGAAAGTCAACCAAAATTTCCATATAATTTTCTAATTATATTTAGCTATTTGACAACAAATAAACAAAATAAATGCAAATTAATAGGATATTTGCTATTTTTTAGAATCTAGAAACTTCTCCTATTTCCCTCAATGATTCCACAGTCGCTATTTAAGTTAGAGAGCTGGAAATGCTACCTCTGAAAAAAAGAGAAAATTTATCTGAATTTAGTTTTCGATTAATTTTTTAATCATTTTTAACATTTTGAAAACAAACGAACAAAAAAAACGCAAATTGTTGGAAAAATTTTTTCTTTTGAAATCCAGAAACCCTTCTTCTTTTTACTCGATTATTCGTCAACCCCCTGTTTAAGCTATAAATCTGGGATTAGTACTGCTAAAAAGAGGAAAAAGTTTACTTGAAACTACTTTCCTTATAATTTGTTAATATTGTTCTTAGCTGTTTGAAAATAAATAAACAAAAAAAGGCAAAATAATGAAAAACTTCCCATTTTTTTTGTTTTTTTTCAGATATAATTTCTAAAATATATTTCTTTTATCAGTTGTTGCTATACTTTCTTTTGCGAATTTGTTGCAAAAAGTATGGTGTGCGACAGTGCTTGTGGGCTATTTTAACTCGTGTTAAGTTTACAGCACTCGTCTTCGGCTTGTCTGCAAATTCTTCCCATTCGGTAAAAAATAGCACACATTACGCACTTGTCACACGATATACTATTTCAAACGTCAAGTTTTTGTTATGTTCGGTTCGGTAACCATTGGAAACGGATTTATATGCTAGCTTTCGTCGAATATTTCGCGAATCTCTATACTCGTGTCGCAAGCGAAATCATTAAGATCCAATTATTGAAGAATTTTTTTTATGATCAATCAAACGTATGCATAATTATATCATTCTTTGTTCTTCCCAACTTTTTTTAAGAATATCAAAACTGAAACCTCGATTTAAAAGCAAAGAAAACAGAATGATATTCATTAGTTCTTGGCAAACGATCTTCCAAAAAATGAAGGCAAATGAAGTACCTCTAGGTTATACTTTCAGTATTTCATTATAATGTGTCTGAAGCACGCGTAAACTTGTCTTCATTTTCAACATTTAAAACAGCTAAAGGCGAAGAATCTTCAAAATTGATTTATTTTTTACGCACACAAATATAATTATTTTTTCTAGGTACACTTTATTCCTTCGCAAATATAAAATTATTTTATAGAGACTCCTTCAAAGTAGCAATGAACTCCCATCGTGCCATAGAGATTTGTTCCTAACCAATTAAGATGAATTTTCTTTTTCCTTCATAAGTAAGCCTTGCGGAAAATACCGCCCAGTACGGTGAAAAAGAATAAATACATTTTTCAACGAAATCAGCACCAACTCGGCTCAAATGCACGAAAAAATACTTCGAGGTTGAAAAAAAAAAAAAAAAAAGGCTTAGCGTAAATTAAAAGAGAAGGGTTGATAAAAAAAAAAAATAATATACATAATTATAAAATATACGTATATTTTCCCCCCAGTTTTACGTTGTATTTTCTACGAAAGGAAAATCGTATAAACAAGACCTAAGAGTAATTTAAATAGGTAACCTTAATTTGCTCCGAATTAGAAAGTAAAAAGAAAAAGAAGCTTAGTGTAGCCAAGCTACGCTGGAAGTGTAGATTTTAGTTAACAAAAGGCAGAACAAAATAACAAATGTACTTAGCTGAGTGCAAAAATAGTAAGCAGCAAAACATGAGAAAAAATATTTAAAAAATTTTTTTGTTGCCTCTGCCATTATTTCTTAACAAATAAAAAAACAATTGTTAATTAATAGTCTACTACCCCTAGGTACTTGGATATTCTTAAAATTTGAGTAGGTAGACCTAGGTATAAATTTGATTTTTTTTCCTTATATTTAAAACTGAAAGTACAAAGTGAAGAGTTCGAAATTTTGTAATTTCTAGATTTTAAATTCGAACAATTAAGCTTAATTTGTATTCAAATTTTCAGAAAAGTGATATAAGATAGACTTAGCCAAAAATATGTTTAAATTTGATAAGAAAAGGTTTTAGAGAGTAGAACAGATAAACTTACCAAAGCGAATAAAGATAATAGTAAAAATAACGAGTACCTACCTATTAAAAAAAAAAAAAAAAAAAAAAAAAAAAGAAGGTAAGAATAGAAATAACCTTTTAGAAATTTCCCTCGCATCGTCTACCGGAATTATTGAAGTCGATGCTCTTTTCCTCTATGATATATCGGTACTTGTATGTCAGTCACCTCGAATTTTATTAAAAAACTTTTTAATTAACGTCGAATTCAATAGAAATTTTGAGAAAGTTATTTTCATCTTTTAGCGAATTTTTATTCTTTCTTTTATAGTTGGTTCTATTTTTCGATGAAAATTGATTTTCAGTGCTTTTTCGTTTCATTTATATTCATGTTAGCGTCAAAATTTTTCGGCGAAACAAACAACTTTTAAAAGATGACTTCAAAACTATCTCATAATTTATGGAAAAAACTGAATGGAATTTCGTGGAAATCACCATCTATCATTATATAAAAAAAAAAAATTCCAAATCTGCGCGTAAGGTGAGAAGTTAGCCTGGAACACATATAATACTAGTTACTCTAACCAATAAAATATTATTTTTATGCACACTTTTATATCCATTATAAAATTTTTTCAACAGATTAAAAGTCACTTTAGGTAGTATAGCTGTGGTTGAGTGTAAAGGGGTCAATAAAAAACTGTTTTACTTTGTACAGCATGAGAGCCCTAATGAAAGGAGGGCAGCAAAAGACAATGTTGAACATTCGCAAAATGTACAGCCTTGAACCTTGAAATTGTGGGATGTGAAGGGGGTACCTACCTGTCAAAGATAAAATTATTAACAGGTATCCCATCACATATTTTACTCCCATCAGTTCGTTTAACACGAATTTATTTCAAACAAAAATAAATAAATTTATATGTCTAGATAAACCAGGAATCGTAGACATAGGTCCTTCGATCTTGGCACACATATGTATTCCTCTAACTACCATTTTAAAACAACAAGTATTCCACCTTTAAACCTCCATATTCTCCTCCCAATCAATCCAACCTTTCATTGTTCCAAACCCAATAAAGAGGGAATTAACGCATTTTCACAAAATTATCTAATCCAAAAGTAATTAAAATAATTTCATTCATAAATATTCTAATAAAAAGGACACATACCTTGAAAAATCACATAAAACAATTTACGAATAAATAGTATATTCTTTACAACTTTCGTTGACAGTGAGGACATCCTAATTGGATGGAACGAAGCTTTTGGAACAGCAACTGGATCTATGATGATTTGCAACATCGACAAGAATTTGTTGACCATTTGAATGACCAACAAGGGAGCAGGGAAAATTTTTTGAACATTAGGGAAAAACAGCAACAAAACAAATGAATTTTCCGGGAGAATTTCATTTAGATTCCAAACAAAAATCTTGACTATATTTGTTTTATGGAATTCTGCTTCAACACATGGGATTCTTGCACAAAAATATTTAGTGTTTTGAAATAATTTTTGAAGGAATTTTGGTTCAAAATGAAAAGGAAAATGTTTTGAACTAAAATACTTTACTCTAGAAGGAGTCAGAAAATTCACTTTCAGCTTCTAATTGAATCAATTTCACAAAAGAAAGAGCCTAAGGTAAAATTGAGATTTCTCAGATGAATACGAATCTCAAGTGAAAACAAATTTCATTCACTGGAAAAATTTACATTTGAAGCACAATTTTGTCCATAAAAATTTTTCAAAGATTTGAATTAAAAAATTTGAAGCTCCCAAATATACTGGTTTGTTGGGTCTTGGACTTTGAACATGTTTCAAGAAAATTTCACTAGATTACCAAAACTTTTCCAAAATTTTTGAATTATTTCGAAAAAAAAAGCACAATTAATTTTATGAATAACAATTTTGTTACTAAAATTCACTAAGCAAAACTTTGACAAAATAAAACTAATATGCAATCATGGAAAAAGCCAACATACAAGTAGACGTCTTTATAAACCTAAGTGCCCCTGGTAAAAATGAAAAATAAGATCCCTAAGTTAGGGAAAATGAGTTTATGTAGACACAAGGGTTGAAGATTGGATGAAGAATGGAATGAAAAATTCACCAACAAAGGATATTATTAAAAATTCCTCTGTCTTAGAATTGACACAAAATTCTTAAAAAACAAAATTATGATGAATAAGAAGAGAGTAGTGGTCAATAATAAATTCACTTCAAAGAAGCTGACTGGCGCCTGTCAGACTAAAGAATTCGGCTGGTGCCAGTATATTGTCTGTCTGAAATAATGTGCTATCATTTTGGATAGATGCACAGGTGGGTTGAGGTGACAAAAATGCTTATTACACATGTCTGCCATCAAATATCAAAGAATTTGGACAGTTTGTCGGTTAGAAAATAATAGAAAAGAGGGAGAATGGAATTTTAATTAGCGTGAGAAAGGAAAAGATCAAAGAAAATGAGATGGAAAGGAGAAAAATGGAGGTGTCTCAAAGAATTCCAAAAAATTGAACACCTGTGAAACCAACATAGAAACGCAAACAGAAAAATTTACTTGATCTACAAATTTCTCAATCAGCTGCTAATCTAAATGAGAAAAGAAGCATCAAAAATACCAAACAAAATTTTGATATATATACATATACATATATATATATACATATAGATATATATATACTCCTTGTTACTACAGAAATTTGTATCTTATTGTTACAGTATATTGAAAAGCAAAAATTTTTCTTATACTATACCCTGATCCTACACAATACAGCTTTTCGAGGCCCATGTACGACTATTTTAATATCAAAAAGTTGGAAATGTTGGAGAAACGCCACCTACAGTTGTCTTCTAGTTGAGCCAAAGGTAACACATTCTGTTTATTAGTCCCTTGGACTCTAAACCACATTATTTATAAGTAACAAGCAATATGTTCACAACAAAAGAACTTCTCAAATTAATATAAACTGAATCACAACCCCTCTAGAAGAACCATTATTGGAATGCTTAAATGCATATCAATTCTGCTCAAATACTTAAATAACTATATTGAATCTGGGAGTAAAAAATTTCGTAAAAAATTATTCTCTTATCATTGTTGAGAAGAAAAAAAAAAGATTCATTTGAGAAGTTTTAATCTCGATGTGAGAAAAGTGAATACTGTAAACATAAACTGGGAAATTTTCATTTATATTGAATTCGAAAGGAAAAGAGGGTTTAAAACTAAGCGGTGTAGAAAAAACTGAATAAAAAAAAAAAAAAAAAACTGCTAAAAGGGAGATCAAGAAGAAGATAGAGAGAGAAACAGGGTGACGGAGAGAAAGAGAAAAGTGAGGAAGGATAAACGAAGAAGTGAACAACGGATTTCCTCAAAGCTGGAAACTTGTACGCCACGTTTTATTCTAAAAATAAATAATCTGCTGAATTATTTCGCGCGAACAAGTTCTCTGTAATGACCGAATAATTCAAAAGCAGAACAACAAAATTAGGTCTAATTTATTGTTAAATTTTTTCATGCTCTTATCGCGGTATACATAAATAAGCCACAGAGCCGAAACAATAAAATTTTAAAATTTGCCTTGTCGAATGATTCAGATGAAAATAAAAAAAAAAAAAAAAAAAAAGCGAATGAGATACCATAATTTTCTTTTTTTTTTTGTTGCCTTCTGCAACTCTTTTGCAAAGAGGGTGTAGAATAATTTCCCAAGACGGATTTTTAAAAAATTTAATAACACCACCAAAAGGATTTTACTTTAGTAACAGCCTAAAAGAAAAATATATACATACCTATAAGGGAAGAGTGGAATAAATTCAGTTCATTCAACCAATGGTTAGATTCTGGAGAAGAGAGAAAGTTTATATGATACAACATGGTGTTTTCTTCTGTTTTTGTTTTTTTTTTTTGCTCTTTTTTTCTGCCTTTTTTTTCATGTTTGTGTAAGCAAATCCGTATATTAAAAATTGGTATTATTTACGACTGCCGACGAAAATCGTAAGTGTGTATTTGAGGTGGTTATATGGAAAATATATGCGTGCCTCTGCACGAACACAACCGGAAACATTTCTTTGTTCTTGTCGGGTAATAAAGTATAGGCTTCCATAATTTCGGAGGTAATTTATGCTTACTTCTTGCTTTGTCTGTACGAACTTCCTTTCTGGCAATTTCATTTGGAAAAAACAACGTGGAAAATGAGGAGATACGAAAAAAAAGTCATTCTTTTCTTACTACATGATTTCATTTTTATATTTTTATTTTTTTTTTGCTCTGGAGCAGTGATTTTTGATTATCGTTTGCTGTGTTCCTTCGCTGTATTTCAAATTAAAGTTTTAAGGTTTGATTGAAGGGAAAAAAACACTATAAAAACAAAAGGCGTAAGCAGGTGAAACACGTAGTAAAATATTTTTGACAACTTGTCAGAAAATGTTTAAAATATGTCAAGTATTTTAAAACGAGATAATCGTAGTTTAATGAATATAGAAGTATTGTAAAATACAATTTAGAACATTTTTTCTATTCTTTACTTCCATGTCATTTATAGCGAAAGATGAGGCCTTTTTTGATCCACTTTATTCGGCTTTTAAACATTAATTTATTACTCGATGTTATGAATGTTGATAAAACGGTAACTATACTCTGAAAAATGTGCTTCCAGTTGTTTGTAACTTTAAATCTTGATTATTCTCTAATTTTATATTTCTATTTCAATAACTTCATGCTAGTCATTTGTTGATTTGAATAAAATCTTAAATTATCGCTAGGAAGTGAAGATAAATTCTAGATGAACCAAAGATGCTGTGCCGAAAGCACTCCCGTAGTACAGTCACTTCAGCTCTAAAAAAGGGCTTAAATTTGAAAAAAAAATTACAATAAGCTTAAATTTTGTACATATATTCACTTCATTGTCCTAAACAATATACTTGCAGTCCAAACGCGCCTGGTGCAATCTTCGTCCCCATGGGGTTAAAACGTGAGCACACAACAGCTTTTCACATTTATTTCATCTAATTTTCAACTGAGCGGAAAATTGTTCAAATAAAATTTAAAGAAAACTAAGGAATCTATAAAAAAAAGTATTGAATTTTATTCTCGTCAAGTTCGTAGTTTTTGCATAAATCACCGTTGAATATACGTAACTATTTCTCAGTTAATATACTTATTTAATACAGTAATCACATGCAACATAATGTATTCCTAACAAATAAAATACAAGAGTTCAGTTCTCCAATAAGCTAATTTTATTCAGTGTATAGATAGGTACCTACAGTGAATTTTTTTCCCTTGCCAAATTACAGCACCATTTCCTTAACTCGTATCAACTAGGCGCACTTACTACTCTTTATCTTACAAGAAAGTCAACCAATGATAAATTAGTAGGAGAAGTGGTGCTGAAATGTGGAAAATGAGAGAATTTCACTTAGGTATCTATCCATATACTTTGAATAAAATGATTGAAGAACCGAACTCAAATACCTATCAACTGTATTAGTATAGATATATTGTATTGGATGTGACTGGATTAAAATATATTAAATAAATACTAAAATTAACAAAAAAATAGGTATTTTCAACTGTAATTTATCCAAAAACTTTGAGCCTGACAGAAACAAAATTAGAATACTTTTTTATGGATTTTTTAGTTTTCTTCAAATTTTTTTTGTACAATTTTTCGCTCAAATGAAAATTTGGTCAGACAAACATGAAAAGTTTCTATCTACCACCATTTTAACTCCTTATTTAGGAAACGATCCTCCTACCGGATGCATCCAGACTTCTAGTATATGGTTTGGAACAATAAAGTGAACATATGCACCAAATTTCAGCTTGTTGCAATTTTTTTACAAATTCTTTCCTGATTTTATTGGACCAACGCTGCTGTTATTTTATTCGGGAAGCTATAATTTAATAAAAATAGCCCGTGGTCATAAATGTTATTGAATTGCCTTTGTCAACGTACTGTAAACAATTACTTCTTTTGCTCATTTTTTTGCTCACCCTTTTCTTCCTAATCTTTTTTTTATTTTCACCCCATGAAGGAATCGATGGGGACATATATCACTATAATAAATATAAAAACAACCGAAATTATTTATACAAAATTATTACACACATTTTGAATGAAATTAAAAGTGTCTGAACACGTTTCGACTTGTATTAGTTCCAGGAGACTTGCCACAGGACTTTGCTAAGAGGTTTTCTACCTCCATTTGAGGAAGTGTAAAATCTTTTTCTTGACTCAGCAGGGCAAGGCGTCTAAGATGGAATCTCCTTCCAGTGAAGTGTGAGCTGTGATGTTCTACATCCAGAAGGCCAATTGGTTCATCCTGTAGAACAATTTATTCACAAAATTGCATGAAGTTTAAAACTCATTCAATACTTGCTCCCAGTCGAAAAAGTAAATGTGAAGTATCTACTACAACTTCCCAATCAATAATCAGACATAGGTCAGAAGGGGAATATTCAGTACAAATTTTGAATTCTTTTCATGTACTTATTAATCATTAGATCACATGTTTTGGCATCATTTTCCGTGTCTCCTTCCACTCACATTGAGTGGTCATCCAAATGTCGTAATGTCTAATTTGTTTAAACCTAGTCCTACATCATTATAACCTAAATTGTATCATAATATCATCTCTTCTCCCAATAAATCCTGAAATTAATCTTATTGAAGCGAACAACCAACTTAGCTGATTACAAAAGTAAAGAAATGAATAAAATAATAATTTAATAACTAGAACTGAACATAAAATTTTTAGGACACAAAAAGATAAGTCAGCAGAGGTATTCCTATGAAATTTATTGTTTTTACTATCAATATTTATTGTCTTTTGGTTCATTATAGGTTACTAAGTCTCAAAAACTACAATAAAATGTCTCTATTTTAAATGTGAGTATACGAGTACCATGCTTGAAAGAGGAAAATTTGTTTTTCTTAATCAAGCTTTGTCTCTGGCAATAGCGACTTGTCCACCATTATGAGCAATTCATTCAGTCACTCTCTATTCGAATTCTGTACTGGCATGGTCTAACTTTATATCATATTCTCGTTTGTTCAGACATTTATCCTCGTTTTCACCTACTGAAATTTTATTTGCTTTCAATATTATTGTTCGTTTCCATTTTCAGTTATTAGGCTATGTTTTGTTCCTGAAGATCGCCATATGTTTGTTCCCTCAAATGCTAATAAAGGTCCAAATATTTAAATCTTGTGTTCCTATTAACCTGATATGCTGATTTTCTTCAATCGTTGATTAACAGGTAGGGTGGCCATGTTTTCCACTGTACAGTGAGTGTGTTTTCTTTTAGTGGTGTTTCAAAATTCAACTTTGCTATTTTGATGTGTTTCCTTTATAAAATTCCAAGTTTCAGGGGTTTTCGATAAATAAACATTAGACTAGCTATCTGAGTACACCAGCCTTTTGACCTTTTCCTAGTATCAATCTCACAACGTGTGTTTGTTGAACCTGGTGTCGTTGAACCAGAGGATATTTTGGAAAATTGCGACGTGTAAAAACTTTGTGGCCAACAGTGTTTGTTTTGCGTGGCATATCACCACCTTGGTTGGCATACCACACACCATATTAATCCTTCACCCTCGAACAGAATTGTCAATTTTCTTCTGTGATTCAACAAAACTCGAGGGGTAAAAAAATTATTGATCAGCTCTCAGTCAAAATTTTTTTCTTTTTTTCTTTCCTCCATTTCATGCCTTCTTTACGTCGCTAACAACGTGTAATAACATTGAACACGTCGATTATTTACTTAATTTAATTAATTCGCGAAAAAATAGTAAATTACAGTCGTATAAAAAATAAATACCAACCTAAAAAGAAATAAATAAAAAAATAAAATCAAGGAAAACGCCCATTAGGTAAACGGTTTGTATAATAGCATAAAACTAAAAACTGTTTTTTGGAGCGTGATAATATGATGGCGAAATTACTTAAAGCTGTGTGATTCACAGGGTAGACTACTGCCGACCGTTCATAAAAAATACACAATATCCGCAATCATAAATATTTATGGACGAAAAAATACTAGCATAATGTTTAAAATCGTGCGTGTGCGTGTGTGCGTGCGTGCGTGTGTCTACGTGCGCGCGTGTGTATGTGTGTGGGGAGAGAATATGTGCGTTTGTCTGTGTACTTCGCTCAACACACTTTTACGAAAATGACTGCACTCTTGAGACACACTGTGCACCAACTCTTTTGTACAGTCGTAAAAAGCCGACCCGAGAGAATGTCTTTTCTCCCTATACCCCCACTTGCCTAATAATAATACGATTTCCTTTGTGGAAAGTGGAAAACCGAATATTAGATAAATACTGTGGCCGCTGCAGCCATCGCTGCGGCTGCTGTTGCCGGCACACCGACAAACTTCCTTCCGCCATTTTCAAAGATAATACAGAAGAGTTAAGAAAATTTTGAAACTCATATCCACATTACCATACGTAAAATACATCACCGTGTTATCATTCGTGAAATGGTGAAGCGATAACATCGTTTTCTTGTGACGTTTTTTTGAGAGAGTAAGTAAATATAAGAATTTTTTTTTTTTTTGTTACTAAAGTATAAAATATTCGTAATGGAAGGTCGATACTTACGGAAATCGGAAATGTTAAATTCATTTTTATCTGAAAGCCCCACAGGCACAGAAAACGGTTCATGTGGTAGGCTGTTCATTTTGTGGAGAAAACGAGCATCAAAAATACCGAAGTGTTCCCAGAAGAGTTACATGGCCTACAGATGTTTTATTTGTTCTTAAATTTCAAAGTCTTATAACGTTATTGTCGATGGAAATGTGCTTAAAAGTAATTATTGCCTCAGTGTAGATACTCTATTTTCTTCAAAATCTAATTAGTAATACAAGAAAAATTTATAAAACCAACACAATAATTCATTATTTGTGGTATAAGTAATATTTGTAACGTATATTTTCGTCTATTTTTAGAAATTACGAACATATTCGTTCACACATTTTCGAATACCAAAAACGTAGATATTTATCAACAAGAATCATCCTGTAACTCTTTATAAACAACCACTAATTTACCCATATTTGATTTTATGAATATAGATATACTGTCTGTATATTCATGACCTAATTGTGCCTGTCTCTCGAGTATTCTACGAGTCAGCACAACCCTATAATAACAACACCCTACCTCACTCAGCCTATCCAACACGTACGTTTTTGTACCCTGAACGAGTATATAAACCCTCGATTCAGAGGAATAAAACAAGTATCTGGAACCTCTCTAGTAGAAGTCTCTAGTGAACAGATAGTCTGATCAAACAAATTGTGATATTGTATGTTTAAGTATTAACGTATTAATTTATGTACTGTGTCGTACAAATTTATTATTTTATTAAATTTGTCAATTCAATTGTGTGTTTTTGAAATATTATTGAGTCTCTAAATACGTTAAGGTCCACGATAGTTTGTGGGTAATAAATTGAATATTTGAATTATTTTAGAAGTATTACTGTTTTTCGAGTACGTGATATTTTGTGTATGGTGTAACAACTGAAAGTGGTCTTAAATAGATACCTTACCACCTCTTTTGGCCGTTACAATATTAAGCAAACCAAGCCCTCTGTTCTTATGATCTTACTTTCTCAGCTCATTGAAACCTAGAGAGAAGCGCATTCATAGGTGCCACAGACACCATAAAATTGACACAATTTTACTTGAAGTAGGTATTCGATTATCATCATCAGGATAACGCACCAAACCATAACCCTGATAAGACACGATCTGCACTTTTTCCTTTAAAATATGCAAAGGCACCTCTACATCTATTTGCAGCCACTTGTAGCTTGTAAAACTTCCAGACACTTGTCATCCAGTATACTCCCTTCCATTTGTTAACTGGAACTATTTCCTCTATTAAGGAACATGTTCAAACTTTTCCACCTTTCATTCATTCTTGAGGCTGTATTGTTTAATTCAATTTAGATACAAAAGATTGTCTATTTCAAAAGTTGCGAATATTATCATTTCATTAAGGCCGACTTTCTCAATCTTCGGTTAAAAAACGTATCTATCAAGTAGAGTTTTCTGGCAGTTGAATCATATCTGGCCATTCAAAGTATCTCAGTGTTTATGAAACTGAGTGAGATCCGAGAGTGGGCCTAAAAGTCTCTAATGTTCTGTAACTCGTTTCAGGAACGTAAGGTACCAATTTTGAAAGTAG